>JAVIWB010003224.1:0-420632 GCA_031893035.1 Dermolepida albohirtum | reverse complement strand
AAGATATCTTCATTCGAAAGACGCATATTTTTCTCTCATTTCAATTTTGATAATTGTAAAAGATTTCAGAATATTCGCCCTAATCATCGTTTGTAACTGATCGTTGTTGAGTCACCTAGAAGTGCTCACCGAAATTGTATTGTACGAATCTAATGTACCTTGATAAAGGACACTGCGATTAATAAATAAACGAAGAATAGTATAGAAACAAATAAAATTTCTTCGACATAAATCATATTTTGAAGCATTTACTGCTACTGTAAGCTACAGCAGCCGAAATGAGGCCAGTGTAGACAACAAAATTACTTCATTGAACAACTGAACTTTCGTTGTTTATTGACAGCTTCATCGAAGACTCAGTACAAAAATTACCAATATCAAACAACAATGATTCTGAAGTAGTTTACATTTAAAGAATCTAAATTTGAAGAAACATGTTGCCAAATAACACGCGTTTCAAACTCTCATTAAATAAACTGCTGTGTTATTAACGAATCATTCTCTGTGCGTTATCGAATAGATTGCGATACAGCAAAATAATGAAAAAATAATATCTCCCTCTTTCGTCCAGGCATTTACGAGTATTAACATTTGAATTACTGTCAGACGTTCACTTAATGGCATATGCCAAGTTTAAAGTGTTCTGTCTACATATGGTACACATATTGTTAACATAGGTATCCATTCGGCTGGACAAATATGAACTTCGTTTTTTCGTTCGGATATTTGCATGTTTGGATGAGCGAGCGAGATATTGCTTTTTCAGTAGTATGACTGCTTATAATAATGAAATGCAAAAACAAAATCAATTAACAAAATTTCAAATTCTTGAATGACACTTGCCAGTGACGCGCCATTTCCTCAATTATTCTCTGTCGTAACTCTTGAAGATTATGTGGTCATCTAGTAGAAACTAAAGATTGTAAATGACGTCAAAGAGAGAAATAAAGGGGATTTAAATGTTCGGACAGTGCAAGCCATTCAGTGAATACTCTTTGCTCAATCCACAGATTCGAAAATTTATTGTTCGAAATAAAACATTATACGCATAGTGAGGTGTGTTACGTCTTGTTGGCACCAAACCCTCGCAGGCAATTCCCCGTCTACTTCAATACTAGGAATGACTTGATAACGTATAACACTTAAATATCTTTGTCCAGCTAGTGCAACACGCACGAAAAACGGACCAATAATACGATTTCTGAAAATACAATCCAAACGTTTAATTTCTGTTAGTGTTGTGTTTGCGGTTGTGCATTCAGTGAGGATTATCTGTTGTCCAATATATATAATTATGGTGATTAATAGTACCATTCAAATAAAACGTAGCCTCATCGGAAAACAACAAATTGTGTGTAGAATAATGGTGATAGGTGCAATTCTCCATTACTCTTTAATAATAATAATAACTACATTGCAATTTATCGACAAGAAAAAATGTAAACGTTATAACAGATGTGCAACATGCGTATTTTAAAACATAATCACTCAAGGGACGAATCCCAAAATACACATTTGATAGGATTTTACATAAATCTTGGATATGATCCTTCCACTTCAGGAACACATCGACCGTAACTCCTAATAAGCGAACATTACTATGTAACGTACATGATACAAAGAATAGCCAAGTTCCATACTGTAAGGAATTTCAGAAAAAGCGTTACTTCTAAACAATATTATATTTGTCTTCGATTTGTTTATGTTCAGATTATTACTCGCCGGCCAGTTTTGAACTGATCGCAATACAGAATCAGTACCGTCAATGGTGTCTGATTTAAAGAATCACCGGTTACCAAAAGCATAGTATCGTCACCATAATTAATTGTGAAGCATTGTTTAATCAGTCCATGATCGATATGATGCATGTTATTAAAACATAAGAGAAACAAAATAGGTCTGAGAATACTGCATTGCGCCCCCAGAGACCTCATAAAATTGCATTCCGCGACAATAATCTCCATCCAATAATTCTTGTACTAAATGTAGTCCGTATGGATGATATTTTTCATGCTTCGATATTCTGGCTACTGTGTGTTTGGTTTCTGACGCTGAATGTCTTGTACGGATTTGTTTCAGTGTGAGTTTTACCGCGAATCCAGTGGCGATGCTGTGATTAATTATCTGATGGTGATGACAATTTAGTTGTCTCGAAATGCGTGTACTGAATAAAAACATTATTGTATACTTTAATGCGAATTTATAGTAATTCTTCTAATGCCATAACAATATCTCCAGCAAAAACTTTATTAGTTGCGACTTTTGGTCGTCCTTTTTCCGCTAAATTTCTAACACTTCCGGTCAAGTTACGTCTTCTCAAAATTTTATCAGCGACAGTTCCTGATACATGGTGCCAATCTTGATGCAAATTGTTAAATCACTTGCGTACTCCTTCATGAGTTTTGACGCAGTCACCAAATCTAATGATCGTAATAATTTCAATTGGTTCTTTTTCACTTAATTAAACCATTATTAATATTTGGACGTCTACCAAGTTAATTCGGACAGATTAAGTCAAGCACTGAATTTTAATTCCGTCGCCTACTAAACATAAACATGAAAATAGTTTTATGTAAATATCTCTGCTGCTATTGCACAAAAGGTTGACAAACCTTATTATTACGTCCAAAACAGAGCTCTATTGAAATTCTTGAATATATACGAGATAATTTGGTACGTACACATCTGGGGTCGTGGTCCATGCTATCTGCTTCTGGGTTTCCGGGCTGAAACCGCGTCAATTGTATATCTGCCGACGTTTCGTACCCATTTGTATGGGACATCTTCAGGGCTGAACTACTGCACTGAAACTGAAAAAAAAGCTTCAGTGCAGTAGTTCAGCCCTGAAGATGTCCCATACAAATGGGTACGAAACGTCGGCAGATATACAATTGACGCGGTTCCAGCCCGGAAACCCAGAAGCAGATATACGAGATATTTCATTCAAAACGAAAAAGTTAACATAATTACCGGTAAAACCCGAAGTTCGTTTCGAATATAAAACTGCTCATCGAATCCTCTGCGCAGTGTGGTCTATTCAATACGATTCTTAAATGTCGCGTGGTCTGAGCCTTGTAAACGGATTCTTAATTGTTGTAAAAGTTACTGCAAATGACTTAATAGTATAGAGTTTAATATTGGATTTTCGGGAAAATTTGGAAAATGTACATCATCCTTGAAGATCAATAGGGGAATAGTACTGTAACAAGAATAAGCTAACGCAACACTACTTATTCATTCTTTATAAATTATTTATGGTAATTTTATGTTGCAACTCGACATTGTAAAAGCTATCGGAAGATAGAAGATTCGTTCAAGTTTAATTCAGAGCGTTGCTGTCTGAAGTAATTGGAACGTCGCCTAAAACTCCTGTACCGTATGATATTTTTGTTTAATGTTTGCAGCAACGAAACAACGAACAATTATATCTCTATTGAGCAATACGTCATTGCTAAATTTCTTGACAGTGGAAACCCAATGAAACCCGAATAAAAAAAGTTGTCAGGAATTTAGCAAAAATTAACGTCGTCTTTACTAAAACAGATCTTTAATCGAAACGCAAAAAGATATGGAAAGTGTCACCGATATAGGAAGATCAAAATGTTCTAGATTTTTATGCTACCAACTGCAAAGAGATCGAATTCCGTACACTGCACGTGTGTCAAGAAGAACAACAGAAAGAGACTTCTCTTTGGAAATAGAAAGCAACGACTATTAGCTTTATATTTGCAAAAGGGATACGAAAAAGAAGTAAACACTCAGCTTTCCGTTAATACATTAATATACAGTCTACGGAAAGTACTAAGCAGATATGATTTAAAATAACGAAGGCTAGAAGAGTTTTACAAAGTTTCTGTGCTCTGGGAAATAAATATGGAAATATTATTGGTGTGTAGTTGCTGGTTAGCACTAGAAATATAATACATTCCTCTCTTACACTATTTTATTGTATTTTTTATAAAACTTTGGCCAAACACGCACCTATGTATTCGAGTAATTAATCTTTTTGTATTAGAATAAGCCTAAACTGACTTTCGATGTCATTTTTAAATCCACTTGGAATGTAAAGAGTTCTGCAAGGTTATAAATCACTTCTTTCTAAGCAAGTTAACACAAATACACATAATTCCCAATAACAATAATCTAATAAAATAAAATCTGAAACACATGTGCATGTACAGAGACATAAGTACATATACATACATGTGTACGTATGTCTGTACATATATATATATATATATATATATATATATATATATATATATATATACTTTAAAAGGTTAAGTATGACGACTTCCTTCCTTCCGTGTATTTTGATACAATTATACAATCGGTCATGAAGCACCTACTAAATAGGGGAGAGGGATATAATCGTCAAGCTCTATAAAAGGGAGAAGCCATTGAAAAAGCTCAGTTTATATTTCACCTGTGTGTCGTCATTGTGTCACTTAAGGGTGGTTATACATTTATTCTATAATAATAGATCCATGCATTTGATATAGTACATTTAGCATTTACCTGTACAGGTACATAATTAAATAATACTAGCGATAGTAATTTTTAAATTGTTTGAATCATGTTTCAAACATTTTTAAAAATTTTCAGTCCATACTGTTTTAAAACACTTGAAGGCTACGAAAACTAACTTGCTTTTCTTTTTTACAGTTGACGACTACGTGTGATGAGTTGTTCGAATTCAAACACATTTAAGTTAAAAGGTAAGTGTCTCAATTTATATTCACGTGATTGTAAATGATAATGGAAATAACTAATATTAAACATTCAAAATGTTTAAGTATTTTGAAGCACTCGGACACGTTCTTTTTAAAATTGCGTATTGTAATTTCATATTTAAGCGACTCGAAACTTAAGTGAAAAAAAGACACAATTTTATTTGGATTGGGATTAATTACGAACTATATTAAATTGACTATGTACTTTTTGAAATATTCAAGATTATTTCGAACAATTTGTTAAAAACATTTTACATTATTTTAATTTCAAAGTATTTTTTTGCTTCTCTTTTCATCTTTTATTTTGGTAAGAAATAAATGTTTCTGATAACAGCTCCTATTAAACAATCTTTGATAATAAAATATTATTTTCCATTAGAAAAAAAATGTATTAATTATTAATTAAACCAAAGAGCAATTATATTCAAATAAAACGACAATACAATTATAATTTAATTAAAAAAAAAATCGAAAAGTCAAATAAATTATCTCTTGTAACTAGTACTAGTAAGTACCAATTGCAAAATAAATGTAATACCTTTCGTATGCAAATATATAAATATATTTTCGAAATATCCTCTCTAAATTAAATAACAATTTCTGTCATTCTAAAAGGGTACTATTTCGTTAATTTTAATACCTAAAACTTTTGTAGAACCACCAATATTTACTCCATTTTAAATAAAACAAACAGATGTCTTGTCGCACGTGAAGACTGCTTGGATCATAACACTACACCATTACTAAAATCTACTCGAATTAAAAAATTGAATTCCATAAGTTTCTAGTCTAACTATGAATTAAAACGTCAAGTCTTAGCTTTTAATGTCATGCTTAAATTTTGGAATGTCAAAGTAATAAATATCACCACTAAAAATCAACGCTTATTACTTATTAATAATTTCAAATTACATCTATGTATCGCTGTATCCAATATTTGTTATGAATTATGAATTGCAACAGGTAATTTCTTAAATAAAATTGTAAATAGCAGTGACGTAATGGAAACGTGTTTTGTAGGTTATATTTTATATTTGACGTTTAATGACAGCGGACATAATCGGGTGTTAATTGCATATTTGTTCGAATCCTACTCCATCAGTTAAATTGGAAAAATAGCCTGATAAACATTACCATATATCGACAATATCTAAAACTATTTAGTCCATCCTCTCATTTTTTTTATCAGAAGATACATCATTCCATCTAATCGAATTCGAATATGAACTGTGTAAAAGTTCTGCAACTTTGCGCAATTTTATTCAGCGATCATCTAAGAATGCACGCATCTTTTAGACTTCCGCTGCGTTTTTCATGAAATATACTAGTCTGGCCACGTTTAAACTCAGATGTCCATCGTCTTATGTTTGCAATCGATGGAGATTGGTCCCGGTGAAAGGACTCCAGCTCAGCTGTCGATAAAGCACAAATTACAGGTAGTCTCGTTTTGTCGACTATATGTAAATCATCTACTTGAATCGAATCACGATAAACGAAAAAGTGGGAAACTTATATTTCCATCTCTTAAGTCGAAAAAGTTTGTATTTCTTTAAAAATCCGGATACTTATTAAAAGCAAAAGAATTCTTAACGAGTTTAGAGAAAAGTCATTGAAATTCTTCCCTGCTACCGACATTTAGATTTTTATTTTCAAAGCAACGTTTATATAATTCTTACCTATTGGCAGTTATTTTAAATTACGTAAGTATTATTGTGACTAGCAAAAATTGATTATTCTGATCGAATTACTAGTTGAACAAAAGAATTAACAAAATTAGATACTTGGGTTTATGTTCCACAAACTTTATTTAATATAAATTTGTATTAGTCTTCACTAGTTAATAGTAAATCGACAGTTTTGAATTAAATACCTAATTTTATCAATTTGAAAAATTAAGTAGTTTTTAAACATATCAAATCGCTTAATCACTGAAGGTTGATGCACACTGTCGCAGTGTGCGTTTTGGCTTTCAACGATAAAGATCGTGTGCAGAATTTATTTTCGTACGGGTATTTTTTGCCGTAGTTTTTCCAGGTGCGACACTATTTAATTATCTGCTGATGATGACAACTTAGTTGTCGAAATACATATACAGAATACGAAAATTAATGTGGAAAGGGGTTATATATCAACCTTCAGTAAATAGGTATAATTGCCAAATCATACTCAAGTCCAAATATTGACAAAGATAGTGGTCATATCACTTTTCGAAAATCAGCGAAGCTTCTAAGAGGCAGAAGAGCAATTATTATAAAAGAAAAATATTAGAAGAAGAACTGAAGGAGAATTTTAAGAAAATGAAAAAACTATAACAAGAAGTCTTGAAGCAAGAGTAATACAAGAAACCTAAGAAAATTAATGTGGAAAGGGGTTATATACCAACCTTCAGTCCATCAAAATTACCTTACCATATCAAATCGCTTAATAAGTGGATTCTGAGTGTGATGAATGTATTTAAAAGTGTGGAAAGTTATTTTACTTATACTTAATCTGGATATTATCAACTAGTTAATGAAACAGTAAAAATAACAAGTAATTCTTGCTTGCTATTACACATGTACTATAACGGAAATCAATTTTTCACGAAGATAATTTATATATTTCTTGGTCAAACCACGTATAATTTAATTGATACTCGTGCAATCAATATATCACAATTAATAACATTTTTTAAATGCTTATTAATAATGTCTCCAGAAAGGCCTAGTTCTTGTTCTGGATGTCTGTATATGATATAAAAATTGGAGTATGCCACAAACCGCTCTATCATAGGAAAGATTCAATGTGTTCCACTGAATAATTTATTGTCCGATACGGGTCAATGCAATCCCACTTTATTATAATTATAAGTTTTCTCCATGGGAAATACAGATGGATGTACATTATTTAAAAGCATCCGTGTCTCTTTTATCGTGTAACATACAGCACGCGAAGTTAACTTACCAAAACTTGCGGTATTTCTCTAAAAAAATAAATAAATGAACATGTAGATGATGTTAATAATTCCATTCCGTTAACGTTACATTTATTAATCTTGGGCGAGTGTAAAAATAGTTTGTAAAATATGTATCTGCAGCGCACAAATTTTATTTTGACGAAAACCTATATTTTTCCAAAAATTACATTTTTGAAGCTCCTAAAAATGATTCCGATGTCGAAATTAATCTAGCTATATTGGTTTAGTCCCGAAAGAATAAAGAATTTGGAAAAAAATGTGTCAAAATGTGATTTTTTGAATGGATTATTTCTGAATTTTGAATGATTTTACTATAGAAAATATAAGTCTATATTTCGGTATTTCAGAACTACTAGTGCAGAGACGAAGTTAAAACTTTTTTTAAATATGAGAATATTTTATCCAACGTTCTCAAATATAAGCCCTTTATTTTAACTACGACCATATTTTCATCTTATTGAGTGTCATTATTGTTTTATTCTTCGTTCTATTGATAGATTTGATGTATATATACCAGATGTCCTGGAAAGTCATTACCGGTTTGTCTAACGGATGACGCCAGGCTTAAGTATGAAATGTTATCACTTGACGCATCTGTCATTTTATTCTACTAACATCAAGCTTCAAAACCATACATGCTATATTTTGCGAAAGTAACATTGTCATAGATTTATACCACTTTGAAAATGTCCAGTTTCAAGCCTGAAAAAGTGCATTTGCATTATTTAATCAAAAGAAAAAAGTCGCTGAAAGTCATCGTTTGCTGGTAGAAACTTACGTTCAGCATGCTCCAACTATAAAAACATATGAAGCGTGGTTTCGACAATTCAAAAGTGGTGATTTCGATGTGCAAGACAAACAATGTTCTGGTAGACCGAAAAAGTTTGAAAATGCGAAACTGCAAGACTTAACGTTAAGCGACCGATTACGACTAATGGCAAAAATTCAACAGATGAGAGAATGGGTGGCACATCAATTGAATGACAGGCAGATGGAAAATCGAAAAATTTTCTGTGAAATGCTGCTTCAAAAGTATGATCGGAAGAAATTTCTGCATCGAATAGTGACGGGCGATGAAAAATGGATTTATTTCGAAAACCCCAAGCGCAAAAATTATGGTTATCAGCTGGCGAAGCCGGTCCATCGGCTCCAAGACCAAACCGTTTTGGTCGCAAGACAATGCTCTGTGTTTGGTGGAACCAGAGTGACGTGGTGTAATACGAATCTGGTGAAATAGTTAATACTGATCGTTACCGATAACAAATTATCAATTTGCATTCATAGAAAAACGTCCAGAATGGGCCCGAAGACACGGTAGAGTGATTTTACAGCACGATAACGCGTCGTCTCATACAGGAAAACCGGTCAAGGAAGTGTTGAAAGCACTTGCATGGGACATAATATCGCACTCACTATACTCTCCAGACCTTGCTCCGTCCGACTATCACCTTTTCGCATCAATGGGACACACACTTGTAGAGCACTTCCCCAATTTTCAAGAAGTTAGAAAATGGCTCGACGAATGGTTTTGCTCAAAGGACAAACAGTTTTTTTAGGATGGGAACTATAAATTGCCTGGAAGATGGGCAAGATGTGTAAATAAATTTTGCCATTTTCTTGAAAATTATGTATTTTTTTACGAAAAAACCGGTAACGACTTTCCGACACACCTGATATGTAACTTGTACCGTGTAATAATGAAAACAAATTCTTAATAACTGACGTGTAATTGAGTAAATATCGTAAATTATGAAAAATTTAACGTAATAATAAGTCAATACAACCGATTCCAATACTGCCCGGTACATATTACTAAATATAAAAGAGGTACGGATTCATTGGTTATTGAAATGCTATTAAGTCAACTATAGCGACTTGAATTAAACATGAAGAATTTGATTAGCCAACGGATCTTATTTGCACATAATTTATTTAGATTATATTGTGTAAGGGAAAAGTTATTGAAATACATAAGCATAGTTGGATTTTAGTAAACCAACTATACATGGATGTGCAGATATTTATTTTCAATATTTTATAGTCCGCTTTTAATAACTGTAATTAGATATGTCAAATCTTTTATAGGTAGTACATCGCATTCTTTATATATACCACGTGTCCTAAATATAATTTCGAACACGGGGATATCGCTTATTATAAAAGACACAGCTTTTCTTAAATTAGATGAGTTATTCGAAAGGACTAATCAAATTATGAAATATATTTCAATTTCCATGTGTTTCGGGAAAAAGATAAATATCTAATTTCTTCTCCTTGTAATAACTTTCTTATCACGGAATTAGAATTTTTTGGGCTTTCCATTTTTAGTTTGAACACCTAAATAATTTTTTTTACGAAACATCAAGTAGTCTCTGATATTTTTGAACTGGTTCTTTTTCTCTTTCTTACAACGACATAACACATGTACTATCTATTAAAAAAATTCATGCATTTTATAAAACATTCAAACAAGAAATAGTCTATGAAACACGAAAAAAATTAACACGAAAGTTATTCATACAATTGACTATTTTCTTCTAAATATAATCGCTCTGTGTAGTTGATGACATGAAAAGTTACTGAATACTGTGCAACGAAGATTTTCAACTTTATCAAATACTTTTACATATACTCGATCTTTTACATAGTTCCGAACAAAAAAATCCAAAAAAATTTAAATTTTAGTCAAAATTAAATGATTTGAATTTTGCCTTAAGAGAATATATAAAACATAACTTCTTTCTATAGTTAAATCAGTCAACAGTTAAAATTTATTTATTTACATATTCAAAAATTAACTTTGTGTTATATCTTGAAAACCAAAATTCCATTTACAATTTCAAAAGTTCACAATTTGACGCAATTTTTCACGTTTTATGTTCTTCAGGGATTAAACTAGAAATTTTGAATAAATTTTGACATAAGAATTGCTTTTATGAGATTCCGAAATGACAGCATACGATCATTTGTTAATTTGGAATCATTTTTTAAAAATACCAGATTTTGCGAGCATATTCTTTTGAAAAAATTGATATTTTCCTCAAAATAATGTCTTTAATTTAACTTTCATAGTAGATGAATATATTGTATAATTATAAAAATAAGAACTCACTAAGAAAATCATTCAAAATTCAGAGAACTTATTCATACATTCAAAAGTTTACATTTCGACAAAGATTATAAATTTTTTTGTTCTTTCGGGATTAAACCAAAACTTTCGGCATCAATATTGTTTTCAGGACGCTCGAAAGTGAATGTCTGTTAGCCTACAAAAGTTCTTGAAAATTATTGTACGCTGCGCAATTGGAAAAATGGAAAAAAATCAAATAGATATTATTAAAATATAAAACGTTTGGGAGAAAGAGAAGTTTATCTGCTATGAGATGCATCTGCAATGACATCACTTTTTCCAAAATTCATGCTGCTTTGTATTAACTTAATAATTATGTACAACTAAAAATATAGAAAACATGATCAAATGCGTAAAAATGAATTTCTACTAAAATTTAGGTATTTCGTCTATTGATTTTAACACGCAATAAGATGCAGATGTACAAAAAACAGGTCAAAATCGAATGAAAAATAGATCTCGTCCTGTATATAAAATATACGAAGAGATTTTTAAAAGCAAAGAACCCGCTTACTACTAAGCCCAGCAATAAAAAACAATTCTAGCTCGCAAAACGTACTTTAATGAACCCTTTTTTTTTGTGGAAAAAAGTAGTGAAGTCGGATTAAAATGTAAAAACTTTGGACCAAAAAAGAAAGGCAGAGTGTGAAAATGTTCTCGTATGAGTCTATTTTGGCAAAATAGTATCGATTATCTTGTTAGAATAGAAGATAAAGGGACAAGCGTGTCATACTTACAAATTTGAAGGGAAAATCTGTATTCTTCGAATTAGAAAATAAATTTGAAAGACTTAATATTCCGATATAGATAATAACCAGAAGCATAATTCAAAAATTGCTGAAGATCACTTCGTAATAATATTGAAGTCCTCAAGTGTTCGTCCCAAAGTATTGACCTGAACTCAACATTTATGGATTTATATTTCAGTAGAAATAATAAATAGTTTAGCTCAGAATATGCTAAAGTAAAATGCATCAATCTTTGAAGCTAGAGGGGAGTAACATAAGTGTCCATTTCGTTATTCTAGGAAAATTAATACTAAAAAAAAAATTATCCATAATTTTGTTCATAATTTTCTGTTTTCTTTAGAATTTATTTTCTTTCCTTTATTTGTATATTTTATATGACAAAATGATATAATAATTCTTAATAAACTATTTGCATTTCGATTTTACGTTATGCTATTTTTAAACGTAATAAAAGCTTGTGTCTGTACCTTTGACTTGGTCCATACTCATATATTTTTTTGTTACATTTAGTGAAAAAATCAAAAAATATACACAATATGTTTTTGTAACTAAACTTTCAAAGTTCAAAATTAACGCACCACGCAATGTTTCCGATATATTTGCTATGATCTTCCTATTTTCTAAAACGTTTAGATTTAATCTGAACATAATATAGTAGGTTCATCTCGTTACAAAGTATTTTTGACTATAAAGATAACAGACGAGAGTTCATTAACTTTAAATGTTTCAACATTTATTAAACAGTTTTTCTGGAAGCGTTTAAGTTACAGTTCAAGGGTTATTTAAGTTCTAATTACGAGTTTGTTAATTTTTACGTGTACCGAATCTAAATTAATAAAGTTTGAATTCTAAATCTTGAATGGATCATATCGTTTAACCAAATACGAACGTGTAAGATCATCAAATTTGTTAACACAAGGCGTTAAATGGCTAGTTTGTTTAGTTTAGAATGGTTAGAAGATTCGAGGAAATTGGAACGTATTTGAGAAGACGTCGTCAAAATATAAAACGACTCACAAGTGCCAGAGATGGTTGTTTTTGACAACTGCAAGCTTTCAGGAATAGGCGAATAATACGTACAGAACTCAGTAACGAGCTTGAAGCAGTCAGAAATGTCAGAGATTTTGTTTTAACAACAAGGAGAATGCTAAAGGAAGTTAGATTGAGTAGTAGGAGATCTGTAGTTGAAGCATTACCAACCGTAACACACAGAATACAACGTTGGATGTTTGTCGGAAATCATGAGGATTGGAAGCGAATTTTGCTTTCGGACGAAACTAGTTTAAAATCTCCAGAAAGATAATGGTGAAGAACTGGAGAAAGATATGAACTACACAATCTCTCAAATGGAGCTTTTTGGTGGTGGATCGAGAATGTTCTGGGGAGGCATTTGCTTTGACTCCCGCACATAGTTAATCCCTATTCATCAAAGGTTAGTGAATGCTGAATACTACATAAAGAACGTTATTCAGGACCATGTAATGTTTTTCGCAGCATTTTTAGGGAACAATTTCATGTTCGTGCAGGATAATACGAGACCCCGCATCGCTCGACAAATTTTGGATTACTTACAAGGTGTCAATATTGAAGTCATGAACTGTCCACCACGAAAGCCAGACTTTAAATCCAACTGAGTACGTTTAGAATGCTCTAAAACGACTAGTAAAGCAACAGTAATCTCCAGAAATTGAAGCAAGTCATTATTTTCGAGTGGGATGATATTCCCCAAGAAGTAATCTTAAAATTTGATGAGCTTACCACGGCGAATAGAAGCAGTTGCCAGAGCTAGGGGAGGTGTCACGCGTTCTTAACTTTTATTCAAGCAGTTACCAGAGCTAGGGGAGGTGTCACGCGTTCTTAACTTTTATTCAAGCAGTTACCAGAGCTAGGGGAGGTGTCACGCGTTCTTAACTTCTATTCTTTTGTACCATTTTTTTTTTGTTTATAATTTTTTTACGATTTCCAATAATATCGTTCCGTAATTGAATGGAATTTTAGTATTTCCATAAGTTTCCCTTAAAAACGATATTCAATTATTTCCAGTGAAATTGTTTTTTCATAACGTTAAAAAACAATTCACCAATCAAACAATTTTGTAAAATTGTATAGAATTATTTGAGTGATACATTAATTTTGAACATAAGTTTATTAAATATGATATAATTTATTTTTATAAATAATAATAATAATACTATTATTTAAAAAAATAAATGCAAAAGCTACTTTGTAGTTATATTTAGCAGTCGCAGACATTAATAATGTCCAGTTTAGAATAATAAGTGAAGTGGTAATAATAAACAATAAAAGTAATATTAAAATCAATAAGGAAGAACAAAGGAAAAAATCGTAAATTCTTGCGTTTCTTGTTCGGAAAGTTTTAAAATATTTGCTGTAAGATCTTTTTAAATTCTTTAATACTTATTTACAGCGAAAAAAACGAAAACTAACTAACAGAAATCATCCCGTTCCACAACGTTTCCTGTGTAGGCCAAATTTGCCAAGTTTGATTTTCTCCGACGGCATACAGCGTGATTCCCATTTACTGTATACATTACGGAAAAACACAAATTACCTGAAATAGAATGTCATCGGACAACATCTACATCATGAATAACTTATTAAATATGTCTTTTTCCTTTCTACCCACATTGATTATAGGATATCGATAATGGAAATTGCAATATACCTCGCGAACCGTTTTTCAAAATGGACGCCACATGCAGACGCAGTGTACTCGTGGAACAGTTTTCGATTGACCAGGCTGAAATCCAAGTCAGTTTGAGTACTTTTGCGAGTGGTACGCGATGTTCAGTGCTCACAGTACCTTCTCAAATGACTAGTGTGTTGTGGTGTGTTAAAAATTCATTTTTGCATCGATTCGTGTTAATAATGGAATATTTGCCAGTGATATATTCCAGGGTGTGCTAAAAATGATTAATCCACGTATTTGACGAAGATATTGCAATAACCAGAGCATCACGGATTGATTATACATAAGTAAAACGAATCTTCGTTATTTTTTAATTCCGTCTAAAATAAAATCGATTTATAAAAAGTCATGAAGATTTTTTGCACATTGAAAATGAAAATAATTACTTTGGAAATCAATACAGAGTTAATATGCTTGTAAAACAATGAATTCTTAGGTAAGTTGATAAAATGAGTGAAAACAATTTACATTTGCCCTAATCGTTTATTATATTCAGTGAAATTTTTATATTTTCAGATAGGCTGTTGAACTAAGAAAAATTATTTTTTAAATACACTTAAGAAATCCTGCACACATAGGCATTGATTTATTTACAGAAAAGCTACTGAAACCAAAATACTATTGTAGAAATTTATTGCAAACTTACACAAAGTATTTACAATAATGCAACATTCTAATAGACCCGTAACAAGAAATAAATATAGCTAAATCTAATTACCTGTATCATACTGTTATTTCACGACGACTACTTCAAAAATTCATTTTTGTATGTTATAAATAGCTTTTTATAATATACAAAACTGCAATTTTTCTCCAACAGTGGTTGATTATTTCTTGTTTAGTTCCACGGACACAATTGCACTGGTTACTATCTGTCCATACCTCATCGACACTCCAATATGTTTTACCCACACCACCATTTTGTCCTCGTCCAACATACGTCTATTTTCTAGTCTTCCAGCTAAGAAGTTAAGAAGAAAATTTCGTGGCCAGCAACAATGAACACTTATAAGTAAGATTTATAAGAACTGTGCCTAACATTTCTATGTAGGAATCAAAGTTCATTTCATTAAAAATGGAACAAATGAAATATTTTGGTATAGCAAGTAAAATCTAGCAAACCACATGTGCTACCATCAAAATTTAAACTGACAACAATTTCAGATTTCTTTGGAAAAATATGCCTAAAACCATAAAGTTCATCTGCCATTCATAGTAACATCATGTATGATTTTATGGAAATTTTTATTTCTTGTCTTTTTGTTAAGAGTGTTTTTCTTCTTCGACCCAAATACACATACATTATGGAGTAAAATTATAAAACGAGAAGCTAAGAACGATTATGAACAAGACCTATAGGAATGGTGTTCAACAATTCTATATAGGCAACGAAATTCACTTCAGTAAAAGTAGACAAAGCAAATTTCTTGTGCAAAACATTCTTGAAATTATCAAATCATCTATAATCTTGTGCAAAACTCAATCTTTTTGTTAAGAGCGTTTTTGTAAGTTTTTTCTCCGACTTAAAATACACATACGTATTTTATGGTATACCATTTCGCTTCCCAAATTATATTACCTAAAGAAGCCCAGTAAACTAATAATATTATCAGACAAATTTCTTTCGAATAATTTTGATATTTCGATTAATCAATTAACCAGTGTTTCTATTAAAATTTATCTTCATATTTTTCCAGAATAAACGAAGTTAAATCCAATTAATTATCTATCCATTAATTTCTAAATTGAACCAAATGTTCATTCATTAGGTAAGTTTTGTATGGTGTTAATTGGTTATAGATCTTCAAAATTTTCTTCCTACTTTGCTCAAAACAAATTCAAATTGAACCCTTGTATGCACATAACTGTATCTAATTTTTAATAGTTCTTTGTCTTTTTATAAGTGTAAGTCCATATATTTGAGATTAGGATTTTTTTAATTAACCTGTACTTGTATGACACACTAATGAAATTATTAATTTAAATGGTATAGATAACAGGTACTTCTTTGCAGAAGATCGAGGAACTTCGCTCCAACTACCTATTAGAAATATCGCAGAAGATGAAGATTTTAGAATTAATATTATTCACCACTGAATTGAGACGTGCTGGACTTATACATCGTCTGAAAGTTTCTCACTGCAGCTGCTGGACGCTGCACAAGATTAGAATTGAAATAACTCTTGTGCGTGTGACAGCGGCTATTGTGGGTTTTCTTTATCAACAAGAATACTTCAATTGGTTATGTGTTGTACACACATACATTAATATAGTTTATGGAAGTGCTTTCGCAGTTTTTGTAAATTATCTGATAATATTTTCTCTATACTTTTTTTAGCACATTATACATACATATATTCATTCACATTCCAGCGTGTTCTTAGGAAGAAGAGCCCAGAGAAGGTAAGATAAGCAATACGCTACTCCTTTAGGTATTTCATTCTAAGAAGGGCTGACAAATAATGTAAAATATACAGCACATATCTTGGAAAAGAGTGTATTATAATTATATTTAGCAGCAGCTAGATCTTTTTTTTGGCGGGAACATCAAATTACATTACATTTATCCTAATATCCAATATTTATCATACAATATTTTGAACACATGATGATAATTATGTCTTCAAAGAAAGTGGAAAAAAAGTTGTCCTCAAAACAAACGCTTGGAACTTAAACAACAGAACAGTGTAATAAATAAAAGAGCGTATTTTCGTCCATTACACTTACGAGTGTAGCCGTTTATATTTCGGAAACTAGCAACACTGTTAGTGTTGCCTCCGATCTGATGATTGCATCGTGAAGTTTGTCAGTTTTGACAATATATTTACCTTGACAGTTTTATTATCTAGTCGCTACTTCTATTGTTGACAGTAACTTGAAAATTTTATGTCAGCGAAAAAATAGAATTAACTCGCGAACATTTTCGTGCAATTATTTTTCATAACGTTCGGCGTGGATTATCTCAACAAGAACGCATCGACGAGCTGAATTCTTACATGGTGATGAAGCACCATCGAAAACTACTGTATGTTGTTGGTACAGTGAATTCAAATTTGGGCGGCTTTCTTTGGACTATGAATTACGTGAAGGTCGTCCCACAAATGTTGTTGTGTCGGAAAGCATTAATGCAGTGTCTAAATTGATAATGTAGGACCGTCATGTGACATACATGCATGAACATTTAGCCGTTAAGAAACTACGTTCACGTTGGGTACCACATAATTTGACAACCGCTCAAAAAAGGACTCGCGTCGATTGATATCAAGAAATCCACAAAAAATACAATAGCGGTGCTTCAAAGAACATTTATAAAGTCGTCACAGGTGATGAATCTTCTATCTATACGTATAAGCCCGATAGTAAACAGCAGTCGACTGCGTGGATATTCCAAGATGAGCCAAAACCAACAAAAGTTGTTCGCGCTCGAAGCACATCAAAACAAATGGTCACCTGTTGTTTTAAAAAACCGATCACGTTGCAACCGTGCCTTTAGAGGGTTGTAGAACGGTCAAAATCCGAATGGTACACAATTATTTGTTTGCCAAAAATTTTTGAAGAAATAAGGAAAACAAACCGAAAACGACAGATCATTCTCCACCATGACAATGCGGGCTCTCACAGGTCGATTCTAACAATTGACAGGGCAAAACACTGAATTGATGAGCCATCCGCCGTACAGCCCTAATCTAGTACCCTGTGATTTCTCTTTGTTCCCACATGTGAAGAATAAACTTCGTAGTCAACGGTTTTCTATGCTGGAGGAGGCATTTGAGGCATTCAAAGCTCATATTTTGGAGACACCGCCTTGACAGTGGCAGCAATGCCTTTCGGATTGGATTAAACCAATGCAAAAGTGCATTGATTTTCAAGGAGAATATTTTAAAAAGCAATAAAGCTATTTTCGATAATAAAAATTTTTTTTTGTTTGCTATTCCCGAAATATAAACGGCTATCGTCGTATATGCGTGTCCAGAACGTAAAATCGTTTAAGAATGAGTATTTATAAATATAAACGGCTATCTTCGTATTAGCAGCTAGATCTAGTTACTTCTTTGCATTTTTTTTAAATAATAATAATATTTATATAATTTATTGCCCAACAAGTCAAGCCCAGTTACAGGACAAAATAAACGATAATTCAAATTACATACAAGAAACTAAGTAATTAGACTATAAATAATAAATATAACTAAAAAATATCTGCTTATCGACCAAAAATAATAAACAAAAACAAGAATACTTTAGTAGAACTTCATAGTCGATCTCCAGTGAATAGGTCAGCGTATATAGCATCAGGGCTCTTCATCATATGGATTGATGGGAATCTCTGAAAAATGGCGTTCGATAAACAAAAGTGAAAAAAACTGTCGAGAGATCATGCGTGGAATATTAGAAAACTAATTTCAAAAAGCAAGTCAGGCTGGTCAATTTGCCACTAAGTAATTTATACAAAAAACGTGCGCTGTGTTGCTTTCTTCGATCCGACAAAAAATTGAATGTTATGCCGTTCCAGTAAAGAAATATTACTCAATTCCTCTATCCGGATAAATACCAGAAATTTTGTACCAACAATGATTTTTTCAAAAATCTATGTTGAATTTTGTCTACTGCAAATTTTTGAGTTCGTGAAAAGGATTCCAAGTGGATCCATATTCAAACTTCCTTCGAACAAAGGCAAAATATAATGTTTTGAGTACATTACGTCGACGTCGACGTTAACGAAGATTGCTACACCATGAAATAAATCCTGCTTTAAGCAGCGAAAGACGTGTAATGCTAAACATATAAATTAAAATTCAAGCAATCATTAAATAATATTCTTAGATCTCTCACTGAAAAGATATTAATTTTCTAGTAAAAGGCATACCAAACATTTATCAATATTCAAAGACAACAACATATTAATCGACGATAAAATTAATACTCTCTTGTAAGTGGACAATACCACATTAAATATTTTAATGTCATCAACATAACCTAAGGCATTAGAAGGCATACTTGCAAGTCATTTATAAAATGTAGGAATAATATTGGACCAAGATTCGAACCTTGTGGAATCCCAAAGGTGGTTATAAAAACACTGGGCGAGTAGCTATTATAGGAAACACAGTTGATCCTATTGTTTAGGTACGATCTCATAAGATTAAGAAGGAAGGGAAAAAATCAAAATATAAATATTTATTTAACAACACTAAATGATCAATAGTATCAATGCAGGGGAAAATAAAATGCACTCAACCTGGCCCTGATAATCAAAAACGCCACTGACATATTGTGTGAAAGTTACTAGATTAGTCACGATAGATCTTCCGGTGAAAAAAAATCCATGCTGTCATTGAGAAATATAAGAAGGAATATAATGAAATTGCTGGTATACTTTGGGAAAATTAGAAATAATCACAATAGGATGATAATTTGTTATTTTCGACGTATCACCTCTCTTGAAAGCAGGAACATTTCTAAAACGCCTCCGCAATTTCATAAAAACTGATATAGAAATGGAAATATTAATGATTTTTAGCAAAGAAATAAAAAATTGATCAATATTCTGAAGACATGTTACAAAATCGTGTCTTCAAAACGGACCATCAAATTATTTTATTTTAGTAACAAAAAGTGGTTTTCAAAACAAACGCTCAAAACTTAATCGACAGAATAGTGTGATATGTAAAAGAGCGTATTTCCCTCCGTTATACTTATTTGCAACTAGATCTAGATCCTTTTTTTTTGGACTGAAACATGAAATTATACTTACCCATGTATTCAATATTTACATTGGTACATTGGAAAAGGAATAACAATAATATAATTTATTGCCCAACAGGTTAAGCCCAGTTACAGGATAAAATACAAGATAATACTAAGTGCGTACAAGAAGAGGAATAATCAGTGACAGAATAGTGAGAAAAATAAAGGCAGTTATAACGATATAAGAATGAATAATTATTTAAAATAATTTTTATTCAACAACAGTCGTTCCATTAAAGTAACAGTGTTAGGATAACACACGCTGTACAAGAAAATAAGAATGGTTTTGATAGAATATATAGTGAACGGCATGAATTAAAGTAAATTCTTCGTAAATATAATTTTATTCAACTATGGAATCCAGCAAATTAGACATCTAAAAATTAAAGTCGAATGGAAACAGAATTATTACATTGGTGTTAGAAATTATATGTAAAACATTTGATAGCAGAATGTCTTGGAACCATAAACAAACCTGTGTATAACAAGTTATTTTTTCTGGTTCGGCTACTATTGGAAAATTGCTAATTAATTTTTACTGCCGAAAAAAGGAAGTTCTAGCATGTGACAAAAGCATGTACTATAATGCAAAGACAACTACAAAAGTTTTGCAATACGAAGTTAAAAATGGAATATCTCGTTATGTTAATAGCAACTTGGTAAATGACGAAATGGAGGATCCTCCGGAAAATGTAGGCTCGACTGGTTGAGGAAGATTCGCATGGGCAGTAATTGAAAGCCCATGCGGGCTAGAGGTGTCTTTTCCCTCGCTGGGTGAGCAACTGTATCTGCTTGGATACTGAACTGCAGAGTCAATAGGGATTTAGATACGTCTCCCTCCGTCTGCCGATGGTTTCTGTAAAACCTGAAGCACGTAGGTAGCTTATTTCATTTACTACTGATTGAGCGTATCTAAATTCCACTGTCATTGGTGACGGTAGTGAATGTGTCCTCACGGACTAGTGTCGCAACGTAAATTATCATCATAGACACTCGTTGAGACTCATGCAGGAATCCATTTTCGCAGTTAAAAGTGATAACGATTTAATCGCTTTACATATACGAATTATTATGTTTTGCATTTGCCAAGAAATAATAAATAAAATAAATTTTGTGGTACCAACCATCGCAACGAAACGACACAGTATTTTACCCTAATTACTGAACAAGGCGTTTCATTGAAATACCAAAAGTATATGTATTACAATACGAGTAAGTTTTTTTAATCACTTCATGTACGAAACTCAAAAAAATACTGGTTGCTAGATCGTTTTATAGCACGGACGATTTTTTATACTTTGGTATACAATTTTTGTCGTTGGTTTTCTTCAAACATGTACTGTACCACTTTTACATCTTTTATTTTATTTTTAATGGTTTACATCATAATCTTATACATACATACAAGTATTACATTTGTTTCTTTTTTATCTTTGAAACATTTTAATGTATTGAATTGAATTTACTTGATGAAAATCCGTGACTAAATTAATAAATACTCAGAGTGTTGGAATTTTCAAAAATTTTGCTTTTATTTTAAATAATATACCTGATAATTATTTCATCACACCGTGACTTCTTAAAATGTTTAAACTTTAAAGTCTATTTTCCTTTCTTGAAGCTTACTTTAAACATCTTAAGAAGCCACTGTGTAATAAAACAATTGTCATGTACATTAATTAAAAATAAAATTATTGAAAATTCATTTTATGAATTTTAATGTGTCAATTTTTATAGTATTTGTGCTCATTTTTAGTTTTTTTCAATTTTATATTTACATATATGTTTATCTGTGTTTTTTGAAGTAAATAAAGTATATCTCCCTTGAACTTCAGCACTCTTGCAAGAACGATGTTGAAGTGCATAGTACCTTTTTGTAATGATCCGTCTCAAGATTCTTAAAATGCCGCTCTATTGCTGCAATAAATTCTTCATCCGACCGAAACATCTTTCCGACAAGGAAAGGTTTAAGTTTACGTACCAAGCAGAAGTCACTTAGGTGCAACTTCAGCTCCCAGCCGTTCAATTTTTAAATATCTTGACTAGTGTAAGGACACGCGTTGTCATGATGAAAATGTCGGACTAACGTATGTACTAGTAACACTGGATTTCAAACATTATCCAGAGAAGTCGATGGTTCTAGCCTATTTGAGGACGGTTCAATTTCTAAATTCTTGTCTCGGATGGTGATCGGTATCTCTCTCTGTACACTTCAGTATCGAGGAAGAATAATCAACACTGCTTCCTTTCTTACGGCAAGGAGAGGTTAGTAATAAATAAAATAAAAAAAATATTTACTGTCGTTCCTGTGGTCGTGACAAATCGAAAAAAACTTGACTGAACCCAGTTGGGTACCCACCACAAAAAAAAAACAACTTTTTTGTAGGCCATTACAGGTTAATTTTTATAAATTTCTGTCCTCAATTTGTTTGATAGAAACAGCATTTGTCGTGCCTTTAACACTTTGGTCCTTTACAAGAACACCGTTACCTTACCCACAGATAGAAATGTCTTTCTTTGAAAGAGGATTATGATAACGTGTCCACTATTAAGATTACCGTTTAAATTCATGAACATTGTGCCGCAAAGCTGCAAGAAATCTCTAAACTAAGCCAAAAACCAAGCATATACTAAGTGAACCACTGTGTGTGGTTTTTAGTGGAAAAAATTGTGCTCTGATTAGTTATTTGCTGGCGATGACAATTTAATTGTCGAAATACGTATACAGAATACGAACATTGATGTGGTAAAGGGTTTTATTTATCATTTTCGATAAATTCAATTAACAACAGTTTCCATAAAGATTTACCATTAACTCTATTAGTCATTTTCAGAGTTATTGTAGTTTTTGATGGTCCTGATCGCACATTATCTTTTTTGCTTATATTATCACGTTTAAATTGGACATCAGCTAACATTTCAGATGTGAATAATATCATATCTCCCTCTCTCGACCAATACATAAATGTATTGACCGACAAAGCAAGAACGCTTCTATCTTACAGATCGGAGACTATGTTTCCAGTGTATAATAGACAGAAACTTACATCTAGGCTTTATGCCAATTAACATTTCAGATGTGTTTAAACCTTTAAAGACTAAATGTTGGATTATGATTTTATTAATTTTTGATTTTTTAATTTGGAGATTTTGTTCGCATTGCTGTACTTTTCAAATCAAATGCCAAAAATAAACCAAATTCTACCAATAACCGCGAAAAAGGTTACAGTATTAGAATGCATTGCTGTTTTTTCGAAAGATAGTGGTAAAAATCGAGTCTTATTTCCCGCTAAATCACCATCGTATTGTTTTGAATCATGTAAACTAATGTTGCTCTTTGAATACGATTGCATCTACTACATATTAGATTTAAATCAGAAGTAGTGAAACGTAAATCTTTAAAAAAAAGTGTTTCGAGTTAAATCGAATAACGAAAAAAATGCAGATAGACTGCAGATTCTTATTATCTATTTATTATGATTACTTTATCACATTATTGCATGCATGCATTAGATGCTTTAAAGACATGAACTTCGAGCTCTAAGTGAAACTGAAAACAGCTTTAATATACAATAAAAACATTTTACATTTCAATAGGAGCAAGTTGCTTCTATGAAAGAAGTTTATGAAAATCTAAAGCTTTTACCAAAGAAGATTAAATATTATTATACATAGCGTATGCACTAACTCTATTATTATTACAATTAACTTTTCCTCGAATAACACTTTACGAGGATAGTTTGACAAGTAGTGAGAATGACACATAGGTGGCGCTCTAATTGGTAAAACAAATGCACTGTAATTTAGGTTGCCTATTTATATGTTTACATTCCGATATTTAGATAAATCGGTTGATTAGTTTATTTTTGACAGCTGATTGAAAAAGAAGCAACACGTCGTTTTGTTAAAATGGAAAAAGCAGAGTATCGTGCGGTGATTAAATACTTCGTAATTAAGGGTATGAAAGCTAAAGAAATAAAAGATGAGTTACGGGAAACATTAGGTGAATCTTCTCCATCATCCGCCACAATAAGTAGATGGGTAAATGAATTTAAACGTGGTAGAACAAGCTGTGTTGATGAAGCGCGCTCTGGAGCACCCAAAATCGTGACTTCTAAGAAAATGATTATAAAAATCCATAATTTTATTACGCAAGATCGATGACTCAAAGTGAAAGAGATAGCAGACATGGTAAACATTTCAACAGAACGCATACACCACATTTTAACGAAGGAATTGGGCCTTCCCAAGCTTTTGGCAAAATGGGTGCCGCGATTGCTTACGACTGATCAAAAGTTCACTCGTTTGCGCATTTCCAATGAGTGTTTGGACCTTTATAAGCGGAATCTGGTTGATTTTTGTAGGCGATTTGTTACTTGCGATGAAACTTGGATACACTACAGTACACCCGAAACTAAACAACAGTCGAAACAATGGTTAGAACGTGGTTCTGCACCTCCAAAGAAAGCGAAAACCACTTTATCGGCAAACAAAGAGATGGCATCAATTTTTTGGGATTCAAAGGTCATTTTGCTCATTGATTGCCTTCAAAAAGGTACCACAATAAACGGACAATATTATGCAGAACTTCTACAAAAATTAAATGTTGAGATTCGTGCTAAACGACCAGGAATGGCAAAGAAAAAGATTCCGTTTCACCAAGACAACGCTCCCTGGCATACCAGCTCAGTTGCGATGTCCAAAATCCACGAGTTGCATTTCCAATAAGTACCGCATGCGCCTTATTCGCCGGATCTAGCTTTCACTTTCACCTTTTTCCAAAATTGAAAACGGCACTAGGTGGAAAGAAATGTTCGTCTAACGACGAGCTTATCATCTTCGTAAATGAGTATTTTGCAAGCCTTCCGGAATCGTATTTTAGAGATGGCATAAGGGCCTTGGAGCACCGTTAGAATAAATGTATTGCTCTTTTAGGAGAATATATTGAAAAATAAAAATTATTTTGTATTTAAAAAATTCGTTTTTCTTTTCCATTCTCACTACTTGTTAAACTACCCTCGTATTTCGGAGATACAGGCTAATAGAGGTTTTAATTTTTTAAATAATTAATAAATCCTAAACAAGACTATGGTGTATTGCATTGGTATAGCTGGCCGGTATTTGTACTAGAAAAACTTTCCAATGAAGACGGTGCACCATTCAGTTTGTTTCATAATTTTTATTTAACGTGAAACGAATATCATTCAAGTTCTATATTATGAATGTCAGAAAGGGTTGTGTACCAAACTGTAGAAGCGCAAATCAAAAGGCCTCTATTTGCCGATAGAAGAAGCAAAGTAAGTGTAACAAATGCAAATACGTTTTCCATTTTAATTGCACATACCATGTACATATATACATATGTACGACTCTGTTCACTAATATACATTTCTATAGAACATATTCTGCAATGAATTGGAGGCCAGGATATTTCGAAAGAATGTCTAAAGATCTACAAAATATATTTTGAGATGTGCATTTTGAAAATTTTCAACAAAACATTATTTTTACAAAGTGGGCATTTGAAATATTGGGTTGATTGTCTTTTTATATTAAAACTTCATTGTAGTGTATTATATTTCTCAGTCCATTTATTATCATAACAAATAATAAATTCTGATTATAAATTTAATATTTTCTTGATGTGTTAAGAAAAAAAAGTTGAAATTTTATGCATTGTCATAACCAATGTCAGAAATAATAGACAAAGATGGTTTACTAATATCAATATTTATATTACAATTGATTTAGGTTTTTAATGTCACATTATTTATTTATTCAACCATCTATTAATGCATAGAGTGAGGCTGATAATTTGCATATTTAGCACTTAATGTTATATATGCGTACATTCATAGAACTCAAATTAATACAATTGAAATTTGACTACGAGTTTTTCTGATCATGATAGTACACATTCTCGTTCGACTTATGCAATAATAACAGAATAATTCTTAGATTTTAATTGTCTTCTAGGAACAAGACATTTTCTATTACCACATGAAAGAACGACTGCCGATTCACAACCATACAGAAGTAAAAATAATGAACGGAGATAAACCGTTAATGTGCTGGTACAAACGCGACTGTAAAAATTATATAAAGACTCTACCAAAAATTAGAAAATCAACGCGCCACCAAAAACGCAATTTATGTTTGATTTACTGTTCATGACAATCGCCTGTGATTTGAGACTGCATCTACTCGATAAGCAACCGTTTCATGGCTTCTGAAATAAATACAATCTCAACTGGACGCTATCATCCCGGAGAGTGTTACAGAACTATATGTCAACTATGCATAACGACATTTAAAACATGATCAAAGCCGTGGTAGTAAAAGATAAACAGCTGTGTTTATGCTATCTGCTTCTGGGTTTCCGGGCTGGAACCGCGTCACTAGTATATCTGCCGACGTTTCGTACCCATTTGTATGGGACATCTTCAGGGCTGAACTACTGCACTGAAACTGAAACGTCGGCAGATATACTAGTGACGCGGTTCCAGCCCGGAAACCCAGAAGCAGATAGCATGGACCACGACCGCGGAAGTCTACGTACCAAATTAGCTGTGTTTATGTGTCGACGAAACGACATTTCGAAAAACAAGTATTTTATTTTGAATATTATAGTGCGTGCTCTAGATCCTGTTAAAGCGATATTTTCCATTGTATTAGCTAGCAAAAGATTAGAAAAGTGCACTGGCGAAGCAATTACGAAGGTAGTGCTTCAACCGACCAACTGTTGATGTTTGTGAGCGATGGTGCAGCGACAATTTGTAGTGTAGGCAATTTTCTTTGCGACAAATGTGAGGGACTTCTACATGTGACATATAAAATTCACGCTTTACACCTTGTAGCACAAAGTATTCGACAATATTATCCAGAGGTGGATGAATTAATTTCAAATACCAAAAAGGTATAGGGAGTTCCACAGAAGGTGCCCCGATATTCCTAAGTCACCAGAGCCAATTCTCACGCGTTGAGGGACATACTTGAAAACGGCTTTCTATTATTGTGAGAATTTCCAAGAAACAAAATCTGTGGCTCTACGATTCGAACCTAACGAAACTGCAGCATTTAAGAAAATCCAGAAAAGATTTGAAAATATTTCCATTGAAACCAATTTACGATAATCGAAAAGGTTTATGTGACTTAATAGAAAAATTTCAAAACACTGGTTTGTTTATTAGTGGAATCAATTCAAATTGTGGACGATGTACACTCACTGCTATGTGCTACAAGTAACATAAAGAATATGTGTGTAATGCGTTAAAAGCAAAGATTTCGATTATATCAGACTAAGACAAATTAGTCATAACGCATGTATAGATCCGTTATCTATTTCTAAATTATTATTGTAATTGTGCGTGTATCGCATCCGTTGATATCGAGCAGTTATTTTCTAAATATAAGAACATCTTCTCAGCACGTCGTACGTTACTCTCCGAGACAAATGTGGAAACTGCAGACATTTTGTTAGTCTTATCAATTTCGCTACAATACAGTTGTGAATAATTGAAATATCTTATTTATAAAACAAAACATAAGTAACATAAATAACGCTAGCATCGCAAAATCGTCCGTTGATTCGTACACTTGTCCGATCTTGGCCGCGGAAAAATATATCAACTCTAGTATTGAACAATCACAAGATAAAGGATGTCTGTATTTTCTGTCATTTTAAAAGCTTTGTTAATATGACAATGATGTTTTTGTAAATTTAACAGTGCCTTCTAAAGATTTCATCAAGTATATTCGATCTTTAAAGGAACAATTTTGTACAATCTTCCTAAAATTGTGATGCAATACATGTGTATTGCATCACAAATCAAATCAGATTTTTAATTATTATCATTTGTAACCCCTTGTCGTCATTTTCCTGTAGATTATTTGTTGAAATTTTATGTACAAATTAGAATATATTTGAAATCAAATAGAACTTTTAAAACCTAAACTGGAAATAAGAAACTTTATAAAGTTATAATTTTAAAACGTTTGTAATGTGTATTTATAACCTCTCAAACACTTTTACATTGTTTTTTTGTTTAAAATTTTCTTTTTGTACATACAGTTTGTCAAGAAAAACTTTGCACATAGAGAAAAAATAAAAAAAATTCAAAAGATGCATTGATTTTTAATTTAAATAACCAAGTTTTTTTAGTAAATAAAAAAAACTCCTATAACAATGAAAATATTCCTTGTTGCAATACTGATCATGTCACCTCGCCTGTAACCTGAATCGAACTATTAATTCTGACATGAGAGAGAAACTATGAATACTAAACAGGTGTGCAAGTGACGGATACAAATACAGTGAAGTTAGGAATAGTTCTGACCAGAATAGTTCAATAATATCACGTGGCAATCGGTAACTATATACCCTGATTCAATGAAGTGGCACGTTCAACCATTTTTGAAGGCACTGTAGTATATTAAAAAAGGAAAATAGTTCAATTTCTCTACTGTCAAAAAAATGTTTGCACACTTGATAAAATATGAGGTTGTTACAAATGTAATGTTCGTTTTTTCCTTCAGTCTGAACTGAATCGCACCTGTGTGAAGACGTGTATGTTTTTGGTGAAAATTATTATTGTATTTGAAGAAAAGGGTATTTATTTTGAAGTGTGTACCTGTTCCATTTCTTGGAAAGATGTCCTTGTCTCGCCTATGGAAATGCTGTCGGCAAGAGATATTCGGGCAATTTACCTCTTTCAATTTAAAAAGGGATTAAATGCAGCTGCAGCAACGCGAGAAATTAATCAGACTTTCGGTGAAACCACGTGTAATGAATGCACATTACGGCGATGGTTTAAAAAATTCAGCGAAGGAAATTTTGATTTGGAAAATGAGCCTCGCGGATATGCGCGTAGCACCGTTAATGACGACGAGCTGCGTGTAGAAGTTGAAAGTAATCCGTCGACAACAGTGCGTAGCCTTGCAGAAACATTTCAAGTGTCCATTGCCACCATTAGTCGTCACCTTTCTTCGATTGGCAAAGTGAAGAAACTCGATCGATGGGTGCCGCACCAATTAACGGAAGCCAATAAGCTCCGTCGATTAGAGGTGGCTACCTCTTTGGCTAATCGACAGAAAGTTGAACCGTTTCTTCATCGAGTGGTAACGTGTGACGAAAAGTGGATACTTTATAATAATCGGAGACGGTCAGGACAATGGTTAAATCGATGTGAAACACCAAGACAGCATGCACGAACATCGCTTCACCCGCGAAAGATTATGGTGACTCTATGGTGGACCAGTAAGGGTATTATACACTATTCATTTTTCCAACCTGGTGAAATCATCGCGGCAGCGTCCTATTGTGCCGAACTGGAAACTATGCATGGAAAATTGAGCCGCTTGCAGCCCTCATTAGTCAATAGACATGGACCCATACTTCTTCATGATAATGCAAGACCTCATGTTGCAGGACAAACAATCCAAGAACTTTCGGAATTTGGTTACGAAATTCTCCCTCACCCACCTTATTCACCTGACCTTCCGCCAACTGATTTTCATTTTTTCCGAAGTTTAGACAATCACTTAAAAAATAGGGACTTCCCTGACCGGGAGTCTGTAATAGCAGTGTTTGAGCAATATGTGAGTTGTCAAAACCTAGATTTCTTTTCAAAGGGAATTTTTCAGCTTCCAGGCCGTTGGCAACAAACTATTGATGTAAATGGAGACTATTTTGCAGAATAAATATTTAAATTTTTTTTAATTTAGGCTTTTTTTTATTCCTTACAAAATCGGACATTTCATATGTAATAACCTGATATTAAGCCTGATGTAAATTTTTGAATTTTTAGTTCAAATATTTTCTGTTCACTTTGAGCATCAATTATCGCTTGCAGCCTTCAGAATATTATATTCTAACTGTATTTTGTCCCACTCTTCTTTATTAAACCTTATCGATTCGTTGTATTGGTTGGTGATCTTTTTCCTACCTTTTTTTTCAGATGAACCCATAAATTTTCGATAGCATTAATATCAGGACTTTGAGCAGGAGTATCAATAACTTTCGTGCAATTGTATAATAACCAAGACCTACACAAATAAGATTTATGTTTGGGATCATTATCTTGATAGTATTTAAATTTATTCGAATTATCCGGGTCGATAAAATCGAATTTTTTAATGCTGGCGTTCAGTTCGTTTTTCAAAATATCAAGATATACTCCCTTCGTTATTGTTTCATCTAAAATCCTGATTACACCAACTCCCTTGCTGGATATACAGCCCCATACCATTACGGACAGTTTTCCAAACTTTACTGTAGCAATAAGATTTTTATTTTTTAACGCTGTCAGAGCATTCGTTAGGAATATTTTAAAACGACAGCAGATAATTTTCCTAATCAATACTTGAATGATTAAAAAAAGGTATTTGTTAGAGGGAATATCCAATTTATTTTTGAAAAAATAACACTATTTCGTAATTTTTATAAATTTGCGTTAGACAAATTTACATCGTTCTGTTTCGAAAATACAAATATTTCCTAATTCATATCTTACAATTAACAGTTCTGGCATCGAATAATTTTTAAAAGTTCATTTAAAAGTCGCGCTGCATGTACATTAGTTCAAAAAAGTTCCACTATACATTAAGCCAAATTTCATTTTATTTCAAAAGATCAAAAATGCCGACACGAAGTGAAACCACTGCTTATGTTTATATTGCGTTCATACAGATGGCATTAGACCTAATTTGGCATTAGTATAAGTCCCAAACAAGCATATTTTACCTTACCTGTCCTAATTTAGTCCTAAAAAATAAAATTTATACACGTAGAACAAATATTAATAATAAATTTAAACTAATTTCTCTGTATGAACCGGTCATTAGATTTTTTCATTTGGTTATGTTTGAAGTTTTGGGAAAAGTTGAAAATGGAAGACCAAAATATGCATTTCGGTTATATTTTTTACTTCCGTAAAGAGAAGAACGCGTATCAAATGTCAAGAATCCAACTGAGATGAATACATACATACAAAATAAAGGCGCTGATCGAGTCAAACCCACTAAAGATTTCAGAAACGTTAAACATCCGTCATTCAAGCGTTCACGACTAAATGAAAAGGTGTCATCAAGCTCGATGTTTGGAGTAAATTCACTTGATGGCGAGTACAAACAATTGCGATATTTTCTTAAACGTGAAGTAGACGATCCTTTTTCGAAGTGACAGACAACTGATAATGAGAAATGGACAGTTTACAATAATGTGGAACGATCTGTAGATTCACAGACATTCATAAGAGAAAGACTATCCTCTCAATGTAGCAAGATTTTAAAAGCCCCATGTTTTCCGACCTCCTACCAAGGAACGAGACAGTTAATTCAACTGTGTGTTGTTAGCAATTAGACAGTTGATGAATCAATTATCCAGAAACGTTCAGAGCTCGTTAATTATAAAAAATGGTATTTTATACCCATTTAGACCATACACAAATTTAGTCGCCCGTCAAAAATTATTAGATGCTGCCATAACCGCCGGACTTTGTACCTCCAACATGCTTCGTTCTCTTGAAAATTCCTGGCACGGTATATAACACTCGACTCAAACGAGACTATAAATTTTTATAGTTTTTCGCCGATAAAGAGAGGTCTTTCTATAAGCAATGAACATAGGAGACGATATATAATTGATTGTCTTTTTTGGATTAATAAATTACCAATGAAAGTGGTGACTCTTCCGACAACTAAATAGAATAATACACACTCCCAAAATATTGTTACCATATGTATAGGTAAAGAATGTAAAATAATACACATTTTTTTCTGCAGAGTATTTATTTGAAGTAAAATATATTCTTTTATTCTTTTTTTTTAATTAGAACTCTTGTTATATATATTTTTATTTATTTATATATATATATATATATTAAAACAACAAACATTTGAATAGAATTGCAAAGAGTATTTTGTAAAAAAAAATGAATAAAACATAAACTAAACCAGAGTTTGTCCTCATCCAATTGTAACGAATAAATAAAAAAAATTATACATTTTAAGTACTCAAATACCCTCTGCAATGCTTCACATAATAAGGTACATTAGGAATTTTGGTCACTAAAAACAGTATTTTTGAGTTCTTCATGTGATAAACGGAATGTTTTTTGTACATGTTTTGACGAAGTTTTACAAAATGAGCACACGTCTGGGGGAAAAACTGAAATGACCCAATAAAAATTAAAATGTACACAAGGAATACATGATTCGTCTTTTACATCTTTGGCGTACGTGTGCCGAAAATAAATAAAAGTGTATTCACAACGCAGAATTAACTCTAAGTACAAAAATATAAAAATATCGTTTTTTAATATCTAAAAGAAAAAAAGGGGCGTGTAATGAATGATGATTATTAAACAGAATTAAAGTATGATATTCTGTGATAAAATAACATTTCTTCTATTTCTTAAATATATACGGAATGTTTGAAATTATAATTTGTTAATATATACAAGGGGGTATTTATTGTCCGGAAATATTAAAATAAAATTAGTTCTAAATGAAAGAGTATTCTGTTCCGGTACAAAGGTAACCAATGCTATTAAAATATTAGGGTCTATATTCATACACCCATATCAGTCAGATTCGTCGAATATATTCAACTAATAACAGAGAAGTCCGCCGATTCTGAACCATCAAATTGTCAACTATTAAAACAGTTGGTCTAACTACTGGTCTCGTTCGCCCACAAAATTACGTGAAAATCTTTAAATCAATAAAGTATTTGAGGCAACACCAATACTATTAGATATTTAATGATAAATCTTTGCCAATTATATTAAATAGTCGAATCGAAATCTTGCTCTATAGAAGCACTATCATTCGTAGGCCAGATCTAGCGTCATTTTGTGATTATGGATTTATTACCAACTTGCTAATGATAATCATTTCGAAATGGATCCAAAAACGACACGGCAATAATTTATCTCAAATCTTTTCATTACACCAATGTTACGATTGTGGCCTTATACTCAGAAATCCGTAGTACTTGCGATGCTTTGTAATCAACTGCTTTTGCTTTCTTCAAATATGAGTAATTCAAATCGGAATTTTTTGGGTGGATCCAATACCGAAAACAAACTGTACTACAACCGAAAATGGTTATTCGTTTTGTTGAAGTGCAAAAGCATAATTTTAATATAATACGAAGTTTTTAGAATAATAAACATTGCGTGCAACTGGATAAATTAAAAGATTACACAAAATCGTCCAGGATAGACAACACGAAACTACCTACATCTATGATACCACAATAAAAATTCATTGGTTTAGTTAGAATGTAATTGACCATCCACAATATTCACTGGATACTGTGCCATGCGACTTTTTAATATTTCTGTGTCTCCAATGCATGTTAAGTTCCAGAGATGGAAGTTTAAGAGTTACCTGCAAGATGGCGATAATAAAACTAGAGCAACCAATTTTGATCGGTGTGACAGGATAGAAATCCGATATAGTAACTGCGCAACATTAAACTCAGCAGAGCGATCGCCCTCGGAGCCACCGTAAATATTCTGTACGTACTTATTACGAACCTGGTGTGCAGATAAGTCTGACCGCTCTAAATGTAACGTAAATCGACTCTTTCCTAACCTCCATATTAGAATATCGATTATTCGGACTGATGAGGCGTAAATTAGAAATTCAAAGTAAACTATTATCTCTTAGATGGTAGATTGAATATTATAAAACTGAAGAGTTTTTCTTTATTAAAAAATAATAAATAAAACACGTACAAGTAAACTGTCTCGATATTAAATCTTATTTACAAAAAGGAAATGTCCTTGTCTAAATAATTTTCAAACATCCAATATACATATGTACAATAAACCAGGTTTTTAAATATAAAAATAAGTTTGGTATCTTTCTTGTGTCAGTGAAATATACTTCTTACGATATGTTATAAGACAGGAACCAGCTCAGTAAATAGTAAATATTCTATCACATAATATCATAATTGAATTTCCTCTTTCTTCTTTACTTGAACAGTATTTTTGTGTTGGTAATCATTAGATCAATTCTATAAAATATATTTCATGTATGACACCAAATCCTAAATAAGAACGATTTAAAAAATATTGTGCAATCTCTTTAAACAGTCTTCTCCGTTTTTTTTTTTTTGTTTCTGCTTCCAGTGTTACATACGTGAAAGAATGTGACTTGTGAAAGTGTTAATTTTGTCCGCTCGAAAGAAAGATTTTTTTCCCAGTTTATTTATCCGTCGTTCTTTTGGAGTTTCGAACAGTGCAGCATTTGTCAGTTTTCGGATATGTCCGTGATGTCCCGCAGAGATCCGCTCTCATCGAAGAGAAAAGTGCACAGAATGGCCTGCAGTCTGTTTCGTGCGGGCTCGAAGTTTGCATCTATGGCAAGAGCCGATCGGTAAAGAGATATCGCTTTTTCTAAATCCCCCTTCAACAAAATATTACGTTAGTTTAACATACAATCTATATAACGATTTTTGTTCGATAATGTACACGTCATCTACGAGGTTTGACAATGTAATTCCAAAAATAATCGCGTACTGTCACCAATAACGTAATTATATCTTTCATTCTCTCGATAATTCCATTAATACAAATGTAAAGTTAAATAAAATATTGTGTTTCGTTTCAATCTATCATTGAGATATTTCACCAAGATTTTACTTAAGTACTCTAATGCATTGTGAAATAACAATTACCAGAGACGTGTGAATGTTTCCTGCCGTGAAATGATTCACTACGAAATTAGGTTTACTCTCCAATGCGATGTAAGCAACTTCTAGGGCGTCCCCATGGAAGCCGACTCTGAAACAAAATATAATTACATTTTAACGACGGCTAAACTAAAACGAGTCCCATGTATACGCAGAACATTCAAAAAGTTCTGAGCAATATACGATACAGTTGGTTGAATTTGATGGAGCCTGTGGTTGATTGGCTTGATCAATAAGGTTGATATATAACCCCTTTCCACATTAACTTTTGTAAATTCTGTATACGCATTTCGACAACCAAGTTGTCATCATCAGCAGATAATTTCAAAGTGTCGCACCTGGTAAAACACGGCGAAAAACAACTGTACGAAAATCAAACTCCGTACGCGCTCCACAAGGAAAGGGGTTATATATCAACCTTATTGATCAATATACAATACATTTGATAAATGTGCACAACATAACTAACTAATGCATATTTGATCAATAAGGTTGATATATAACCCCTTTCCACAATTAACTATTTGTAAATTCTGTATACGCATTTCGACAACCAAGTTGTCATCATCAGCAGATAATTTCAAAGTGTCGCACCTGGTAAAACACGGCGAAAAAATTGTACGAAAAAATATAAACTCCGTACGCGATCCGCACCGTTGAAAACCAAGATGTGCACTGTGTCTGTTTCACAAAAAAAAAAAAAAAAAAAAAAAAAAAAAAAAAAAAAAAAAAAAAAAAAAAAAAAAAAATCTTGTGAAACAGACACAGTGCACATCTTGGTTTTCAACGGTGCGGATCGCGTACGGAGTTTATACTTTTTCGTACAATTTTTTCGCCGTGTTTTACCAGGTGCGACACTTTGAAATTATCTGCTGATGATGACAACTTGGTTGTCGAAATGCGTATACAGAATTTACAAATAGTTAATTGTGGAAAGGGGTTATATATCAACCTTATTGATCAAGTCAATCAACCACAGGCTCCATCAAATTCAACTAACTAATGCATAACTTTATAACTTCAAAATTTGTATAGCAATGTAAAAGTCATCAAATGAAATAATTTTATTGATGAAATATTATTATCAGGAAAGTTACGACGCATTTTTGCAATAGATAGCGCTAGTTAATATTTGTATGTAATATATATATAACTAACAATTCCAACTTCATTTTGGAAAAAAATTGAATGCATTAGTTGAGTTTTTTAAATTTTATAAAACAATGAAAACGGAAGACCATACTTTCGTAAATGGAAAAAAGGGCATCGTGTTTCTGAAAAGTTGCGTAAAGATTACGCAGACAGTACTCTACAAGGGCATGAATGCCATCGATGGTTTGTGAAATTTCGCACTGATGGTTTTAATCTTAACGACGCTTTTTTACTAGAGACCCACTGAACCAGATGACGTCAAAATAAAGGCATTGATTGAGTCAAACCAACGTACCGCGACATAAAAGATTGCAGTAACGTTAAACATCTTCATTCAAGCGTTTATCATCGTTAAGTTCGTTAATTGTGGAAGAATAGTATTTCATCACGACAATGCGAAATCGCATATAAATTTGTTTGCCCGTCAAAAACGACAGGATCTTGAATGGAATATACTGTCACATCCACGGGTACTAGCCGAACTATGCACTTTCAGGCTTCCACAAGTTTCCTTTCCTTAAAAATCCTATACGTTCGACTCGGCTGAAAATTTCTCGCCGATAAAGAGAGATCTCTCTATGAAAGAGAATCGTGAGGTTCACCGAAAGATGGCAAAAGTTATCGAAAAAACACAACATTACATAAGTGATTTATTTTTTTTTTTACATTAATGACATATCAAAAACAGAAAAAAAGTCGTGCAATTTCCGACAACTTAATAATTCTGTTGACAAAATATAGATAGCGCTATTTTTACGTTTATTAAATGAAGACATCGATTCCGGAAGTTTTCAATACACTATATACGGACATGTATTATAAATGGTCATATGAAATGTGGAGTAAAGGATTTTTTCATTAATCGGTATTTATGTTTTATGAAAATTTAACGATTTTTTCATATGTAAACGGGGACAGATATTGTCAGTTTGTTTTTGATTTTTTTGTAATCGCCATTATAAAATAAATTACTATGACTATGACTATAAAATGTTGAAAATTTATCGAACAAATATTTAACTATGGATCTGGATTAAACAAATGTAAGAGAAGATAAGCACTAAAAGACAAAAACGAAGATAGCCGCAGAATTTAATTAATAGAAAGAAGGACAGCAGCAAACCAACTAATCCAAAACGAGAACAAATTTGAAGGCTATGTAGATGTCTTAATGTATTGTTACACTTTCTATATATAATAATTTCTTATGTCGTTTTTAAGATTAATTTATTTAATTTAAAATACAATTCAATCTTGAATTCCTAAATTATTATACTGTCATTATTTGTCCGGTACTCGTATATATATTCAGATACAGAGTCCTTTTGTGTTAGTCACGTACAAATGGTCAAGGCTGCAATAAACACCGAAATCAGGTACCAAAGACTGTACTTGAAGTTACCAACTTTTCACCGACTCATATTCGATATCAATTCAGTTATATTGATTTCTAAATGCAATTCGCGATTCAAATACCAATCCCGATTTGGTATTTCTTTTACACAGAATACACGTCTACTATTCTGTGTAGATAATTTGCTTAATGCTTATATTGAAATTAAGATCACAATTTTAATTTCAATACTAATTTGTTTCCCGCCAGTTTAGCGTGCCTATTCTTTCGTGTCATTGGTCCGTTCAAACATAACACGCACACATAGCCCCTCAGCCTAAGGGTTCCATATAAAGCCACAGTTCGTAAGAGAACAACCCTCTTCGCTTTTCTGTCGTCATTCAGACTACACGCGTCTTTCACGTGTTTGTGCCGCGAACCTTTATTCGCGCTTCTTGTGACTTCGTATTTAATTTCGCGGACGCGAAATATACACAGCTTCCTGAGCCAGGATATATACACATACACAAATACGCAAGTACTCGCATCGCCCGATGCATATTTTAAATCTAACTCTCTGTATATTTTATTAAACAGCTAAATATCGTTAGACTTATCTTTTATTACAGCTTTGCTATTACGTTTATCATATTTTATTTGTTGCTCTCATTCTTGTTAGTTATCTTTATTTAACACATTCAAGCTTTAAGAATTAATTTAACTTGTGAATAAAATTTTAAAGGCATTCCTGTCGTTTTATTTCCACTAATAATCTTTCTTTCAGCTTAGCACACGTCCTGGACTTTTGATGCTCATTGTACATAACTACTAATTATTAACTCCTCGCATTACATTCAATTATATTACTTTCTTTTTGTTTATTTGCATTTATTACAGTGCAATTAGCTAGCCGAATACGCGCTCGTAATAAATTGACTAACCAACACAATTAAACAACACAAATAAACATTCTCTATTAAATAATATCCCTATTATTATTTATTAAAACGAAGGAGGTAATAAATTGTCTCAATCATCCACATTACATTAACATTGAATTAACCGTCATTCATTCATATTCATTTTCATTCATTCATTTTCATCTCTAATTCAAAGGAGGAGGTAATAGTATAAGTAGTGAAATTGAAGAAACAATACATTTTGGACCAAATAATTCAACCATTCGCAATACTCACCTGTGTAACACATTTGCTAAACTAATTAGAGGAATGTCTTTCATATCACTAGGAACGTACGTTAGAGCTTGACGCAAACACGTAATCGCTTCTTCAGTATTACCAATCACTCGCCAATATAACGCAGCAGCCGTGGCTAAAATCCACGATGTTGTGTTCTGTAAAATTAAACTATTCAGTGAACATATTCGAAAATCTCGTCAGTAAGCGTTACTTCTTGTAAAGCGATGCTTATCTTGGTACCCAATTCCCTCAGAGAAGATCGCTGATCGCCCGCCATCAGCCCCAACCATTCAAACAGAGACGCTTCTGGCACGCTCGGTAACCTGTTCCTCAACATCATGGCCGTTAAATGATCTAAAGTTGCCGACGATGAGGGCACAGTATTAGAGCAGGTCGGCTTCATGTGTTCCTTTATCGTTTTATCAAATGGTTTCAGAAATGGACTGATGCTGAAAGAATTTTATTCTTAATCTTAACGAAAGTATTTAAACAGCTTAAACACCAACTCGATATTTCTGGCGGCGATCGATTGCCACATCGAGGTGAAATGCAACCAGTCGGCATCTTTAATTTCACGACAGGCTTTGTGAGAAAGCGGATATTTCCCGGATTTATCGTATACATGCAGCATGGGTTCTGGAACAGGATCGTCTGTCAGCGATACAGATACTGAAAAATAAGTGAAACTTGAAAAATCTGATGTCGAAATGAGATTAGATAAAACGTCACATACCGTAGAAATCACCTAATGTGTTGCCACTTAAGTGCTCGTCTCCTAGCGTAATACGCATGTGAAATGCCTGTTGCGGATGATCGATCATGCTTTCCAACTGAGACTGATCAGGTTCGGTACCACCGGAACCCTCGGCAGCTAATAAAGTTGAAATTAAAGACTGTCCAACCCCGACTTTATGTTTAGAACACTGAGTTAATAAGGTGGCTACTGGCTTCTCCATTTCTGAAACAAAATGAAATTATATTTAGAAAACGTGTGTACATAGGTCTGTCTCCAGTAAGTAGACGGCATAAATCATGATATAAAAAGTCGTTTAAGAAGCCCGTTTAGAAACTGTTACGCGTAAAAACACATCTATATTTTGAAAGAAAAAAGTTCAGGAAGTATATGCCGTAATACGGGTAATAGATAAGCTCTCCTCTTGCAATTCACCGTCAAATATAAAAACACGTATACGAAAACTCTTAAATGCGCCATAAATCTCATTGTGGAAACGAGATCATTAATTGAAAACCCGCAGTAGGTCTTATTATTGTTTGAAGCACGAAAGTTTGGCGGTGTATCAAAAACGCTGCAAAATACGAACTTATACCGGCACTTGTCTAATTCATCGGTAGTCACGTCTGACGAAGAAAGGGCGCAAACGTTTTTCTAATAGAGTTACGCGCTACGTCTTGCCAAGAAATTGCTTATATGTATACATACGAGGGAGCGTTTTTATATTCGCGGAATGAGCGGGTTGTACAGGGGTGAGTAGGCGCATTGGGGGCGTGGCCTGTGCAGCGACTCATGATTAGTATAAATACGAAGTTTCAGTGTTATTAGACAGTTAGTCTTTGAGCTATCGTCAACCAAGTAACATAATCAGGAGTGAAAAGTGAAATATGGAAAAAATCGAATATCGTGCCGTTATAAAGTTCCTTACCAGGCAAGGAAAATCAGTCGCGACCATAATGAATGAGATGTCATTGGTTTACGGCGACTCTTGTCCAGGAAAGACCATGGTGTACAAGTGGCATATTTTATTTAAACAAGGAAGGGAATCCCTTGAAGACGACCCGAGGCCGGGCAGGAGCATTGAGGTGACCACGCCAGCACTTATCCAAAAAGTTGAACAAATTGTACTCGAAGATGCTCGACTAAAGAAGAAACAACTCGCAGAAATGGTTGGAGTATCCGATACAACAATTTTTAAAATCCTACACGATCATCTCGGCATGTCTAAGGTCAGCGCAAGATGGGTGCCGAGAATGCTTACGCCGCCGCAAAAACAACAGCGCGTAGAGTGTTCGCGTACATTTTTGGACCTCTGTAATGAAGACAAGGATGGTGTGTTGAGTGGAATTGTTACTGGAGACGAAACTTGGGTTCATCATTATGAACCTGAGTCCAAACAAGACTCCATGCAGTGGCATAAAAAGGGCACAGCACCTCCCAAGAAATTTAAAGTGTCACAATCAGCTGGGAAACTCATGGCAACGGTATTTTGGGACTCGGAAGGAATATTGTTGATTGATTATAAAGATAAAGGTGTTTCTATAACCGGAGAATATTACGCTTCAATATTTGAGCGACTAAAAGAAGCCATTAAAGAGAAAAGACGGGGAAAATTGACAAAAGGTGTTCTGCTTTTGCACGACAACGCGCCCGTCCACAAGAGCCGCGTTGCGTTAGCTGCCCTGCATAAGGTGGGCTTCGAAATTGTGAATCACCCACCCTACAGCCCAGACCTGGCCCCGAGTGATTATTACCTGTTTCCGAAAATGAAAAAAGAGCTGCGGGGTAAAAAATTTACTGCCGATGATGAAGTCAAGGAGGCAGTTTCGGCGTATTTTGCAGATAAAGAGAAATCATTTTTTATGAGGGTATAAATAAATTAATTGAAAGATGTGGAAAATGTATCCGTCTTGCAGGTGAATATATTGAAAAAGAAAAATAATTTGGTTTTTTTATTTCCACCCCTTGTCCCCCATTCCGCGAATATAAAAACGCTCCCTCGTATGTACGTGTATATACACATGGAAATTAATGAAAACAATATTTCCTGCTCATTACGCTGCCTTAATTAAGGCAAAAATTAATGAAACTCATATACAATGTGTACAGATTTTTATACTCATAAATCCGTTTTCGTCTGCACGTGAATCAATTTATGTTTCATCTTACAAAACAATATTTCAGTCATCTTGCCACGCTCAATTTGGTTGATTGATTTAGAATGTTTTCGTAATTTTGAACTTCCCAACTTACCTTGAATTTCACGTATACTTCCGGTACGAATACATTGTATCGCAGCAGTTTTGCACTGCTCCCCGTTCGGACTGCATATCACACCCTCCCCATTAAAACTCTCCCTCTCGTCGCACATGTCTTCCATAGGTCTCTCTACGGGATTCTTGAGATCCTCGTAAGCGCCCAATTTTATACGGCAAGCCCATGTTTTCAACAATTGTTCGGCCTTGCCATCGTAGTAATCGGGATCGACGCGCAGTACATTTTTCATGTAGTACATGGCGGGTATCGGATTGTTTTTGGTGTAGTGCAGTAATGCGAGCAAAAAATTCGTACTGGGTTCGACGTAATTCACTTTAAAGGCAAGACTGGCAAATTTGATGGCGTCTTCGATTAGACCGAGCTGGTGAAATATCGAGCCCATTGATACCAGGACCACGTCTGTGTGCTCTTTCGGAACAGTGTCAAAAGGCAAGTCCAGACAGGTCAGGGCATTTTTAGTATTGGCCCTCACTCTCCAATACAAGCTGGCAAGCGTAGTTAGAACCCATGAAGGCCCGGATTTCTGTAGAAAAAAGACAGGAAATATATATAAAGGTAATGATAATACGGAATTCAAAATAAAAAGGAAAATAATTAAAAAATTTTCTTCAAATTACACTAAACTTTCAGATCATTTTAATGCTCCTTAATAGTGATAAGAATACAATTGGAATTACAAAGACTTTTACGAATACACCATCAAGTGAATTTCATTTTAAAACATTGGAGCACCGTTGATGACTTTCAAGATGTCTCTTGCTACATCTTCATTCCTGGACACTCGGAAACTGTGTACGATTACTCTGATTTTCAAAAGTAGTGAGCGTTCACATATTCTCAATGACCGTCATGCTAGTAGTCTATCGAGCTGTACTATAGCATTCGATATCACTGCAAACCAATTTGGATTTATGATGGGTCGCTCGACGTTCTCCAAATAAGACAATTTATTAATGAATCCATGGATAAACAACAGCAAGTAAATGTAATATACAAAAATGTTGCAAAAGCCTTTGATAAAATTTGACCATATTGTACTTCTTTTACAAATTTAATCTTTTTGAACTTTCAGCTTCAACAATTAAGCTGTCGAAATCGTATCTTTACAATAAAACTTTTTATATTTCTTACAAAGGTTCTAACTGCTTTTTTGATTCATTAATTGTTCCGCAGGGATCAAATATTGGACCGGTACTCTTTTACATTTACATAAATGATCTCCTGAAATCAATTGACGACCAAATTTATGCCGATAATTTAAAAATATTTCCTTAAATTACATCGATTTTCGATTATTTAAACTTGCATTATCGTCTTAACATAATTTCCAATAGGTATGAGTCTCATAAAACAATGCCTAATGTTGGCAAATGCAGTGTCATATAGGCTGGTCAGAAATTCACGGATAATCGTCAGGTAGGGCGATTCTATGATTAATTCTGAGTCGACAATCCCAATACACAAATATTGTATTATCATTAGTTAAGCCGTACGAACTGCTTAAAAGATGTGTAAATTTGGCAATATAGTATAAAATCTTTAATAAATTAGTAGGAATGATATGACAAAATACGATTTTTATCTTTTTCATTGGCCGGAGGTGTCGCATAAACTTTTTCCTTCAAAAAAATCAAACAAAGAACTCAAGAACAAGTGTGTCTATTTTACGAAGTCTCCGATCCAATCTACGAAATGTATTGGTAGATGGATTCTGCCAGTGTGAATACCGTATTGCATATTTGTCTTTAGTCAAATGCTCATTTACATTGCATAAACATACTGGCGTATTCGTTGAGAATGTATTTTGGCAAATTTGACAAATTATTATTATTAAATTACAGACGTTATTCTGGGATAAGGTTGCCATATGTACTTGAACGTAAAAAAGCAGTTAAATTAATAAGGCAAAATATTGGCATAAAATGTTTAATTACTCGAGCGTAGTGTTGCATAACTTTATTTGACAGTAAAAAATATAATTTCCACAGAAAATTTTGAAAAATTCGACATATTTTATGTAGCACATTTTCAACATGAATGGATCTGGCGTGCCTTAACGACTGACAATACAACATTTCTGTATAAGGATCGTCGACATGGTGTTGACCAAGTCAGTTTGTTTCATAATTTTGATGGTCAATCACCTTCAACTAGGCGTGAGTTAATTAGTGCCCAATCTTTAATAAGAGTTGTCAATAATACAATTGATTCTCCGTCTACTTTGTCACAGATAAACTTTTATATGTTTTTTGACGTTCATGTTGATTTAATGACACCTTTTCGGTTCTTAAAGCTAAAACGAATGTTTTTTTGTAAAGCTTCTCTATCACATATAAGTAAAAATGCTAATTAATACTTTATTTGGGAATCCAATTCCAGACTTTCACTTTTTAATGATTTTTTTTATTTATTTAGACTCGATTATATTTGTATATATGGTACCTTTGTAATTGCTTAGATTTTTTTACATTTTTTGCACTATATTTTATTAATTATTTTAATTCTGTAATTAGGTATCTGTAAAGCGGTCAATTTTTATCGGCGTGACTGATGTAGTAAATGCCAAAGTACGTATGTTCCAACAAACATACAGCTATGTGCAAATGTATTAGACACCCTTAATAAAACGTTGCATTATGGAAACCCTCCTGATTTCAGGTAATCGGGCTGGAGGGATATACACATGCATGTATACAATAGGTTTCAATGAGTTTCTTACGAAGTCTTTCGTTACTTAACTCTTTATACATAAACAGCTTTAAAACGCTTTAAAAAGACACTCAAAGCTAGGTAATTAAACAGAAAAGTGGAAGAAAAAAATATACGCAGGTTTAATAGTTGAGGACTAGTGGTGTGTGATATTTTGTGGTGAATAGCACATAAGATTATTGTCGAATAAGGGAATTATTGACTTAACTCCATTCCATTCAATGATGGGTTTTTTTTATTTTTGTGGTATTTCTTACAACTTCACGGCCGTGTTGGGGCTCAGTATGTGCGCCGGAGACGTGGTAAAGCATACGACCCAGAATGCTTGGTACCCACAGTGAAGCATGGAGATGGAATTATCACGTTTTGGGGATATATGTCGGCTTCAGAGGTGAATTGTTTCCGTGCGAAGGACATATGAAGAGTCGACGTCGATAGTGCAAGAAGTTAAAGAGATCCCGATACTACAACTTTGCAGAGAGGATATGGATAATTGTTATTATCAATGCTCCTTGTCATCAAACACAGGCTACAATGCAGTGGATCGCCAACAACAAAATGCGTCTATTAGATTGGCCGCCACAATCGTCCAACTCATCTCCAATCGAAAATTTGTGGCCCATACTGAAAATGAAGGTTGCGCAATATTATTGCGCATCAAAAAATTTAATGAAGAAAAAAAATAGAGGAAGGATGGCAGACTATTTCCACAGAACTATGCTACAAACTAATATCTATAGTGTCGAAACGCATTAAAACACTCATAAAGGCGCAAAGTGGCTCGATAAAATAAAAGTTTATTAATAAAATATCGCCTTTAATTAAAATACGTACATAGTTTTATTTTAAACTCCAATCTACCTTCTTTGTTTATAAAAACTTGTTCGTGCCTAATACATTTGCACATGGCTGTATAACTGAGCATAGAGATCGACCCTGGATGAGTTACCGTAAATATTAGCCAGGTACTCATCTGTTAGACAAATAAACGTTCATGTTATTATTATTATCACAGCCTACTTCAAATATGGTTACGGCAACAGTAATTCAGCTACAGTAAAAATCATAAAAAAACAAGCACTTAAAAAAAATATAATTTAAAATCGCTTTTGGTATATACAAATGTGTTTTCCCTAATTTCAATGTTAAATAATATCAAACCAAAAAACCTTATTCATTGCTGTTATGATTCTTTGTCCGATTTCCGCTTCTTCAGCTTTCCCATTGTTAACATACTTCAACAATTGCTTCTGTAGCATTGGATCGAATTTTAAAGGCTTATCCACAACTCTTCTGATTGATGAAGGCAAATATGACTCATCATTATCCATATCGGTATGCTTGCAAATCGGCGGATACCACGGTAATTCGTGTTCCTTATTTTCAGGAATATCGATGTAATCAGAAAGGATTTTCGAAACTCTGAAAAAAGGTAAGGTCAATTAAATGCAAACCAAATACTACTGTGATATCGACACAAATGTATTGTATTGTTTTCTATGCTTGAATTTATGCAAACAGATTGAATTGACGTTACTTTACAAAGCATTTACTACATTCAATACTTACTGGTAGCCCTTGTTTTCGGGTGGCAAAAACACTGGAATGTTTAAGTCGTCTACTTCATTCACTGGTAAGTTCCAACTGATACATTCATCTCTTGAAGGCCATCCAGTAGCGTCGAAGTAGAGATTATTTGAAGTAGACATAGTCGTTGGAAATATTGAATGACTAAGCGGAGGCATTTTTGGGCCCTCTTCTTTAACTATTGGTTTTTTGATTTCCGGCTTCACGCCCTCTAGCGACAATTTCTTCGCCTTCTCTAAAATATCTCTTCTTATCACAGGTCTCGACAGTGTCGTTCTCTTGTTCCTAGCCATTTGCTCGTTAATCTTCTGAGCTTCGTTTTCGACGTTTTGCAGCAATCTTTGGAAATTTAAAGTTATGTCGAACTGCATGTTTGTTGCTATCTGATTATCTATTAAATCACAGGTTATCGTGGATTTCGAGTCGTCCACCGAACGGTGAATGCATCTCTGGCCTTTTTCGGACCATATATCGTCCAACTCCTTGATTTTATTGCCCACTAATTGCATTTCTAACGGGGCTTGCTCCCACATCAATCTATCTTGCAACCTCAACCACTGTTGCTGCTGACTGTGATAATCATGTAGCTCTGTTAAAATATCTTGTAGCGATCTAAAATCAACAAAGATCCATATTGCAAATTACTAAGAAAAAACATAAAAACCCAAACAATTTTAGCATTTTGACATATAAAACTTAAATCATGTGCCTCTAATGATTCTTTTTACTTTGACTTATCTGCATCATAGAAATAACAAATAAAGTACTTACTCATGTAAATTCATCAGACCAGTTTCCAGTTTCTGATGGCATAGTGTTGCATGCCTCACTGTTATGACGTCTTGATAATCTGGCTTCAGTTTTAATATATTGTCATAACATAGTACGGATCTATTATAATCTGATAGCATAGTGTAAACATGACCTAATGCCAAATAGTTCATTGGCTCGTAAGGTGCATGATCAATTGCGGCATGCAGTATTAGTGCTGCTTCCTTTGAGTGTTTTGTGATATGAAAAATCCCTGCTAGTGTCAGTAGTGGTATGTCCCTATATTCACTATAAAATAAAAAGTACGTTGAGTACTACATTTCATAATTGTAAAGAGGGTAGCCAAGATAAGAATATATATCATTTAGGACAAAATAAATAACATAACCTACAGTAAAATATTCCTTTTAGTTATATATTTAACTTAACACTATGCACAAACAGCTGTTTTTTTATTTTGTATATCAAAAATTAATTTTGTTCATGAATAACTATTTTTATAATCCTTAAAAGAATAAATAAATTAAAAACATCTAAAATTACTTACTATGGAACATAATATAATGCTCTACGAATGCATTCAATTGCTTTAAGACCTTCTCCTTCTATTCTCCAATACATAGCACCAAGATTATAATGTATCCATGAAGAACTATTTTTCATTAGAGCTAAAGCTATTTGTTCTGCAAATTGTGTCGAGACTTCTGCATCCATTTCAATCATCTGTTTTGGTGGTATACTTAAATTGCGCTTGTTCATCATGGGTTGTAAATGTTCATATGTGAACATACTATAGCCCAAATCACTAAATCTCTCACAGTCAGGTGTTAAATCAATACTTTTATCATCGATTTCATTTTCCAGTTCGATACTGAATCCTCTATGACTTCCGTTTGTAAATATTGTAGAGAATAAATTTATTTCACTTAATAATGTCCCTGCCTTTAAACAGTCAGGATCTTGTGTATATACTCTGGTTTCTACATCAGAGGCACCTTCTAAACCCGACCATTTTTTATCAATAAGTGATTTCCTTGTAACAAGATCTTTATACAAACTGTTTATATCATTTTTTCTAGTTTCCTGGTCCAATAAGGCAAAGAGATCATAAGGACGTCTTAAATAAAATGGAGATTCCATCTAAAACATTATTTTAAACTTATTTCACGTCATTTGAGCAAAGCCAAATAAATAATTCATATTTTTAACGAGATAATAACAGAGGAAATTTTGGTTGAATATCCTCTCTCATGCAGTTAACCTTAAAGATGCATCATTTCACGGGCATGTAAGACTTACACGAGCTTGAATTCGTCCATTTTCAGTCACAACCCAATGTGTAAATGCTGAAGTTTCATAAATAATTTGAATTAAAAGGAAAAACACTTTCCACTGTTTTCTTTTCACCATATTTTATATTTCCTGCTGTGCATCACGCATGTCAACAATCAGCATGTGATAGTTGACAATACTGCCCTTGACTCAGAGCTAAATCTTTTCTTGAAAGTAATAGTTTTCATTCGCATTGGTTGCAAATGTTCTAATTTTCCATACTTATTTTTGTTTATTGGTGTATTATTATGTACTAAGAGGTATAATAAATTCATTATGCAAACACAGGTCGTATTTATATTAAATTCTAATTAAGTAAAGGAAACACTAATCTAACTTTTGATAAGCAATATGTATTAATTAACAACGTACATTTCTTTTACGTATATATGTTGTAACTTAATCGTGTAGAAGTAATGCAATTTAATTAAATATAACATTCAATTGCGTAGACAAAATGTGTCTTGTAAAATTTATTCAACAAATTTTTCTTTAAATTTTATTTACACTAATTGTTATATTTCATCAAACATTTTTAATCACTTGCTATAAAATGTTTATTGCAGTTAATGTAGTTTGAACGTATTTTCGTTATAACAAGTGCAGAAATAATCACGATCTTGGCGTACCGTGATATGAAGCGTATTTCTTTGCTTATTATGTCAAAAAGAATTTATTTTGAAATGTAAAATTTACTTATTATAACATTTATATCGCAAAAAAATTAGAAAAATGTTTTCTTTGCAACAATATATTTATTTTCGTAATAGAACAAGATTACTGAATAGACTGGCAATATTCCATGATACGTTTACCAAATGTCGCTCTTAATAATTGTCATATTGCATTTCATCCTTCACAATATTAAAAAATACATTTATATTCACATAAAATACAAATGTTCTTAGATCTGTACCCCCTAGCAATGGTTCAATGATAATATTAACGACGATGATATCTTGGATAAAACTTTTTTCTCTAACGAAGCATGAACGATTATACCAACAGTCAAAAGATGTGTATGTGCAGTAAGGATAATTCCAACTATTTTATGTTATGCATCCATTGAATATTGGCATGTGGATAGCAACAAGTCAAAGGAGAATAATTGGTATAATTTTTTTTTTTTTAATTTTAAATGCTAGGAAGTATCGAAATAATATTCTAAAACTCTCTGTAGACCTACTGCACGTTGACAAAAATACTGCTAGACCATATTATGTGCGTTAATTTAAATTATTTAGATGAATTTTTGTGTAATAAGTGAAAACCTTTTTCCGCTTCGTTCCTGCGATCCCACTCCTTTGGACTATTTTCTATTCCCTCAAATAAAAAATTCAGTCTTTAAAATGCTTGTACATTCCATAAACGACGTAAGGGACAATGTTTAGGGTCAATGCGAAGAAATTGACGATAATATGCGAATAAATATTTTTAAGAACACGAAAAGTACAATAAATTTATGTATTCAGCAGAATAACAAACATGTTCAACAATTTCAATAATTTCTTTTTATATTAGATATAAATATCTTTTCATTAAATGATTAAACCATAACTTTGTTTTTGATTTTTTTATTATAAGATTTTCATTGTTAACATTTAATATGGAAACATTTGTTGAAAATTTATTTACATATTTCCAAGAAACTGATTCGAGCCTTTACGGCAATAAGCTCATAAAGAAAAACTGAAGACAATTGCAGAAAATACTTGCAATACATGGTCAGGGACGTAGGATTTAAAGATTTCGGCATTTCCGAAAGTTCTCGTAATATAACCACGTTCAGAGAATACCTAATAATTGACAGAAAAACTATCGATTGTCACTTTTAGCAGGAAGACGAACGTAGGTCAATCTAAACTATGAAAGCACGAAGCGCAAGACTATATAGATGCTAAAGATCTACGAAGCTATAGGTATCGAAAAGCGTGAATGGGCAGTATCTGTGATATATTCAGATAAATTAAATTATTTCTAATATAGTCAAATCGCTATTATTGCTTTCGTCCTTGCTTTCAGCAAGGAAGACGCTTCTAACAAAAGCAATTAGTGAAAATGTGTAGAGTAAATTTAATCATTACAAAATAGCAAATACTGATAACGTTTTATAGCTTCCGTATATCATCAGAAAACAGTGCAACATATACCACAACAAGATGGAAAATATGCATGTTTATGCACACGCTCCATTTGAGAAAAAAATTATTTCTTCTTTGTAGATGGTGTAAAACGCATTATTTTAAGTGTTAAGTTTATCAATAATTGCAACATAATAAATAAATTCCGCAGATATTTCCGCTGTTTATACCAACTCAACCATTTAAAAATAGCGCAAATATTCAAGGCAGTATTGATAAAAGCAACGCAGAGCGTCTCGACGCGAGAAGAGGACGTACGTATATGATGTATATATACTCACAAATTCATGACATTAAAGATCAGTACTACACTAGTTCGCTATACGTAAATCAAGTGTTACTCGTTGTTGAAAATGTCTCCTCAATCGCAAGTAAGGCAAAATTTCCATAAAGACTGCGAAGATGCCATTAATAAACAAATAAACGTAGAATTATACGCCAGCTATGTTTATTTATGCTTGGTAAGCCGTCGCTCAATTTTCTTTTAGAAATAAGTAATATTAAGCATTCGAAAATATTTTCAAATAACCAAGATATTCTAGACGTATCTATAGAGTTGTCCTTTTGAGATTAATGTTTTATTGTTATACGCATTAGGTAGGTACATAGATACTTCGATCGTTTCAGAAACGGTTGCCAGCACATTAATAAGAACTCAACAATAGCAGTGTTTGTTTTTTTATGTTATCGTTCTTAAATACTTTTAAGACACCTATTTGAAAATAAATAAGGGTAGTTTATATTGCATAGTTCTTAACATGCGACGTATTTTATACATTAGAGGTTAGATAGTTTGTACTCGAATTTGTTGCTAAAATATGAAAAATATAACGAAAATTCTTTTTAATATGGGAATGAACAAAAAATATTGCAACTTCGCTAAAAGTAATGAAATATTTTATTTTAAATAAATGTCGCAAAACGTCTAAATATTCGAAATTTGGATCACCTCCTTTTTTGTTTACGACATTGCACCTTCACGGATAAATTAATTCAACTTTTATTCTAGTAAAAACCTTGATAATTTAATTTATTTGAATATTTAGTCAACGAACTGCGGAGTTTAAGATCAAATTGTATTTGTTTTGTTATTGAATCGTCATTTGGTCATGGCAAAATTGAAAATGTGTTCTTCTTATTTATCTTTTACTCTGCAAACTAATGTATTATCGAAAACAGGATCGAAAAGCATTTTAAACAATAGCAATCATTACTAATTCTAGGAATTAATAGTCGACATACGGGTTTTGTAATTATAACCTAACAGATCCGAAAATTTTGCATACGTAATGCTTGCATATGAATCAATCGAAATATGATGAAATTCATCTTTTTACTCACAATCAGTATTAATCTTACGGGTCTCCTTAAAAATCTTGACATTATGAAATTATAGTACCCCAAGATGTTTTAATATTCAATTTACACGTTGTCAAATAAGAATCCACATTCTTTGTAAGCCTCTGTAAAAATCGCCAGCTAATCATAACTTCGAAATATATTTTGAAACAGTTTGAATTAAAAAGTAATGACTGAAAGGAACCTTAAAATATATAAAAAATAGCGGCCGTTATTTGATAGTGGATTCGTTAAATTATGTAAGTTATCTTATAGACGTTACGGTTTTTAAGTCTTAATTAGTAACGAATACATTCCACAGATAAATTAAGTTATATTTTAAGTGGTTTATGTTAGGAAAAAGTGCATGAGTCTTGCTTTTTTTCTTTAGTATTCTTAGTAGCATTAATACCATTTATGAGTTTCAACAGGCAAACTATTATGTTTGTAATACATAAGAAAGACAATTACATTTCAATAAATGGTATTTGTGCAAGATTTAATAATAAGTAATAAACACTAAATAAATTGCCTCGATCGATAATAAGAGGGAAAAGTACTTTGTTTACCTTAGTGCTTCTCTTTAAATTGTTTACCAAAACGTCCGTAATTTACGCAATATTCTAGATCTGCGTTCATCAAGAAATACCAGATAAGCCAATATCTTAATGGTTTGCGACTTATTAAAAGAAAGTTCATCGTCGTTCTGATAACTTTCTTAAGTGGTTGCATACAAGAGTTATAAATAAACGTGTTATCGAATGCAGATGACATGTAAGAAACATTAAGGCAATTGGAAAATTAATTTTTATTTACTGATGATTCATTGATCGAAAATACAAAGTATTAAATATCTTCTTGCCCATCTGGTTGATAAGTTTTGTGTTTATGTTCCTCCTTTTCGCGAATATCTGCTTTCAATTTTTCAATACGTTCTCTGTCCTTTTTATAAAAGTATTCTTCTTCAGTTTGAGTGCTGGGAAGATCCTTCATTAACTCCTCGAATGATTTTTGTTTTCCACAATCATCTTTCCCGCCACCTTTTTGCTGTTGCATTATTCTAGACATGGAAAGGAAACGTCTACACCCGCGTACCATTTTACATTTTGACATTAACATTTACCAAAAACGAAAATTTATTGAAGGCCGAATGCTTATTTTAGACATGTTTGGTAATTACAACTTGACAGATGTCACATTCGTACTTTATATTTTGAACTTAATCCAATTTAAAACTACACTTCACCATTTGTACTGTGTATTTATTAAATTCAAATCAATCTAGGAAAATATAGAAACGTTTGACGTCATTTTATTGTTACATTTCACTTAAAGGTTATATAGATTTGTGATGATATTATTCAGGTATCTAAACGCTATTCAACATTAAATACTTCAAAATAGAGCCTTACAGTGAATGAAATATAAATTATAAAAAGAAAGAAAGTTGGTTTGTTAAAATCGTAGGTACTTATACTCGAATATTTAAGTCGTATTAGTTTTGTAATCAAGTTCCCATAGTTTTTTCTTAAGTTAATATTTTTTACTGTATCTTATGTACATACGAATGACAGACATTCTTTACATTAGGTTTTGTTAATTATCTGTTCTTATTAGTTTGCTAATAGGATTCGGATATGACTGTCAGTGCTGTTTCTTCTTTGCCTTGCATATGGTATCTGTTTTGTTATGTTTTCTTCAATTAATTAATTAATGACGTTTGATCCTTGAACTCGTTTATAAAAAGTCGTGCAGTTTTATTAACTGTACTACATTTAGAATTTGTGGTTGTAGAAAATATTTTTCAACCGTAAAGTCCATGTTTACGAGATTGCTATTTCGAAATTGAAATTTTTACAATTTACAAGTCTTGGAAAGCAATTAATAGCTTCTTCCTTCCACGAAGAAGTTATGAGTAATAAAATTACTGCACGATTTATATACAGAATTTGCATATCAAGAATGCCCATGCTTTTAACAAATTTCGATCTGAATCATTCATTTTATCGTTAAATCCACAATTTATTACATTGCATGTTTCACACCTTTTTAAAATAATCACGTATTCTTTTTAGTCGTATCATTTCGATAGAGACGACGTCGCATTACAAGGTCATCATAAATATTTCAAAAAGTGTTCGGAAGAAGAAAGGGAACATGCCTATCGTTTTATGGAGTACATGAACAAGCGAGGTGGCCGTATAATATTGATGCCGATAGCGGCTCCAGACAAACAGGAATGGGCTACCGCCCAGGAAGCAATGATAACAGCTTTGGAGTTAGAGAAGAAAGTGAATGACGTAAGACAGTTTATAAAGTAGTTTCTGCAAAAACTATCCTAGCACTATACCTTTTAACAATACGAGTTTACAGTTAAAAGCTGGATTTATGAATTAGCGAAATGCGAAAAGTTTGACAGTACAAAATGTTTAAAATGCCAGCGATTTTGCAAAATTTAAAATTGGTGGGGTGGGAAAATGAAAACAGTTTTTATTTGTCAGCTAATTCGTATTCGACATAGTGTCCACGCGTGTTTTCAAAATATTTTTGCTCCTCACGATATTTAAGATTAGAATTTCAATAAAGTAGAATTTAAATTAAATAATAAGATGTATGTATTCAGTTCGAAACAATACCAATGACCACATTCAAAATTACTAGTTCAACTTATAAAATCGGTATTCCGTTTATATTCGGCGAAATCGAAAATTCGCATTTCGCTAATGCATAAATCGAGCTTAAATGTGTCCCATCAAGCAGCAGTGGTAAAATTGTGGTAAATTCCGGCTAAAAAGTTGAAAGTGTCAAATTGAAACACAAAGGCATGAAAATAATGAATTTAAAGAAATCATATTTATTATTGTTGTCTTTATTTGTAATTAAATAGAATATTTTATAAATAGAAAAGTGTTGTCGTTTTTAATGACGTAAAAAATGCAATTAAATTGCCGTATATTTACACTAAATAATATAAAAATTGTTGATTAGAGTGTACGCAAGTGTCAAAAAGGTGGAGTGCAAGGTGTTAGGCGATATAGTTCCCATATTTTCCGTCGGACAATTTTAATTTGCCCTACTATCTTATTTAAATTCTTTATTGATTATTTACTTACCAATCAATTTTCCTACCTCTCATATTATTACCATAAATTTGTAAATAACGATTAAATCCAAAAAACTTTCAATTATCTTTCCCGCAGGACTTACTGCAACTGCACGCTACCGCATCGGGACACATGGATCCCAATTTGTGCGACTTCTTGGAGACGCATTATCTGCAAGAACAAGTCGACGCCATCAAAGAGATCGGAGATCACGTGACCAATTTGAAACGAGTCGGCGAAGGATTAGGAGTGTACATGTTCGATCAGAAATTGGAAGATTAGGAATGCCACGCGAGATAAGAAAACGCAACGAAATATATTCCATACGATTAAGTTGTTTATGTAATATTTAGGAGATCGAATGAACGGTGCTAAAAAAAAGTGAACTGGATCTTGTAATATTGCAGATACCCATTATTCTTTAGGATAGGAGCGTGTAATATTTCCAAATGGTTAAAAATAATATTGCTTTTATTTGTACAAGAAACACTTTTCGTCAATTACACATGTCAATACGATAATTTTGGTAAAATAGAATGTCATGTTATTAATGCAATTCGAATAGTAGCTAAGATAGGAGTTATTGATTAATCTCAAAATGCAATCGCAAAATAATTTCCTTTTTTCTATAGATTCATTCATACAATGCACAAAGCACAAAATTTTAGTTATTTAAGTGTGTTTGCTCAAAGTAACAGCACGTTTATTACCTGATCTAATTGGGATTATTCGATTTATCATTATTTGCCTTTACAATAAGTGGCATAATCAATCAATGTTACTTATTCAGATAGACAAAAGTGAATTGATTGAAAAATCTTCCAACATTAAAATGATTAAAATTGCTTTCATATTTTATTTAGAATAACGTATAATTCGGGTAAGCCTAATAGATACATGTAAGTGCTAAGTCTATAATATATTCATGTAATCTCAATAATATTAGTAATACATTTTTTATACACACTGCATTTCAAAAGTAAGGAGACGTAATCTTCTTTCGCTGTTTGAAGTATATTCGTTATAAAAACATTGTGTAATATCATATAGCGTCATCGTTCATTTCTTTGACATTTTAGTAAAGCAACAATAGAAATGTCATGTAAACAATTGACTTTTTCAAGTGAAACAGAAAGTTTTGTCAATCTTTACAACAAAAAATTTGGATGCGATCTCTACTCTAGTTATTGCCGAGGAACTGAAATACTTTCTCATCACATAGAATTTTAATTTTCCAGCTTCATTCCTTACTCTTGAAACACTCCATACTTGAATAAATTTATCAATATTTTAGTTATAAGTCATATTTTAAGATAGTCACATCTCTTTATTTGTATATGTCTGTTTATTTGTTTAAAATATATTTTATATTCAGTTTATTTTAAATGCTTTTTTATTTTCCAAACTTAAACTTATGTAAACTCACTTTTTACGAACTTTTACGAAATATTCAGCATCAAACATAATATGAGGAATATGCCTATAGTAAATAGTAATAAATAACAATCGATGGTGGATTCATAGACGGAATTACTGTAATCGCCATGAGAGATGCCAAGTGGTGGGGTTGCGCCGTTGTTGCTTTTAGAACACGCCCTTTTATTAACAGTAGTAGGTAAATTGAGTGACACTGACTGCAAGACCTTTTACCACTTCTAATGTTGCACGAAGTTACGCCCGCCGCTCGCTAACTTTCCTGACATGTACAATAGTTACTAAAGCGGGGTATATAAGACACCATGCATAGGCAGCGAACGAAGCTGGTACAGATGTCTCTGGCAGTTTTGGTCGTCACCGAAATAGATCGGGCGTTGCGATGTCAAAAACGCATACATCAAGAGATATACGAAAGGCGTACAATTAGTACCGAAACATGAATAAATAGTAAAAAGTTGTATATCTTATTATTATTGTTGTCACTATATTCGCTAACAAACGAATAGCATAGGTTCGAGGAAATAGACTTAACCAGTGCATATTGCAATAACTTTAATAATGCCAACACCGCTAGAGTCAAGAAAAGATATTGCACGCCAATGCAATACTCTACATCTCTCACAGTTTTACTGTCCAAATAAAAAATCGTAAGAACAAAGACATACAAATAGAAGAATTAATAAAATATTTGAAGATAATGCAATCATACTTGAATGATATTTAATATTCACTTAATGTTTCAAAATCATTACTAAACTCGAGTTGGCATATTAACATGAAAGTTATAAGTTTTAATGGAAGCTCTGGTTAACTGAATTAACCACCAAATACACAGTGTATTTGGCGGTTAGGGGGAAAAGTTTGTGTTACGCTGTGATTATCTGCTGATGATAACTTAATTGTCGAAATACGTATACAGAATACGAACATTGATGTGGTAAAGAGTTTTATTTATCTTTTTTTAATTAATGAAAGTTATATACAACACAAGATCAACAACTAAATTTTTGTAATACATATCTAAGTTGAGCAGACTTCGGAAGCCTAGTATACATTGAATGAACATACAATACATGGAAGAAGACATTTAAAACGCACATTTTTTTGAAGACTAATTAGAAAATTTCAAATTTTCTATTCTTCCGATAGAACAACAGCATATTCTACATTAAACAGTGAATTTAGTACATTTTCTATTCAAATTTTTGATTACAGTAGAACTAGACAGTTTATACCTCTGACACAGGTTATGAATTTATTTCTACTTAACCTTAAAATTAAAGTTAGTTATTAATCGTCTTCTTCATCGGGCTCGTCTTGTTCAGCTAAAGGATCTGATTGCTTTTCATTCGCGATTTCATATATGACTTCCGGATATTCTTCTTTCTTAAAAATAATTTCTGTACCATCAGAAGTTACAATCACGCTATGTATGGTACGCTTGTGCGCCTTCAAAGTGTTTTCCTGTTTGCAAAGTTGACCGCAATAGTTGCATTTGAAAGGCTTATAAGGTCTGTGGACCATGTTATGCTTGTATAAAGATGAATATTCCGTAAATCTTTTGTCACAGCCCTAAATGAGAAAAAATTAAGAAAGTTTAATTATTTAAATACAAAATTGAAGAAAAAACAGTACAAAAGAAGAAAAAAAAGAACGTAGCGAATTTGAGCCGTAAGAATAATTGCATGAGGAATTAAAAAATCTTACCGGTACAGAACAAAGATATGGCTTTTCGCCGGAATGTATGCGCATATGATTTTTGTAATTTGTAGCCGATGCGAATGCTTTGCCGCACATTTCCTTTTCGCAAACATAAGGTCGTTCTCCAGTATGTGACCTAATATGAACTTTACGTATATTCGAAGTTGTGAATGATCTACCACAACCTTCAATTGGACATTTGAAAGGTTTCTCACCTAAAACGAAAACGGCTTGTAAGTCTTTAAACCAGTGTTAATAAACTGCAGTATACGACAGTAAAACACGGATAATTCTGCAACCTATGTCTTTATTTCAAAGAGGTAGCAAATAAAGAAGAAAAAAATATATCAAGCTCACCTGTATGAGTGCGGATATGTTTCTGTAGATCTCCCGATGTTTTAAATTGTTTTGTACAAGTATTGCAAGCATATGGTTTCTCACCAGTGTGCGTTCGTAAATGAGCTTTCAAAGAATATCCCTTAGCAAATGATTTATCACAACCCTCTGCGGTACAATGGTATGGTTTAATTCCTGTGTGGCTACGTATATGGACCTAAACAAATTAAAAACTTTCAAAATTCTGTTGTAAGAAAATATACCAGTGTAATCAATTGTCAATCAAGTATAAGAATAGCCATTGCAATTATTTGACAAAAAACTCCTTATATATTTACAGGAAAAAAATTTTGATATTTTATCTTACAACTGCTAAATGACATTGTCATCAATTTGTATACTATACACACAGAAAGCATAACTTAGTAGGTAATAATAGTTACTGTTGAATGAAATTTAGAAAATAGGCAATCAATCCATAATAAGCATATTCACACAAACTTAAATTTTATAATAAAAATAATACATATTTCTTACTGTTAAATGTTGTGCAGTACTATACACTTTATCACATCCAATATACATACAAGGAAATTTCTTTTTCTTTTTCATTTCTTGTGATTTGGTATTTGCATTTTCCACTAATGAATTCCATAATTTTTTGTCTATAATAGCACATGTTCCATCTTCTAATTTGATTTCTTGAAATTCTTCTACAATATAAATAACATAATATAAGATTATTAATATTAACAAACTTTGAAAAATTTACCATCGTTTTCTTCAACATCTTCCACAAGCTCATTTGTAGTAGACATTATAGCTCCTTCTTTAGCTATCATTTCTGGTTGCACAGCTGCCAAATTTTCTTCTACAAATATAATTTAAATTATGTTAACATGAGATGAAATACATGTACAACATTTACATACCGTCATTGGCAACATATATTTGGCCATCGGCCAATGATATCACCTTAAAATTTGGTATATCAATGGTAGTAGTATCATCTTCTGTATTTGTAAGAACTGTAGTTTGTGACAATTCACTTTCATCTTCGAGTTCATTTTGTCCAAATGTGAGATATATTACAGACTTATCCTCTTCTTCTTGTACAGTAACGAATTGATCATTCACTATTGTGTAGTATTGGTAAATAGGGTCCTCATTTTTACCTAAATCTAAATTATAATTTAATTATTAGAAATAACACAGACTTTATTTAATATATTGATTTCTACTTGGACTAAAACATGGCCTCTACTGTAGATAAGTGACTGCTTAAAAAAAATAATATTTTTGTTTACGCAATTGCTACTACTATGGTAATGTCACACAAATAGTTTAAAATGAAAAGAACTCAAAACTAATCAAAATACAATGAATGTTGGGAAATTACCCATAATCTCACAGATTGGCAGACCCACAAGGCAATGCACACGTAAACAATATGATGTCAGGCCATTATACAAAACACAAATTGGACTATTTAAAAAAATCAACTCTTGCTTATTGCGTAAGAATTTATTCTAAATGTATAATTATAAATTGACAATATATGATGTATCAATTTACATTCATTAAATAGTAAATTATAAGAAAATGTAAAAACCAGTGTTTCCGATAAAAGTAACTGTTATTCGAAAATAACAGTGATTACAATTGATAATACTGAAGAGTAGTAGCGACTCAAATTACTTTTTGATGCAATCAATATTCATTAATTTAATATTTTGAATAAGTGAATAATGAAAGTTTTTACAGAAATATTTTCATTTTACACCTACAAAAACCAATTATATTTCACTTTATTAAAAAAATCGTGTTTAATCTCATTAATTTTTAAGGTAGCCATTACTAAAAGAACGTCAATTTATCTCAAATTTTGCATATTTTTTGCATAAAAATTTTTTAATAATTAGTACAGATATTTTCAAACAGAACGTTCACAGCAACAAATAAGCAAAAAAAACTTTTTTTCTTGTTTTATGGAGATTTATATGGTCTGAAATGAAAAGTACTTATGCAGTTATGTATTTGCGTTTTGACAGTGTTTAAAAGGATGAAAGGTAAGTTTTAGATCGTAGTAAATAATTTACTAATTAAGTTACATTATATTCAAAATTTAAGCACATGTATGAAGGACAAATCGTGTAAAATTTCACACACTGGCAATAACCAAAAAGTGTTTGACAAAGAACTAATGTAAAGGGATTTATTATTATTCTTCCTAATATGTATAGGTTTTAGTATGCGAACAATTAATTTCATAGAAATTTTAATTTAATAAATTTTGCCGTCCGGACATTGATATGTAGATTACAAATTGTGACATAGATATTTGGGTTGCATATATCGTTTATAAACTACAGGAAATCGCATTAACTTATTATGAAACAATAACAGGCTAAAAGATTAGAAAAACTTTTTTGTATCTAGATTTAGTTAGGACTTGGTTGCACGTAAGGTCGCCTATACAATCATCGATGACATATTCGACGTTATTTTTCTTTTTAAAATCTTTCTACGCTGCAACCTCGTATAGTCTCCCACATTCTTAAAGTTACAAAACGACCGCTAATTGGACTTAGACTTGATAACACCAAACGGACTGACGCTTGAAAAAGTCTTATATTTTTCTGGAGTCAAAAACTTGAAATTACGGGAACTTCTCGCAGATGAATAGAAAACAAATTTATTTAATTAGAAAAGCATGTCATTAAGTTCATTTATATATATTACAACAAACATATTGGAATAAAACACAAAGAAAATTAATTTGCCTGTTTGTTTTTCATATATTCTTAAATACAATTTACACCCTGAAATGTAGAATATTGTTCCTTAATAATATTATTTGCCTGAGTATTTGTATTTTTATCCATTATATTATTAATAGTACAGCAAAGTAAAAATTATTTTGTTAATAATCTAACTTCCAAATTCTAACGCTTTTGTTTTGATATTTACTGATCCAGCCGTGGAACTGCTTTTGAGAAGCATTCATGACAATGTTTTGGAGCGGAAGTTGTCAAGGGAGAACATTCATATAATGTTGCGTAAATACAGTGTATTCATAAATATTGTTATATATGAATACTTTATTTTATCTGACTCGTAGGCTTCCGCGGTCGATGAAGAAAGAAATGAAGAAAATATGGACTTTCTTCATTTTGGTTTCCGGGCTGGAACCGCGTCTTCGATTCTTTTGGTACCGTCGTTTCATCAGCACTTGTGTGGGACATTTTCAGGGCGTAATAGTTTCGATGACACGTCAGTATCAACATGATTGTTAAGCCCTAAAGATGTCTCATACAAGTGGTGACGAATCATCGGTTCCAAAATTGTCGAAGACGCGGTTCCAGTTCGAAAGACAAGATGAAGAAAGTACTTTGTTTTATGTTATTTCTTCTTTATAAGTATGTATCTAGTTCTATAAATTTAATATATTCAGAAACCATTCCTATTTCATATTTTTAAGCATATCCAAACACGAATAATATAGTTGTTTACGTACACCAAGTATAGACTTGTGGTAAGGCAAGCTCTCCATTTGATAATCGTCTTTACACTTTTTACTTTAAAACGAAAATCACTTGACGCAGGCCTACAATTTGTAATATCTATACGCAAACAAAGTGCTTCATTACTTTACAAGACTGGTCATGTAAAAAGCTAAAATATTTGGATTATATTTTTTCAGAGAGCAAATAATAAAGACTAAAATATTACTCCCTCGAAATTTTGAAAACTATTACATATCGTTATTAATTGACCTGATGTCATCAATTTTATCCTATTTACACCGTAGATGTAATTTCTATCTGTTTCTTAACTTCAAAGTGGTTTTGTATGTTTAATACATTATAATAGAATACAATATGTAACTTTCACGTTGGATAAAATTACATCTGTGGCACAATGATCTCGCTTATGTAAATTTAGTTGATATTTATGTACAAGTAATATTACTAATAAAATTGTGGAGATTTATTTTTAAAATGTGTATCCGAAAGATCTTTATTTTCTTGTCGTATGTTTTCCAACGTCAGGTAGGACGTCGCATTTAGGTAGAGAACTAAGATGCAGCGCCTTAGGAGGGATACTTTGACTTTTGTTCATTGTACGGGCATCCTCTGATACAGTATTATATTACTTACGTGCGCGTTCTTCTGCGTTCAGCGTATTTAAAAAGACAGTTTTGAGTTACGGGATTGTTTCACAATTATTTATTGTAATTTAATAGATTCACTTGCTATAGATAGCATATATAAAATATGGTAAGTAAAACGATTCGTTTATTTTCTCTGCAATCAATTTTTTATTTTATGGAAATAAACAGCCACAAAAAATTTTAATGTATTTTCAAAAATTAGTGACGAATATAGAATTATAAAGGTAGATAATTTTTATGTAAAATATAAAATAGAAAACAGTATTTTATTATTGTAATAAAAAGTTAAAAGTTCTTAAAAATGTAAAGAAACCTAAATCACATCCAGTCATAATATGCTAGTTAAAATATTGATATTGAAAGTGCGTGCCCTGATAAGATAAGATTTAAATATTAATTATTAATTTTGAATAATAAATGTATTTTCTATTTTCACTTCCGAACTATCAAATTATAAGTATTTCAAAATTGAGTCGGGAAAATATTGAAATAAATAAAATCTTGTGAAAATAAAGAATATGAATAAAAAAAGGACTAAAATTTTAATCTAAACAGTACATTACACTTTCCTATAGATTAATTAATTGTTATACAATAGTTGAGTATGTATATACATATATATATAAACTAAATTGCACTCTGGTGAATTTTCATAGTTAATTTTACTATTGAATACAATATGGAAACTTCTTAGAGAATAAAAGACAAAAATAAGGATTATATGGGTGCTACCAATCTTTGCAGCTACTTGACGGGAAGAAGATTTATGAATGAGCGTCAATTTTTATATGGTCTTCAACAAATTTCGGGTGTCAAAATTGCTTCAATTTTAAATACAGTTCCTTGCGAAATAGATGGTAAGTCTGGGCATTCTTCTGTGAAAAGTTGCGCTACTTCTGTATGAGCTCGACGTCTGTCCACATGTCCAATCATCATAAAAAATTAAATAATATCAAATATCGCATTTTAAACATGTAATACTTAATAAGATTAATAACTATAAATGACAAGAAATTGTCACAATGTCACCGCTAACAATAACATGCAGAACCTAGCAAACAATGTAAAAACATAAGTTTGTTTTAATATTTCCTTTTTCAAAATATAAATGTAAATATAAGCAAAAAACACCGAAAATATTTATAGATAAACTATACACAAGAATATGATGTAGAACGTTCGGGTATAATGAAGGCGTACTACGTTTTAAAAGCGAACAACACCTATTTTGAACAGTTTGTTGAAAGATGTAGATACAATTTTCAGAATTACAGAAACTGTTAAAGATAAATGTATTAAGTGTTTTTCTTTTTTTTTTGAAAAAGTTCTATCTAAAGCTGGCATAAAAATATATCATTTCATAAAAAAAAAGAATGCAATGTCATAGCTCAGAAACTAATGAGTGGTTTAGTAGCAATCTTATGAAATTAAATCAGGACAAAACCCAACAGCTGTCAATAACAACAAGAGGAGTGGCGGGCGAGCCCAAAGTGAATATTAAGTTTCTGGGCCTGCTGATTGCGAGCAACCTGACTTGGGAGTGCCACATTGATAACTTGTGTCGCAATTTGGCATCAGCAATATACTCAATACGAAGAGTGAAACTGGTGGCTACACCCGAGGCGGCTAGGACTGTGTACTATGCAAATTTTCAGGGCAGGGTTTTGTATGGCCTATTGATGTGGGGAGCGCCTGGCGCGGCTGAGGCGGTTTTCAGGATGCAAAAGAGTGCAGTCAGAGCCCTTAGTGGTGTATCCAATACCACAAGTTGTGTAAACCTATTCAGAAAACACAAAATACTGACCCTCCCATCCTTGTATACACTTGCTTGCCTGGAATTTGTTCATAAGTCGCCAGATAAATTCTGCAAAAATGGTGACTTTCACGAATATGAAACACGAAACCAGAGCAGTTTGGTGATACCGTATCATCGCATTGGGAAAAGTCAGCTAAGTTCGAATTACGTGGCCGTGAAGATATACAATGCTTTGCCTTATAGGTTTAGGAACCTACCATGGATTAATCTCAAAATATTAATAAAAAAGGTGCTGATGGAGAACATTTTTTATTCAGTAAATGACTTCCTGAAGTATAAATTTTGACATTGCCCTTTTTGTATTTTCATGTTTTAATTGGTACTCTGGTGTTTTGTTTTGTATAGATCTTGCGGCTTTTAACGTATTTGGTGGCACACTAATTGTGAGCGCATTAATTGTGTTTTTATTTATCTATGATTATTCTATGACGTGTATATGTACATATATATATCAATAAATTATTATTATTATTATTATTAATTATATCACAAGCATGTAAAATACATAAAATTCAGCCTCATTAGAATAATTAGTTTACCCGTTTCAGTATTTTTGTGAAAATGTTTTGGAATTGCTTAATTTATTCCATAAAAAGTTTCCATATTGTATACTATTTAAGTAAGTGTTTAATATTTCTTTAAATGTATTTTTAAAATTTACAATTAATCGTGACTGTATAAATACTATTTTTTATCATTTTAATTGACAATAATATCGAATAAATATTTAAGGTTGCTTGCAGAAGCATTGCATGTCAAGATGTAATCTAGTGCACTTACTTTTATTTCATATTTTATCCTTCATAAGTTCAAAACCTTCGCACAAAAAGTAAAAGGAACTATTTCACGCAATCTAAAACAAATCTAATCGCCACAGTTATAGTTATCTGCAATAGAATAGAATCCTAATGGTCGTGTACAAAAGTTACATTACTCATAAGAAACTTTAAGTTGGAATTGAAAAAATTATTTAAATTAAATGATTTTTTTGTTTAATAATGATAGTTGTAATTTACAATTAATAACGTTATTTATGCAATGTGAGTTACAAATTTGAAATTATTATTATTATTTATTGAACATTTATATTTTTTATGATTTCATACACGTGACTATATTCAAATTCGATTGGAAAGTTACTCGTACTGCTTATTTAATTTCTAGATTTTATTCCTTTGCAAAAAATTAATTAGATCGAAATAAGTAACGATTTAAAGGTGTATGTCAAAAAATTGAGTGGCGAAACTTGTAAAAGCAATATAATAAACTAATAAGTTACTGAATATAAGAGGTATTGCAAATCGCCTATTATTTTCTCAATAATTAAAAAAACATAAAAAGAAGAAAAATACCAATGACATTATTAAAATCTTCTACATGCATTTCATAAGAGTAATAAAATTTAATTAGTTCTGTAAATCAAATAGAACCAGTTTTGTAATTCAGAAGTAATATTTCGCGCATCCGTGTTTAATACTGAGATGATTAGTAATAGTAAAAGATTAATTTTAATAGGTACATAATCAGCATCTTGCAATGTTCGTTAGAACTTTAATAATCATGTAGAATAATAAATGTACGTTCTGAATTTTCCAGTATTATGTACTATGTGACAAAAAGTAACGAATCACTCAATAAAAGTACATATCTTTAAACCAATATTGTGCAAATATTTGCCGTCTTGAGAATAATAAATGATAAAAAAGAAAATCAATAAACAAACCTTTGTATTATATTTTGCTGAACCTGACGAAAAAAATCAGCTTTTTTGTTCTTTATTTTGGATCAGCTTAGTTTAGTTATTCGACTTTAATAATCTATAATTGTGAATTAGCGTATTAAAATGACACGTTCCCCATCTCGCCAATATTGGCTATGGTGGCTGAGGAATGTCCGGACGAGCCTGTTTAAACTCACAAATGCGTTTTGGAGATTTAATAAAAACTTTTTTGGTAGAAACTATAAATTGGTCTACTTTTGGATAATTTTTTCTAATAGATTCAGCTACAAGATGACATGCATGGAGCAGACAGGTTAAATGAAGCAATTGAGGATAAAATTGTTTTAGTAACCTTCCAGCTTTAAACATATTCGAACCAACGTTTCAAGTTGGGTTGCCGATATGTTGAACCTCCTAAAGGTGCGTTTTATAGTTTCCACTATCCTCTCCGCGTTTGTCTTCTGTAATATTCTACTACGTAAAAGAAGAGCCAAGGAAATCTCACCGCTTTTTAAAGTGCGCACTAATACATTTAAAATACTATTCTTGCATCCGTTGCTTCATCTACCGTCAGTCATATTTTTTGATCTTTTAACTCTATTTTTACCCAAAAAGTTTCGCAATTCTACATTGTGTACAATATTTGGTGGAATATTGCACACGCTTAACATAAAAATAAAGTAAATTTATAATATGGTACATCACGTTGCTCATTTAACCGGTATTGTTTGCTATTAACATATCTTTTGCACACAAAAAATGTACGGTAAAATGTTGATTTTGCAAACAATACACTTAATAGTAGTGTCAGTGTATTCTAATGTCGAAAATCGGTTAAGAAATCTATTAACACTCCGTCGAACATAACAAAGAACGCCGTCGATTCGCCATCATCAATCTAATCCGACATTCATACACATACCATACACATATGAATCTCGACTTCGGGAATATCCACCGCTTTCGAAATATATCATCGCCGCCAATGAGTGCGCACTCGCTTCTGCAGGCTTAGTTATGAGAGACTGTACAAAAACGACAAACAGTGAAAGATATATGTACTTCGATTTAGTAAATAAATATAAATAACGATTCTCACACGATATACACGAACAGGATTTGGTAAGTCTGTAACACAAATCATCGATATTATTACTATTACTTAATAATGGGTTGAATTACTTTACGCGTCCTACAAATTGAGCGAATCTGAGTAAAAGGTCATAAGGCACAAGAATCGTTTGCAAATCGTCTATTAGCGCTTCCTGTTCTTTCGCAATGCAGCATTGATTATTCATTCGAGGAATACGACTCATCAGCTCCAGATTCTTGGAAAAATAAAGTTAAGTAAAATTCGATCGAAATATTTGAATCTTGTACACCTATAACACTTGATGTATCTAAAAAAAAATGTTATAAAACGGCCTCCATTATAAATTTATCTTATACAAACATTTACAAAATACAAATCGTAAATAAACCTTATTATGACTACAAAACAAAACTATTTTTCATTTATTCAAAATGTTCATACTGCGTTTTTCATTTTCTCAGGATTAAGCCGAAAGGCTTGGATAAATTTTTAACCTCAAAATCCTTTTTATGACCTTCGAAGATGCCAACGCATTCATTAACGTACAATAACTTTTCAAAATTACCAATTTTAGCGAAAAAAAAATTTAAAAAATGAAATTTTCGCCAAAAAAATAATATAATAAAATAAATAAATTAAAAAACATTTTTTTATTAATTTTATGATCCACGCCATACTGTTTTCTTCTAAATTGAATTGATTTAATTTAATTTTTGTCTTCTAAATTTTGCATATAAAACTGGAATAAAACAATAGATAACTTTTAAAGACTTCGTTGCTTTTCTAAGTATTTTCTACGAAGATTAATGCACTTTTGCATACGCTCGAACCAACTCTGGTTGCAATTAATTGTTCCGCTAGTTTATTGGTACAGTCAAAATCGCGTTTATGAAGGCATCGACTGCTCCTTCTGACGACTGGAATCTTTGACCACGCAGTTCCTTCTTGATTTCCGGAAAGGTAAAGAAATCGTTAGTACTTAGGTCCGGAGAGTACGAAGGATGGTCCAACAATTCGACGTTTTGTCGCGTTAAAAATTCAATTGTCTTGCGTGCTGTGTGCGAACTTGCATTGTCTTGATGGAGGATGATTCGTCGTTCGAGGAAGAGATACTTCGAGAACGGATAACTTCTGTCTGCTTTTCTTCAACGTGGAACACCCGAACAGACTACTGGCGTTTATTTTCTGGCTGAGTAAATCCAAGATTCCTCACCACTGACAATGTTGTATATGTTTTTAGAGTTTCCGGCGTTGAAGCGATCTAAAGTCTTTTGACACCAATTCATCCTAGCTGATTTCTGTTCTTCGGTCAACAGATGAGGTATCTAACGATTTTTACACACAACTCTTAATGCAAAATTTTTTGAGTTTACGTCTTTGAAATACCCAATAATGCTCCAATTTAGCGATATCTCACATGTCGATCTTCGTTGATTATCTTGCACACAACATCGACGTTTTCCTGAGTGTCTGCCCTTTTTGGTGAACCTGCTCTTAGATCGGCGCTAAGACTAATCCGTCCACGTTTGAATTTTCCATGCCAACGAGAAATTGTTGACTGATGTGGTGCTTCATTATCAAAATCAGAAACCAACTCGACGAAGCATTCTTGTTGAGATAATTGTCTTCGAAAATTATTCCGCGAAAATGTTCTCGGTTTAATTCCATTTTTCAAATAACTTGTCAACTTTGACAGTTCGTTGTAGCTACAACACTACACGTATCGCACTGAAACTTTGGATTAGGTTAATTAAATGTGGAGGTTAATTATTAGTACCGACATTTGATTAGTTGCGCCCTCTATGTCCCGCTATGCAAAACTTAAAAGATATCACGTATTATCGTTTAGCAAAAAAAAGCAAGCATTACATATTTTGACCAATTCTGATAGCTACATAGAACACACAGTTAACATGTTTTAACAATTTTAGATAGTTCGCAGTTTTCTAGATTTAATTAGAAAAAAATTTTTCCGTAAATGGCGCACAGATTCAAATTATGGAAAAATAATTAGTCTTCCATTTTAATTTTGTCCATTTTTAATGTCGATTTCCCGATATTATTATATTACTAAATCTAATTTAAATCATTTTACAAATACAGAATTGAAAGGACTATACCTATAACGTGGGCCATCCGGTATATTTTAGCTTTACCTGTACAAGATCGAACTTGCACGGAGTTAATGAAGAGAGCCGCCATTATTTTGAAGTACAGGTGCGTTTTTGAGACTCGCCGGAATATTACATTTCGTAAAAACAATAAATATACTTTCTTATTCTGTTGACTACCTCGAATTACTATAGCTTACGCCTTTAACCTTGCTCTCTTTTCGATCTAAGATCATTTCAGTGATCACTACCTTTTACCCGTTTTATTTTTTGCGATTAATGTGTAGTTTGTAAAGATTGTATTTGTAACTAAAATTAATTAAAATGCTGTCAGTTAATTAAACGTCCTTTAAATGCGATTTTTAAAAATGAAAGTATTAGCATACAATATAAACGAGTTGTATTGAAAAGCCGCTCAAAATAAACTTCGATATTATATTTTTATACGAACATTTACCATGTTATAAAGTGTGTCACAATACACAAACATTAAATAACCAGTCTAAACTTGAACTTATTTACTCAAATAGACACAATCTAAATTATTCAAAGCAATATTTGTGTTGGTTTAAGATGAAATATATTTAGCAAATACCTTCGTAAATAAATGTTTTCATTATTGCACGTAAACACTAATGTTTTGAGCTTGTTAGATGTCACGGGACAGATTGTATCTGTATGATAAAATATGATGTGTCAAGGATGATGTATAAAACGTGACAAGAAAAGATGTAGAGATTATGTAAATGATTGTGATTAGTAAATACAAATTACTAAAAATATTGCTAAAATTACTAAAAGTACATTCGGTCGCAATTGCATATTAACCAAAAATATTTACATCGTCATGCACGAAAAAAGTTATGCAGTAAAACGAACAATAACATACTTAATTAATTAATGGCAATGACTGTAAACGCCAATCCAAAGTAAAGAGGTTATCTTATAAATTTCCAAAATCGCTTTAACTTTTTCTACTTCACACCATTTTTTTCCCACCTTCTCACTTTTGATGCCTGTCTTTTCCATCGTATCCTTCACTTCTCCGTCTGTGTTTTCTTTCGATCTTTACATAGTTTGAATTGTGGTATTGGATTGTATCGCGAGTTAACAAAACATATCAAAATTGGCCATGAAATTTTAAGTGTTAGAACTTGATACACTTTTTCTTTATTTTCGACCATAACTGTCATTAATATCGTTTCATAAAAACGATTGCCCGAAATTATACATATATATTCATAGTAACATTGATATAATGTTTAATGTCTACGTTGTAAGGTGAGCTAAATATTTAAGTATCCACATTTATAATTTTTAGATTTCGATGTTTGCCAGATTAGTGTGGGTACATTGGAAACCTGGAATTTGGATTACAATACTTTCAAATATATGACCTACTAACCATCGCATGGAAATAGTAGCCCAAACTTCAATTTTTTGTGGATGTCATGGAGGCTTAGTGTACAAATGTAGATGCATCTTCTGCGAATTCACAAAACTCAAAATATGGAACCATGTTTCATCTGAGAAAGTTGTTCATGGTCTTCGTTATCCAAAGTATTCATAAATGATTCACGATAACGTAACACATGGATCAATAAGTCCCGAGACTAACAATGAAAACAACATTTTTTTTGCAAAATTTTCTGTTATTCATCAACATAATCACCTTTTAGGGTGATACAATGGTTCCAACGCTTTTCCAATTTTTCAATACCATGTTTATAAAAAAAATTATCTTTCGCTTCAAAATAAGCTTCAGTTTCAGCGATGACCTCCTCATTTGAGCCAAATCTTTTTCCCTGGAGCATTTTTTTAAGATCAGCAAAGAGCCAGTAGTCACTGGGGGCTAAATCTGGCGAATATGGGGGGTGGGGAAGCAGATCAAAACCCAATTCGTTCAATTTTGCCATTGTTTTCATCGACTTGTGGCAGGGTGCATTGTCTTGGTGAAAAAGGATTTTTTTTCTCTGCATGTACGGTCGTTTTTTTGCGATTTCCTCCTTCAAACGCACCAGTAAGTCAATATAATAATCACTGTTGATCGATTTACCTTTTTCGAGGTAGTCAATGAAAATCACGCCATGTGTATCCCAAAAAACTGACGCCAGGACTTTGCCAGCTGACTGCTGCGTTTTCGGACGTTTCGGACGGCTTTCGCCAGCTGTGTGCCACTCAGATGACTGCCGCTTCGACTCTGGAGTGTAGTGATGTATCCATGTTTCGTCCATGGTCACGTAACGACGCAAGAAATCTTTTTTGTTGCGAGTAAATAGCGATAAACAGCTTTCTGAATCATCGACTCGTTGCTGTTTTTGTTCCATCGAAAGCAATCGCGGCACCCACTTGGAAAAAACCTTTTTCATGCTCAATTTTTCATGAAGGATAGTAAATACACTTCCATATGATATCTGTGTCATCTCAGCAATCTCACGGAGCTTCACTTTACGATCTTTCATTATAATTTTTGTCACTTCACTCACATTTTCCGGTGTAACGGCTTCCACAGGTCTACTCGAGCGTTCCGCGTCATTTGTGTTGGTACGACCACGTTTAAACTCGGCAAACCACCGACAAATCGTTGCTTTTGATGGACAAGAGTCCGGGTAACATTTTTCAATCCATTGTTTTGCTTGCGTGGTGTTTTTACCCATTAAAAAACAATGTTTTATCAGAACACGAAACTCGGTTTTTTTTCCATTGTTTAAACAAACTACAAAACGACTTTACTCCAACCTCGATAACTCAGCTGTTTCTGGTCCGATCGACTTAAAATTTTGACACGTTTCAAGCAAAGGTTAGTACTCTAGAAAGACGTGGTTACTGGTTTACTACGAGCGCCATCTATGGGTTAGTCTCGGGACTTATTGATCCATGTGTTAGTCTTCGCAAGTGGATTAATTGGCAGACGTTTTAGAACAGACAGTATCCTGTATGAGAGAAAGTTGACTTTGTTGTACTAAAGAACGGATTCATCATGAAGTAGATGTTTTATGTTTTCAACTGGTTCTTCTGTACGTTTTGTAGGTCGTCCATTGTCTTCTTTCCAACCAATCCTGCCTTTTTCGCGAATTTATTGACACCTAGTTTTACTAAATAGGACGACAACTTCTAACCATTCAATTCGAAATTCCGCTAAACATTCCTTAAGTGAATAAGATCAAATCCCATCAATATTATGACCGTTTCGAAAATAAAATTCAATACAGTTTTATGATTTTTATGCTCTTCAACAACCGAGGCATTGAAATAATAATAATAATAGTAATAATCAGTGCCATCACATCCTCCAACAGATTAACGCCAATTGCAGGAGACTTTGATAGGCCACTGAACTATGAGACGGCAGAAATTATGAATTGTAGCAAATTACATTATGGAACATAATGTTACATAATATAGTTTACTGTACATTCGAAGATTCGAAACTATACTGCATGGTAGTTTAATTGACTAGAGTAGCCATTTAGATAGCGGTAGATACAGGTTCGAGTATTAGTCCGTAACACAAAATTTTTAATTCGTTTTCTGTAATTAAATAATAATTATGGAATAACAGAAAATATTAATTTTCATTAAATTCACATTGTGAAGTTCTTAATTTATATCATACATAATTGCAAGCGTTTTTTCAGATATTTTAGAAATTCTTTGCAAATATAACTAAAGAATCGTATGTCCTAAGTCCTAAACTTAGATTACGAGCCAGAGAACCGCTCTTTTTCATCTCAGTCGTATTTTGAAAGCATACCACTGAAATAAAAAAAGGATAAACGTCAAATAAGCCAGTTAACTAAAGAATTATTAATCGAAACCGTGTTTCCGAATTATTAGATGGCAAAACGAAAATAATAAATTATGAGAACGTAGTTATTTGTATTTCGATTTCTAAAGTAAATTTTGGTAAATATTTCCATTTAAATATTTAATTTAAATTGAATACATACTCAAAAACGTATCGAAGAAAACGTTTAACTTCGACTGACACTAAATTATTTATGAAGTTGAAGACCAATAACTTGCTTCATTTAACAAGAAGAACAATTATTTTAACGACAATTCGGTTCTTCTACAATTCCATTTTTTAATGACCATACCTCGTATGTTACATTATAGAACTAGTTAATTTCGAATGTAATAAACAACTGCAATTAATGTGTCCATAAGAATTTACTTGTTTTCAATAATATATGTGCTTATAAATTTACGAAATTATACAAAATATATACATACACATATACGTAAAGGAGTGGCCCTATAAAAATACTTACACGCAATTTACAGAGGGGTATATTTAGGCCAATGCAAATTAATAAAGATCACGCATTTACTTAAATGTATATGTATCATTGGTCATGGTCAGAGGAAATATAACATTGAATAAATTTCAAAATACTTGTGATAGTAATCGGATTTATTGAAAAAATCAAATAATGTTTCGACGAAATTCTATTTTTTTCAAAATGTATACTCCATTACGCAATAGTATTATATTTTATTATTGAAGGCTATTGTAAAATTAATATCGTCGTGGTAAACTGGTCATTTTATTCTACACATACTTGCAACGTATGGTTTTCGATTTTACATATTTATGTACAGACAGATATATATGTACATAGGCATTTACAATGTATGTTAATGGTGCTTATGTTAATCTGGTGAAAGTGCAAGATGAGTCTTTCTCATTACTCATATATTATTACTTATTGCACAAGGATTATTTTCTGATATCATTACAAAATACGCCCCATTTTTTTTATATTTTCCCATTTTTTCTTATTCGCGAGCAAACACTTGAAATTTACACTGTCAAAATCTTAGCCCCGACTAATCATTTCATAGGAATATCAGGTGAAATCGAAAGTCAGCGGGGTTATATAATGATAATAATATACAATCAAAATCTTAAAAGCGATGAGATCCGGATGTTCATCGCATTGTGCTCGAAAAAGGTCAAGATGAGTAAATAAAAAGTTATCGTTCAGGAAGAGAAAACAGGAGCTATGAATAGACGTGACCGCGACAGAACTCTGAAATCAGATAAATTGTGATATTACATCGTGTTTTGTGTTTTACTTTTTAATTAAGTGCACGGACTTGAATTTTTTTTAAAAAAATTGCGTTAGTATACTTTCTAAAATTTGTCTAAAATAAGTATAATATAGTGTGTGTGTGTGTGTGTGTGTGTGTGACAAAAAAGAACAAATCGCCTAGTGAAATTTTTTAAATAAAATTTTGTACAAATATTTACTATTTTGAGCATAGTAAATGATTAAAACCATACCCTTTACAGAAAAAGTGTAATGAGCATGCTTCTATGGACTCCTGTGGAAGCTCATTGTGGACAACTTGTAGGGTATCATGTAGCTATTGTAAGTTCATTAGATCGTTAGAAAGTATACCAACTCTTCGACCTCTTATATTCCAAACTATTCTTATTGACGATAGATTTGGCGACTGCACAGGCCAATTGAGAATATTGAGTTGTCCTCTTAACAAGAATCGTTATGTAAAAATTACAATCTGAGCATGGGCATTATATTCTTGTTGGAATGTGGCATTATTTATTCCTTGGATATATGGTAAAGCGAATGATTTCAGAACTTTATAAATGTACCTTTGAGCATTCAAATAGCTTCGAAGGAATACTAAAAGAGTTCTACTTCCTATGCTGATTCCATAGCAAATAATCGATCCTCTAGTAAGTTTAGTCTCACACGGAAACTTTCAGAGAGAGTATTATTATTCTCTTCAACCTCGCTCTCGTCTAGGGCCATCATGGGCCTGCAAAGAAAACGAGATTCGCTTAAAGGAACGTTATCATTCCGCTCCTCATTCCAATCTGTCCATATATTAGACCATTTTAATCTAAAGGCACGATACCGACTAAAAGGCAGTGTTAGTCTTGAACGATAGGGAATGAACCTAAATGAACGAATACGGCGATAAATAATAATAAATGGAACACATTGTTAGTGTATGACCTATTTCTTCAAGCAAAGAAGAACGTTTTCAACAGCCTTTGAGGTACTATATCAATCGTATGGTCTTAGGTTCCTAATTTCCCGTTCGATGGTTTTTCTGTCTGCTTAGGTAGGCAACATCTTAGAAGAGACTCTGGGCGATTTACTGGATAAATTGATCTCAAGAAGGTTTCAGACACCAATTTCTCCACGAATCACTTGAGCAATATTTCTTTGTATCGGCCAAACAATTTTACAAAATACAAAACCCGTTTCACGTAATCCAACGACATGACCCTTTTCAAAATCACTTTGCTGATAATAATTTAGTTTACTTTTAGAAAAATGCCTGTGTGAATAGAAGTATATATTCGTTTATGTGGAATGGCAACTCATTAAATTTTCTTTGTAAAAGGTAGAAATTTTTCAATGAAAATTCTTTTCAACAATGCAGTCAACATTTGTATAAAATTTGATTTAAAAATACTTTTACCCAGTGACTTCTTTTAATCTCACGTAGTACATACTTAAAATTTTAAATATTTTTAAGAGTCTCTTTGACATTTTCGTTAGCGTCCATTTGACTTTAGATCCAATCACTTTATATATATATATATATATATATATATATATATATATATATATATACGAGGGGCGTTTAATGTATTCCCGGGGTGATTTACAAATGATATGAGTAATTTCACTAATTCATTATATAATAACATTGTCTGAGGGTATAAATATCACTAACACGACAATGTTGAAGAAAATCAAGATTAAATTCCTTACAAAGCAAGAAAAAGTCGAAAAATAATTCACGAAAAGATGGTGGCTGTTTACAATGATTCTATTCCTACAGTTCAAATATGGTCGAGTGAAAAGGGAGATGACTCTCGCACAGACGACCCGGATATTGCCGTTACGGAAGAAAATGTGAAAAATGTTAAGCAAAATGTTAAAATGTTAGCAGTGGTGACTAATCTATCCGTTCCTACTTTATTCTTAATGCTCATGCCACTTTAGAAACAAGTGCGAATCGATTGCTGTAGAAAGTTTTTAGAGCTCTGTGGTGAAGATTCATCAAGTAATTTCGACCGAATTCTACTCGAGGACTCATCACTACGACTCTGAATGTAAACAGGAGTCCATGCATTGCATAAGAAGGGTACAGATCCACCCAAAGAAATTAAAAAAGAAAAAAGGCGGAGTAAACTGACCGCCTATGTGTTGTTTCTTCACGAATCACTCGATACGCATTTCGAAGGCTGTTGGTTTCGAAGAAATTAATCACCCACCTTACAGCTCGGACCTAGCTTCTAGTGATTGCTGTCTATTACCTAATTTAAAAAAAGGCCTTCGTGAGACACGGTTTTCCAACGATGAAAAATTCAAGGTGGCAATAAATGCACATTTTTCGGACAAGGAGAAAAGTTATTTTTTACAGGGTATTGAAAAGGTAATTTTGAGATGTAATATGTTATGGGGATAATACAGAAAAATACAAATAAAATAAATTTAATTATTTTTGCAAACTTTTTGTAAATATTCAATATTGTTCTTCATTCTAATACAGAGAATATATTGAACGTCCCTTGCATACATATATGTACAACATCAGTAGTAATAAAAACAACCTTTTTTTAAAAAACATGCATACATGAAGAACCTGATTTTGTTAATCCTTATTGCGTAGCATATTTCTAAATGAAATAAACAAGTAGGTATATAGATACAATAGACGTTACCTAACATTAATGAAATATTTAATAAGCATAATTGCTTTTTCAATTTTCTATATTTATATTAAAAGTGTAACATTGATCTACATTTACATTAAACAACGTTGATATTAAAATTCAGAACAATATATTGAGCAAGGTTGTAATGTTTATACATAAACGAAGGATCTCATTCATTACTTTGTTACCAATATTTCTTGTTCTTGCCCAATCGATTTATTCATACATGTTGCCTTCAGTTGAATTGTTCATTCGTAATATTCATATAAGATACCAGTATGCTGTGCATGCCATGGGAACACATATGCACAACATGAGTGTATCTCTAATTGTGAGTTACCTTATACGCAATAATAATGCATCGCTTAGAGAGCAACGAACAATGCAGGATCTGTTTTCTTCTTTTACAAACGTTCGTGGCGATAATGTAACCGCAGTTTTCATGTGATGCCGCGAGAGTTGTATTTAGCAATAACAATACAACGTTTACAACACACTTAGATACTTTTACCTAAATTATGAAAGGCCCATATACAGTAATGGACTCATAAAATGCACGGATATCTTCACGGAACCGCTGTGCACTATTTATACACACGTCACCATTACTATTGGCATCTTCAGTAGAATTGAGAGATAAAAATTATTGTTACAATTACAAACTTTTTGTAAATATTCAATATTTCTTACAGCAATATAGTTTTGTTAATCATTTCCATAACTAAGTTACTATCTCCAGTAGTAGACAAGAAAGCACTTTACACTCACAGCTCGCAAAATATATAATAGTTTAGTTACATTGAAAATGTTAGTTCATTAAACTATCTTTTGGTAAGGATATTCGGAAACCGTTAAGGCTTTCACTCATCGTCTTTTTCTTAATTTTATATTATTTATACTATTTCTTCTAGTCGAAAGTTTAAACTGAAGTGTGTATAAAATGACGAAATGAAAGAAGTTTCAGAAACGATTTGAAGAAAATAATGGGACTTACGCTTCCTATTCTAATAATACAGCTATGAAATATCGTTATAAAGAACCTTCTTCGTTTATATTAAATTGAATTATATATACCAGGTCGGCTGTAAAGTCCCCGGTCTGACACATAGATGGCTTTACTGTTATTAAATTCATATGTTTTTTAGATAGTACTAACCTTCAAACGAAACGTGTCAAAATTTGACAGCAATCCGACCATTAGTTACTGAGATATTGCGTTAAGAGTGAAGCTACTTTTGTTATTTAAAAAAATGGAAAAAAAAGAATTTCGTGTGCTGATAAAGTAATGCTTTTTGAAAGGAAAAAATACCGTTGAAGCAAAAGCATGGCTTGATGAGGAGTTTCCGGACTCTGCGCCAGGAAAATCAACCATAATTGATTGGTATGCTAAGTTTAAACGTGATGAAATGAGCACCGAAGACGACGAACGCAGAGGACGACCAAAAGAGGCTGTCACCGACGAAAACATCGAAAAAGTTCGCAAAATCATTTTAAATGACCGTAAAGTAAAGTTGATCGAGATAGCTGACATCCTAAAGATATCAAAGGAACGTGTTGGACACATCGTGCATGAATATTTGGGCATGCGGAAGCTCTGTGCAAAATGGGTGCCGCGCGAGCTCACATTCGATCAAAAACAACAACGAGTTGATGATTCTGAGCTGTGTTTGAAGCTGTTAAATCGTAATAAAACCGAGTTTTTGCGTCGATATGTGACAATGGATGATACATGGATTCATCACTACACTCCAGAGTCCAATCGACAGTCAGCCGAGTGGACTGCACGCCATGAACCGGCTCCAAGGCGTGGAAAGACGCAACAGTCAGCTGGAAAAGTTATGGCGTCAGTTTTTTGGGACGCGCATGGAATAATTTTCATAGATTATCTTAAAAAGGGCCAGTCCATCAACAGCGACTATTATACAGCGTTATTGGATCGTTTAAAGAACGAAACCGCAAAAAAACGGCTCCATATGAAGAAGAAGAAAGTGCTGTTTCACTAAGATAATGCACTGTGTCACAAATCAATAAAAACAATGGCCAAACTAAGTGAATTGGGTTTCGAATTACTTCTCCATCCACCGTACTCTCCAGATGTGGCCCCCAGCGACTATTTCTTGTTTGCAGACCTCAAGAGAATGCTCGCCGGGAAGAAATTTAGCAGGGATGAGGAGGTGATCGCCGAAACTGAGGTCTATTTCGAGGCTAAAGACAATTCGTACTATAAAAATGGTATCGAAAAGTTGGAAGAACGCTATAATCGGTGTATGGCCCTCGAAGGCAACTATGTTGAATAATAAAATCGAATTTTGCCAAAAAACTGTGTTTTACTATGGTAGACCGGGGACTTTTCAGTTCGACTGTTATTCTTCTATTGCATATTTCAATTCTACAAGTTATTTTAAAAAGAATATCTTAAGTTGCCCCTATACATAAGTTTAACCATTATAGAGATACTTAGTTCTCTTTTAATTATTTAAAATATTCGCAATAACTTTTATTATATTGAAATAACAAGACCTTCTATATATTTAAATAATCTCAAAGTATTGGATTATCGTTAAAATCATGACGCATTTTTGAAACAGATGGTGCTAGTTCACTTTTGAAAGTGCCATATGACAACTGACGGTTCTAATTAACTATTTTGCGAAGAATTGAACGATTTGATTCAGCGTTTGAAATTTTATAAAATGCTAAAAATCGAAGACCAAAGAGAGCATTTTTGTAACATTTTAGTTTGATAAAAGGAAAAATACGTGTTAAGTTTGTGAAAAATTATGTAAAGTTTGTGGTGACAGTACTCTAAGAAAATATCAATACTGCTACATTCCGTGCTTGTGATTTTCAAATCCACAGCACACAATAAGAAAACTTACAGAAACTCATTCATCATTGAAGCATCACAGTCACATGAAAAAGCTAGAATACATCAACAAGCTTTGAAACCCTGCGGAATAAAATAAATTCGCTTGACAGTGCCTATAAACATCTGCAGTATGCTATGTTCGTTAAACGTTAAAAAAACGATCCTTTTTTGAAGCGGTTGATAATTGGTGATGAGAAGTGGACAAGAATGTAGTGCGAAAATGATCTTGGTCTCGATCTAAAATTTCACCTCAAACATCGGAAGAAGGTGTGGAGTTTCAAAGGTGTTACGTTTTTTGAGCTTCAATCAAGAAACGAAATGATTAATTCAAATGTCGACTCATGGCAATTGGGCCGTTCGAATGAATTCATTATAGAAAGTTGTCTAGAGTTCGTTAAGCGTAAAGGAGTTATCGCCTATCAGATATTATTGGATCTTGGTGGAATATGCTACCATATACACCATATTGGCTGAATATTGCGTTCTCAGACTTCCACTTTTTTTCTAGACCCAGAGGGGACTATGAATCAACAGCTTTGCTAATAAAGATAGGTGCTTCTATGAAGCTCACCGAAAAATTGCCAAAGGTTATCGGAGAAAGCAGGCAATATATTATTGAATGATTTTTTTTATATTAATAAACGTTCTATGAAAAACATAGATGAAACACATGTTTTTTAGATAATACAATACGTTACGTAATGTTGGGTTTATGCAAATATTTTAAAAAAATACAAAATATGATATGTATTGGCTTCACTATTATATTAGCAGAATCAACAGAACTTACGATCTTAAAATTATTTTTCACCATCATTATTATTTTACTTCAAAAATCTTATCCGGAGAAAGTATTTTTGTATAAAGAAAACTAAATATTTTGTATAATGTAAGTTTAATTAAAATTTTCGTCTATCAACAAAGCCGGGAACAAAATTCGTTTGGCATAAATTCCACTGTAATCGAGTCATTTCTGTTTCTTTAATTTCGCAATTTTGTGCCTGAGAAAAGTGGCAATTCATACGTACATATGTACACACAGGAGCTTCCTGCAAACAAAATGTGTAATATAACGCGTATGTGTGTGTATGTGTGTGTGTAATAAGTAAATAACTATCGAAAGTCAATTAAAAAACATATACGAACGTGGGACTACTTTTAATAAGCAACGAATTTAATTCATAAGTACTATCCAACAATCATTAATGCAACAATTCATGCAGTAGAAAGGTGTCATGTGACCTTCCTTATACAAGTGAAAGATATCTAATAAACTAAGGAAAAAATACGTATAATAAACCCAATCCAATCCAATTACATCTTCGGATAAATGTCCGTTCTGCAATTCGGGAATTCAAAGGAATGATTGAAAGTCCAAAGATCTTGAGGATACTTTCAAGTAAGAGTATTTTAAATATACGTTTTGATATAAATGCCCCGATGCATGAATGAACATGACATTAGGAATTAATAACAAGAATTATCTGCAATGTTTTTGAATGGCAATTGTTCCGAATATTTATAATATTTCTGTTTCTTTAAACACGCGTTCAAGAACGAAATAATCTAGACGTTGTATTGTTACGTACACAGGAAAACAAAAGAATCGTTGTTGAAGACTACCATACAATGTAACAAATTTGGATTTGTGAAAGCGGTTTTATATAAATAACATACATAAATACATCCATATATATATAGGTGCGGTTACTCATATTTCGTTTGCGCTTTTCGCACAATCTAGATTCTAACATATATTAAGATTCTGTGTCAATTTAGTTTCCGAAATGGTCGTGTATTGTCTATTTTTCATAATGAAATTGTAACAAAACCACAAGTGTTCTTGTTTTGACACCTGACATTCACGCGTGTCAAAACAAGAGCACTTTGGAACAGCTGCTTTCTATTGCGCTTACTCTAGACAATTACAAATCAGTTTCAAGTTATGTGGGAACAAACATTAAATTTTGTGTAAATTACGATTGTTGCAAAGGGTGTATGATGAAAATGTTATTAAATGCTTAGTATCTCAGCGAATAAACAGAAGCAGGACGGTTTTTCGGGTTATCTTTCTTCGATTGTACATGAGATCAATTGCAGAAGATTAAAGAAAAAGAATAGAAACTTAACATAAAATGAAGGATTTATTTGTGATTCTGAGTTGTAGACTTCCGCGGTCGTTATCCATAGTTACTTCATCTTCGTTTCCGGGGTGGAGCCGTATCTTCGGTACTACTGATATCTCATCTTCATTTACCTAACATATCTTCGGAGTTTAACTGCTACTACTGCTGAAACTATTGTAAACGGTGACGATAGAGTTATTGGGAAATAAGAGATTACAAAGCATTATGTAGCAGGAAACCGTCATCACGATTTAAGTTATTGAGGTGTTCGGAATTTATTGTATTTTTAGTGTTACTATTTCTAGCATATTTAGGTGTTTTAAACTCAGTTTCCATAACTAAAAAATTAATGCATGTAATCATTATGCATAGTTTGAAAGTGAAAATTTAAAATACCCAGCAAGAAGTACAATTCTTAAATGTCGATGTAATAAATGTTTGATACGGAAAAAACTATTTTAGTAACCCAGGTACATTGTTGCTTGAACGACGACTATTACCCCCTATTTAAATTTCTAACCAACACACCCTAATAAATACAAGAAAATATGTAAATTCCTGCGACCGGAAAACAAAATTGTAAATTTCTACATCATGTGTCAAATACTGGATGTAGAAGTAGTTAACGATAGCAATTTTTATTCCGATAACAAATGCGGCAAAGCGAATTCTGTCTTAAGATTTTTATCGATTCAACACGTGTACTTACGACTTTCTTAAATTTAAATTCGTCAAAATCCTTCACAAATATCAATTACACATTTTAGTACAACAAATGCAGTTATTTTCATAAATCGTCTCATAAGAAAGGAGCAACGTATAGTTTTTTTATGATTTCTCCCAAAAAATTTAACATAAGAATATTTATAATGTTCAAATTTTCTATTCAAATGAAAATACGAAACACATCTTTGTATTATATATGTACAACATATGTACATATGTTGTCGGCCTAATTGTAACAGACAAGAAAATACGTGAAAATGTTTTTTTTTCTAGGCACGTCGCGAACGATCATTAATTAAATTCAAAATGATTATCGCTTCAGAATAATTAATAAAGTATTACTAAGTATGCTATTACTAAGTATTACTATTACTAAGTATTGCTATTCGTCCGAACATGCTTATAATACTATGGGTTCTTTGATTAATTAAGTAGTAACTCACACAACTAAAACAATTAATTTAAAATAGCAAACTACAATGTATTCAATTAATACGCATCATGGAATGGAACAAATATATATATATTGATGTGCTTCGAACGCGAACAACTTTTGTTGGTCTTGGCTCATCTTGGAATACCCACACAGTCGACTGCTGTTTACTATCAGGCTCATACGTATAGATCCAAGATTCATCACCTGTGACGACTTTGTAAATCCTTTAAAAAGTCGTTTATAAGTCTTTTTTTGAGCAGTTGTCAAATTATGTGGTACCCAACGTGAACATAGCTTCTTAACGGCTAAATGTTCATGCAAGATCTTATGCACGCTGGTGTTACTAATACCTAGAGAAGCCTCGATCTCACGGTATGTCACATGACGGTCTTGCATTATCAATTCAGACATTGCATTAATGTATTCTGACACAACAACATTTGTGGGACGACCTTCACGAAATTCATCCTCCAGAAAACGCCGTCCAAGTTTGAATTCACTATACCAACGATATACTGTAGTTTTCGTGGTGCTTCGTCACCATATAAAGAATTCAGCTCGTCGATGCATTCTTGTTGAGATAAGTCACGCGCGAGTTAAATCCATTTTTTCGCTGACAAAATTTTCAAGTTACTGTCAACCATAGAAATAGCGACCGGATAATAAAACTGTCAAGGTAAATATATTGTCAAAAATGACAAACTTCACGATGCAATTATCGGATCGGAGGCAACACTAACAGTGTTGCCAGTTCCCGAAATATAAACGGCTACCCTCGTAACATATTCATCCATCTTATAAATAATAAAAATAATTGTATCTAATGAAATGCTGTGCGTATGCGGAGGTTTTGGTAAATAGAATTTGTTTCAAGTAATACTGTTAAACCTTATTTATAATTAAAGATTTGTTCTTTCCTATGTAATATTTTAAAACATTATCCGATATAAGCGTTACATAACCATTTAATTAGAATGCACGCAATGCAAAACATATTTGGAGTGTATAGCTGTTAAATGATGCGGTGACTTCAAATTTATGTGTTTGCATGGACTTCGTGCAAAGGTCAAACTTAATTACAAGTACTTTGCATATTCAGTCGCCTTTACCCAATTTCTTACAAAATTGTGAAAATTTATTTGGTTTTTGGAAGAAATGCAACGTTCTAAAGCGCAGAAAAATTCAATGATGAGCAATAACCTTTTGCTAACATATTCATGGTGCGACTTCTGATGTAATATTTCGTTTTTTTATAATATTTATACCCGTACACCATTTTAATTTATTTGCAGATTTAGTGCGGCAAACACCCACTCTTTTATTAACTAATCGAATATTAGAACCACCAAATGCAGTGTTTGTATAATTTACAATACATTTCGTTGTTGTCAATATGCACACCGCTTGTCTTGATTGCGCAAAACTATATAAAATACGTAAACAATAAAATACATATGTTTGATTTGACATTTTCAACATAAGAGGATTTGTTATTATTGGTAATTTTTAAAAAATCAGTCAGCAATAAAATAAAAAAATTCTAAATTTAAAACATTTTATTTAATTTTATTTGTCTAAAAAGTACCTTACATTGGATAGTTAATAACCATTATAATGATGTCTAATTCCACATGTTATTTTCGAATCAAAATAAAATTTATTCTCCCAAAATACAATAATCTTTATTTTATTTAATTTTTGTTAATTCATAGACACATAATAGCATTTTTCACCAATTTTTCAGATATTAAACTACATCTTTTGTATCTACACACTCACAACAGTAGCCTCGGCATCCACAAGTTATCAGTATGTTCGTCTCGCCAAACCAAACAATATACGCTCATCAAAGTCATCGTATTATATTTCATCGAAATCTGGCACTGGAAGATCTGCCAGAAGCTATCACCATTCGCTGAATATTTTTGAAGATAATGGAAATTTATTATCAAACAATCGACTGTTTCTACCACAATTTAGTACTGATATAGACTTGAGTTTCGCTCCAGAAGATGTGACAGGATTTTCAGATGATCTAACAGGTGTTCCACTTTATCGAATTAAAATATTTAAAAATCGTTGTTCATTTAAATAATGCATTATTTTTGCTTTCAGATTATCATGATCCGTTACTTTTAACTGGTAGAGCAGCACATGCTGCTGTCAGATACATTTACGGAAAAGGCGCATTGTTTTTCGGGGATTATCCGCACGTCAAAGCGTTGTTAAAGAATCAAGAAAAACGCGTTAAAAATGGCTTGGCTGGCCATAAATTGGGATCTCTAAGGATAACGTCTCCATTTCAGAGGTATCCATTTTCAGTGAAACATGCGACGTACATATAATTCAGTTGTTTTTATTAAACATTTATTGTATTTTTTTAACAAGTTTTTCAATAAAATATTTTAAGGAAAATTATGCTTGGAATTTATTAGATGTTTAAAGGCCTCTAACATTATACGTAGCTTGCAAATTTTCGCTGTCAAGAATTTTTCTTTATGACATGGCGTGTGGATATGACTAGAGGTAGAAAGTCATGTCTGCTCAATAGGTCGTGTAACGAGCGAATTGCATGCTGTCGAATCGGACAGACACGTCTATTCAGATCTAGTTATGACAAAAGTTCTCACTGACTTACTGTATAAATAAAGAATTATATATTATACCCATCTGCATAAACAATACTTCAAGGATATAAGTAACAGAACGACCGCAAGTTAGATAAGAAAATATTGAGTTGTTCGTAAGTTATAATTTAAGTCATTCGGAAAATTGAATTTGTTTAGAAAAATATTATCCACACATGACTTTATTTAATTACACAGTTTCTTATGTTATATTAATTTGTTTATACAACATTTATTTTGAATCGAAAGTACAGATTTGGTTCACATGAATAAAAATTGCTTAAGTAATTTGAAGTATAATAAATAAATAAAAATGTACTTGCACAAATTACTATTTTAACATTTTCGATATATAAAAGTTATTCCTTCGTGAACACCTATGCAATAATTTACTTAAGTATTTGTAGAAAAACTTATTTCATTCTTCTTCTAGTCCAATTAACGAATAACGGAATAACATCTCTGATTATTATTATTACAAATTAAAAAAATAGATTTCGATTTGCTCGATGGAATTGTTTCAAAAATAATGTCAAAAAAGTACCCTAAAATGAAAACCAATATTAAACGCATTCACATATTCACTGAAAATGCATATTGAAATTATTTCAATATTTAAATTCTCGGAACATTGTATTTGTATATTTGCTATATACTGTATCGTGTTATCCAAAATATATCTGGTACACAACACAGCTTAATTGCCTAAAATTTCATTCATGAAAGGAATTGCTTTGGTTTGATGTTGCAAAAACAACTAAAGTTGTAGCTCAGAGAAACTGAATTATAAATAATATTTGCTTAATCAGTGTTATGCATTTTTGATCAAAATGGCTACCTTTTCAGCAATAATAAAAATAATAAATAAAAAAATTATAGTAAGCTTTATTGAGCATAAAATAAATGTAAACAGTGAAAATTACACTAAGAAAACTTATCTAAAAACAGCATCATTTTTTATGTTTGTCCAATTCTGAGTATAGTTCATCCGCTTGTTCTGGTGATTTTACCCGTAATAAAATAGGTACTGGAGGTGGTTTCGATTCAAGTGTAGGCAAGCAGACCAACATAACATCCTTTTTACCCATACGTTTGACAGGTATACCTTTTGATAATATAAAATTACATAATAAGTTTCCTAGATTTGTATCAGCACGTACTATTAATTGAATTTTTTCACTATTGGGCACTGGTTTCAAATATAACGTTCCCACACCTCTATCTCCAAAGCTATCCTGATTTTTTACAAACACTTTACATCTGACAGTGTAAGTGTGTCCCTCTTCAACTACAGGTGTAAATTCTGCTTTAGGAGGCTCCTCTTCATCTCGATCTTCATTTGTTTCTTCATTATTAATTGGCTTAGTAACATTCGTGAATGCAAAAGGTTTTGTAGTGGGATTTTCAAATATAAAATTTGTGTTTGAACTGGCTTTCATATCGGAACCAAAAGAAAATGCTGGAGTATTTGTGGTAGTTGAACCAGATCCAAAAGTAAATGTTGGTATAGTTGTCGTTGCGATATGACTTTCTTTCGTGCCTGTGTTTGCGCTAAATAAAGTTGAAGTAGTTTCTTTTGTTTTATCTTTTGGTGTGTCCACTGATTTAAATACAAAAGAACTTAATTCATTTTTGAAAGATGTAGACATATCAGATGATTTGTTCATTATATTTTCCACATTTGATTTACTTTTTTTAAGAATTTCTAATTCATTGAAGTATTTTTCATAATCTTTAAAAATTGGTTTCAAGTTTATAAATGGATTATTATCTACATGTTTCTTTATCCAACTAGACACACTTTCATTTAAACCTTTTAATTTGGCATAATATTCCTCATCTCCTTCATTATTTAATGTTTTACTTTCGGGTCCTTTAAATGTAATATTAGTATCTACTTTATTTGGTTGTGTAAAAGTATTTGAAGAACTATTATTTACACCATTCACGACTGAAGCATCTTTAGTTGCAGTAAGATTGTTAAGAAATGAAAATGCAGTTGAGGTTGGTGTTTTATTAAAAGCGGTAAATGTACTAAATACGCTTTTGGTAGCAGGTTCGTTCTGAAAAATATATCGAAATTAAATAAACCGGACCAAAAGTTCTTTTAAAAACACTTACATTGGATGATACAGGATTTCTACGTTTTGCCATTTTAATACTTCTCTTCTGCAAAACCTCTTCAGATGCTCTTTTAAATGTTCCTGAATCTTCAGGTTCCTCATCTGCATTCCAATTTTCATCATTTAATTCGGTGGTGGCAACTCGTTTACTAGCCATTAAGATAATTTTCGAGTTATATTTAGGTTATAAATTTTAACTACCTGTTGAAATATTGTGCTTGAACACACGTAACAATTTTTGCCTCTAATATAGGGAAATAAATGATTTTTATTATATTTCCTCTACTATAAAACACGGTTAGTATAATTTCAGTATATTTGTCAACTATAGATAAAACAAGCTATTTAAAAGTCACTAAAAATTTAAATATTCTAAACCATCAAATGATACAAATTGTCATAAAAGGACTAGTTCACACCAAGATAGAAATTTAAAACACGTGATTTAATAAAGTCAGAATCTTAAGGTCCAAATTAATTCTTTAATTTTTTTAGAGGTATGAATATTTTCGGTAGACTTTCTCAGTAATAAATTCACTATTTACATGAAAATATTTAATTTGGTGAAATACATCCTCCATTACCTAATCAATGTCTTAAAGTACCAACGTTTATATTAATCTAACAGTGACAAAATTCAAAAAAATTACTATGCAAAGGTATAGGCTTTCACAAATTTTTATTTTAGTAAAAACTGTAAGTCCCAAATAAATCCAACATACGAGATTATTGATTGTTTAAAATAGAACCCTGTTCGATATGTTTTTCGTAAGTACTGCATTTTTTTTTCATTAATAACGATTATAAAAAAGGATCATTATCCTATAGATGTATTTTAATATTATTTATCATTTAACATATATGTTCTTAAACAAATCGTGGATAAACGCTATTACAATTATTCCGGACAATGTTTAAATTGTATATATCTTAATATTATTTCTTTTTTTATCAGAATATAGTTTATATCACTCGACACCGAAAGGTATAAGAGTCTATAGGATTAAGTAAGTAAGTAAGTAGTTTATATCAATGTATATACTATATTACTTTATTTCTAGGCAATAATACATTTATTAATTATCTGTCATGGGTTTTTTAGATGTTTAGCATAGTTTAGTTGTTCTTAGAATTTATCTAAAACATAATTTTTTCTAAAATTATTTTATTGTTAAATTCAGATCAACAACGATTTTAAATAATGATAATAATAGATGTAATAATTAAATAAACAAAATATGGGCATGAATAAGATTTGTATACTGAATTATGAAATTTTCAAATTTACACAAATAATATTTAAATTAATGAAATGTATTCAATCTTTAACGAATTTTCTAGACATGCTTCAATGAATAAATACTCTGCACACGGAAAACTATTGAGAATGTTGCACACAATACTATTGTCAGCAAACATTATTCTAGATTCTAATCGTAAATTACAACGTTTGCACACGGCGCATTTATTGTGTATATAATTCTGCATTGACTTGGAGAGCTTCAAAATAGTGAATTACTATAATATCAGTATTAAACTGTGGACATCTAGTGGGTGAATAGTGAAATTATGGAGATTGAACAAGGTAAGAAAAACATCTTTTATTTTCATATAATTACCATGAAAATTGTTTGTTATATAATGATTTAAAATTCAACGCACATGAAAATTATGGCAATATTATTTGTTTGAATTTTATTGAAGGACTTTTAAAAAATATCTAAATATATAAATGTGACATACCGGTTTAAATTTCTAGCATTTATTAGTTCGAAAATTTTTTACTTATGTGTGCATAAGTATATACATAAGATAGATGTCAAGATAGAAAATTTTTTATAAAAAATAATGGGACAATTGTTGTATCATTTGGTTCACACAATTTCTACCATAAAGTAACTAACATAAAATTGACTCTCTAATTTATTATATATAGGTACTTATCTTTTATGATGGCGCTTGTTTCCTTACAATATACTGACGCAGTATTGATTGGTGAAAGTAAAGATTATACTTCACAAATAGCAATCTAATACGGAGACGATATCTTGCTTTTCATTTTTCAGTAAAAATTTCTATTTCCTAGACCTGTCTTGTTTGTTTATTATTAGTTGGAACATTCTTTTGGAGCTGTTTGTTTATCAAAATTTTGTTCATGTTTTATTTAGTTTAATAATTAAAAAAATTAAATCATAGAAATATCTTGGACTATAATAAGTACAATGTGGTATGTTCTCACTTTTGTAGCAACAGGAAAAATGTTTTCAGAAAATATGATTAGTAGGTATACAAAAGAACATACTCATTTTTGGACATTATTTTTGTAGATAATATTGTTGGAGACCGAGGTTAATTGAACTAATTTAAAAAAACAGGAAAAAAACCTTACGTATTTCGACAATAATATTAATTTAATATTATTACAAAATATTTTACTATAATAGTGTTCATTAGATTATAATACCTTTATAACATACAGAAGTATCTATTTGAATACGCACAATTCAAAGCTATACTTTCTTGAAAATTATTGAAAAGTTAATTTATTTAGGCTACCATGATTACATATATATCTTGCTTTTATCAAATATTTCCTACTTTACACTTGATTTTGTTTTCTGCTTACAGTAAAGAAAGCAACTGAATCCTCTCAGGACAAAGTATGCTGCTGCAAGGGCACCTGCGAGTGCACTGACTGTTCCTGCAAATGCGAAGACTGCAACTGCGAAAATTGCAGTTGCAAGGAGTCCGCTTCATCTGGACGCAAGACGTGTTGCTGTAAAGGTTGCAACTGCGAAAACTGCAAATGCAAAGGGAATGGTTGCCAATGTGAAGGCTGCACGAGTGACAATTGCGCTTGCAAACAAGTAAGTGGGTCTTCTCAGGTTAGAGTATGTTGCTGTAAGGGCACCTGCAAGTGCACCGACTGTTCCTGTAAATGCGAAGACTGCAACTGTGAAAATTGCAGCTGCAAGGCATCTGCATCATCTGGACGCAAGACGTGCTGCTGCAGAAGTTGCAACTGCGAAAATTGTAAATGCAAAGGGAATGGCTGCCAATGTGAAGACTGCACGTGTGACAATTGCGCTTGCAAACAAGTAAGTGGGTCTCCCCAGGTTAAAGTATGTTGCTGCAAGGGCACCTGCAAGTGCACTGATTGTTCCTGCAAATGCGAAGACTGCAACTGTGAAAATTGCAGCTGCAAGGCATCTGCTTTATCCGGACGCAAGACGTGCTGCTGCAAAAGTTGTAACTGCGAAAATTGTAAATGCAAAGGGAATGGATGCCAATGTGAAGACTGCACGTGTGACAATTGCGCTTGTAAACAAGTAAGTGTGTCTTCCCAGGTTAAAGTATGTTGCTGCAAGGGCACCTGCAAGTGCACTGATTGTTCCTGCAAATGCGAAGACTGCAACTGTGAAAATTGCAGCTGCAAGGCATCTGCTTTATCCGGACGCAAGACGTGCTGCTGCAAAAGTTGCAACTGCGAAAATTGTAAATGCAAAGGGAATGGTTGCCAATGTGAAGACTGCACGTGTGACAATTGCGCTTGCAAACAAGTAAGTGTGTCTGCCCAGGTTAAAGTATGTTGCTGCAAGGGCACCTGCAAGTGCACCGACTGTTCCTGTAAATGCGAAGACTGTGAAAATTGCAGCTGCAAAGAAGCTGCTTCATCTGGACGCAAGACGTGCTGCTGCAAAGGTTGCAACTGCGAAAATTGTAAATGCAAAGGGAATGGATGCCAATGTGAAGACTGCACGTGTGACAATTGCGCTTGTAAACAAGTAAGTGTGTCTTCCCAGGTTAAAGTATGTTGCTGCAAGGGCACCTGCAAGTGCACTGATTGTTCCTGCAAATGCGAAGACTGCAAATGTGAAAATTGCAGCTGCAAGGCATCTGCTTTATCCGGACGCAAGACGTGCTGCTGCAAAAGTTGCAACTGCGAAAATTGTAAATGCAAAGGGAATGGATGCCAATGTGAAGACTGCACGTGTGACAATTGCGCTTGTAAACAAGTAAGTGGGTCTTCCCAGGTTAAAGTATGTTGCTGCAAGGGCACCTGCAAGTGCACTGATTGTTCCTGCAAATGCGAAGACTGCAACTGTGAAAATTGCAGCTGCAAGGCATCTGAACCATCCGGACGCAAGACGTGCTGCTGCAAAAGTTGCAACTGCGAAAATTGTAAATGCAAAGGGAATGGTTGCCAATGTGAAGACTGTACGTGTGACAATTGCGTTTGCAAACAAGTAAGTGTGTCTTCCCAGGTTAAAGTATGTTGCTGCAAGGGCACCTGCAAGTGCACCGACTGTTCCTGTAAATGCGAAGACTGTGAAAATTGCAGCTGCAAAGAAGCTGCTTCATCTGGACGCAAGACGTGCTGCTGCAAAGGTTGCAACTGCGAAAATTGTAAATGCAAAGGGAATGGATGCCAATGTGAAGACTGCACGTGTGACAATTGCGCTTGTAAACAAGTAAGTGTGTCTTCCCAGGTTAAAGTATGTTGCTGCAAGGGCACCTGCAAGTGCACTGATTGTTCCTGCAAATGCGAAGACTGCAAATGTGAAAATTGCAGCTGCAAGGCATCTGCTTTATCCGGACGCAAGACGTGCTGCTGCAAAAGTTGCAACTGCGAAAATTGTAAATGTAAAGGGAATGGCTGCCAATGTGAAGACTGCACGTGTGACAATTGCGCTTGTAAACAAGTAAGTGGGTCTTCCCAGGTTAAAGTATGTTGCTGCAAGGGCACCTGCAAGTGCACTGATTGTTCCTGCAAATGCGAAGACTGCAACTGTGAAAATTGCAGCTGCAAGGCATCTGAACCATCCGGACGCAAGACGTGCTGCTGCAAAAGTTGCAACTGCGAAAATTGTAAATGCAAAGGGAATGGTTGCCAATGTGAAGACTGTACGTGTGATAATTGCGTTTGCAAACAAGTAAGTGGATCATCCCAGGTGAAAGTATGCTGCTGCAAAGGCACCTGCAAGTGCACCGACTGTTCCTGTAAATGCGAAGACTGCAACTGTGAAAATTGCAGCTGCAAGGAAGCAGCTTCATCTGGATGCAAAAAATGCTGCTGCAAAGGTTGCAACTGCGAAAATTGTAAATGCAAAGGCAATGGTTACCAATGTGAAGAGTGCACGTGTGCGAACTGTAATTGCAAACAAGTAAGTGGATCTTCCCGGGATTAAGTATTCTGTTGTAAGGGCATCTGCAAGTGCACTGACTGTTCCTGCAAGTGAGAAGACTGCTAATATGAATATTCTTGAAGATGCTAAAAATATTAATATAATATAAGTTAGTAGTCTGTAGTAAACTATATTTTTATATATTCATTTTAATGAGCTATATTGTAATGCAAGATATTATATATATATTCAATTGTATAATAATAAATAATTTGTATCAATTTGTTAACTAATTTATTCTTTTCCATAAGACGCATTCTTGTCATTCCTATACATTTTAGATAAGAGTCTTACAAAATACAAAAGAACATTAACTTTATACATTAGCAATTACTTCGAAATATTGATAAGATCATAGCAATTTAAAAGTGCTTATTAAAATTTCTCTGTTACAATGATATCTAAAAAGTACTAATAAAAATGTGATTTCTATTCATTTAATTTTTTAGAAAATAAACCTAGACATTACTTTTCAGCACAACATATATTTTAAGAAAACAAAAAAAATCGCATTGGTTACGGTATTTTAGTAAGTTAATAAAATACATATTCATTGAACTAAAACATACTCCCTATTACAGAAATTTTATTAATCTTTCTTCACAGCCAGTTTGATTTTGGCTGGGTTCTTGTAACTAACAAAGTTTCTTTTTTTTAATTATCTAATACTATATTAGTTAGCTATGCTATTTTGTTTGTATATTATATACTGCAAGTTTAACTGTATTCAGTATATGAGTACAATCCTATAGATTAGGGCAAGTGTATCTCACATGATTATCGAGTTAATTTAAGACAAGAATATGACTACAAATTTGCAAGAAACAAACTAAAGATGCGATGGTGTGGTGAATTTAATGGATGAACATCTTTTAATTAGACCCATATTTAGAAATTTATAAATGAATTATATAGGGGAGCTAAAAAAATCATATGGACATTAGACATATTGACAAATTCTGAATTATTACTATTTGGTATACATATACTTTGTAAATAATTAAATAAATAAAATAATAATATACCTACTACTTTATTCCACATGTAAGTTTGTTTAAAAATATATAAGAAAACAATTCTTAAAAAATTGAAATATTTAAGCTCACAATATGTATGCACAAAATATCTTTTTTCTGATATATAATTGTCTTCTTAATTCTTGTACTAATCTTGTCAAGATATTTATCAATTACACAAACATCAATAAATGAATTTTGATTAACATCCATTTAATTAAAATAGATCCAGTCCTATTTGTTTCATTTATATTTTAAATGACTTGTCCATATCATCCATATAAAAACAGATTCCATATCCGTTTTTATTTACGATTAATCTCCAAACCAATGTAATTGCTTCGGCTCTTCCTAAAATTTACAGAACTGTATAAGCAGATATGATAGATGAGCAGCTATTGTGTACTATATAGTCTTAATACCTCTGCTGTTACTTACTTTATTAATAATTTTCAGTTAACTCTATTTCAATATCTTGCTCTGTTTCACTATTTGATTCTACATCTTTTCCATGTCAATGTATTAAAGACATTTTTTCTTAGAATTCTAAAAACAACTCATTGACTTATATTACATTTCTCAGAAATGTTACACACAATAAGTAATGGATTTTTTTCTACAGTTTCTAACACTTGCATTCTGTTGTCTCCTCTTGTTAGAGAATTTTTTTTAATAAACTACTTATTATATAGTTGCATATTTACAATTTGTGAGCTTTAGCTTTGTTTACAATATTCTCTAACCTTCTTTAAATCAAATGAACATAAAAATGCTAAATAAATTGAATATAGATGATTTTTGTTAATTAAATGTATACCAACAAATCATGGCTAGTGAATTAAGCCAACTAATTGGTTACATCTTATATCACCTACATTTAAATACCTATTTCATATTTAACAGTTTTGTTTTCATTGATCGATTTATTATTTATTTAAAAATATTTTTGAAAGAAGTCATGTTTTTATTTATGGTTATATGCACTGGTTTGCAATAAAATTTCATACATATTATTATATTAATAATGAAGCTAGTTTATATATTTACTAATGTAAAACTGACTAAATTTGACGTATTTAGGAGGTTATGAATAAATAACAAATACAAAGTGTATTTGAAATTAGCATAAAATCAAGTTAAAAACTTGGTTATCATGTATTAAGTAATTAAGAAGAAAATGATAACTACAAATAAAAGTAAAGGTAACTTGGGACACCGACTGTTGTATATTTATACAGGCAATTATAAAACACTATTTGTACTTAGTCATAGGTTTCTCTAAAGATTTTTTCTTTGGAACAACTATTGCTTAACATATACTTGTACAGTTATTTTTAAATTCAGAATTATTAATTCTGCAGGATGCTAGAAAATTTGAATAAACTACAGCATTTTTTATATTAAATATACTTTTCTCTCAACTATTCTAATAAAATTTCACCTTGTTACTGTCAAATTAGTAACAAGGTGAAATTTTATTAGAATAGTTTGCTTGGTCGCTCCAAACCTTTTCTTTTAACGTTTCAATCTTCTTACCAATTTTCAATATACCAGAAAATCAGTACCAGAAGTAATAAATTTATTCATTGCGGAAGTAGATAAATCAAAACTTTATAAGCTATTACAATATACAATGCTACGTATATACATTCAGGATGTTCCATCTTCAAATTGAAGTATCGGATTTTTCAAATTGTTTTCTTTTATTATCCTACATAGGTTTATAATATGCCTATTCTTTAGTTAAGTGTACTGTCAAAATAATTATCAAAACTGTAGGAATTGTTGTAATTGCTGACAAGTCATTTATTTATTTCTATTATAATAACTTCTCTTACATCTGAAGCTAATATTTTAGATATTATTTATTAATGGCATAAAATGTTAAAAAGCGGAATCAGTAGTGTTGATATATTTTAAAGTATTAAGTATTTATTAAGTAAATATTTAAATATTGTGTTTAAAACCATTTTTAAATTTCATGAGCAAGAATTTAGAATAATTTGGAATGATCAATTGAACTCTTTTTTATTTTATTTATACAATAATAAAAGTATTACTTCAGTATTATATTAATTTAAAAATTTATAATTTTTAGGTTCAACATTTTTTGAGTGCAGTAATACTGTAATTGTATTTTAAAACTATGGAAGTAGAAGAGATTATTGCTGTTTGGTTACTGGTTAGAAGATTGCAAAGAAGGAAAAGAAAAAGAAAGCTGTGGGTGCACCCTCGGTTAAGTACAAGAGCATCAAATAGCCCCTTCAATAGTTTATATGAAGATTTACAAAAAGACAAACAAAGATATTTCAATTTTTTTCACTTGTCAGAAAACTCTTTTGATGAATTGTTACGTCACTTGGACTACATTGCTAAAACAGATACGAATATGAGAAAAGCTATACCTGTTAAGGATAGACTAGCAATTACATTAAAGTAAGAATTATTTGTATGTATATTGATAAGACATCCCTTGGTCTAACATACATTTCGAAAGCTTAGTCAATATAAGTTATTCTTAATTTGAAATAGGTTTCCTTTTAATGTTATTTTTATGGTAATATCATTGCAAGATAAAATATGCTTCTGGCATTCAAAGTATAACACTTGAATCTACACATTTTGAGCAGTATATTTGAAATATTTATTCGTTCGATTAATATTTATTTGTTCTTGCTATTAACATTTAATGAAACAAATTCTGTAAACATATTGCCACATATAATTTTTTCAAGTTTGAAAAAAGAAAAGTTCCAAGGAGCCAAATCTGGCGAATATTAGTGAACCATGCTATCTGCTTCTGGGTTTCCGGGCTGGACCACGACCGCGGAAGTCTACGTACCAAATTAGTGAACCAATTTGTAACATAAATCGACTAGTTTTGCTGTCATAAATGTTGATGAGTGGACTAGGGAAATATTATGATAGTAAAGAATTTTCTTCGCTAGGTGGGGTCTTTTCCTCTTTAGTTCAGCGTCGAATCGGTCCAATAAATCAGTGGTCATAACTTTTCCGGCTGATGAAATCACCTTCGTCTTCTTTGGTGGACGTACGCTGAGAAACACCCATTGCGACGATTGAGCTTTGCTTTCTAGCGTGTGGTAATGTATTCATACCTCGTCTACATCACATAACGCTACAGAAACTTACATTGCTTTTAAACATGTCCAAACATTGCTTTGAAGATATCACGCAATGTTGTTTTTGATTAGTCATCAGCAGACGTGGCAAATCTAACTCGTCGATAGCTTTCTCATGCTCAATTTTTCGTGAAGAATATTTTGCACACGTTCCATTGAGATGCTTACAATAATAGCAATCTCTAATCACCCAGTGGTCTGCTAATACCATATCATGAACATTATTGATCATATCGTCCGTAGTCATCTCAATTGGACGACCTGAATTTATTAAGCTAGAATATGATGGTTGTCATCAAAGGTGTATGGTCCTTATAAACTGCATTCAATATCTTTTTGATTTCCGCACATTTTTTCCCAATAAAAAAAAGAAATCTAATCACTGACCGGTATTGTTCATTTTCCATGATTCCACAAATACATAAACTAACTCACTTTCAACAGCTATCAATACAACATTACTCGACTAATCTCTACAAAATTTTGACAGACGTCAGCTAAAGGATAGTATTTACGTCGGTAATGCAGATTTTGACACAAAGTTGCGTCTGTCTCCAAACACATTGTATAATTATTATCGCCAATAATTTCAAATTGTAAATGTTGTGGTGCTATTAAATGATTTCTTGTAGTTGTATTTATTGTACACGAAAAATGTTAATGCTTATAAATTATAAAGGGATGATAGATGTTTGTCGTTAACTGGTTGTTTTTCGATCAAATGCCCAGCATTGTTCTAAAAATTTATTATTTCTAATTAGTTTTTTTAAATAGCAAATTAAATAACTGTTTTTGTTTTTATTTTTATCATAAAAATTCATCGATTTTAATACTAACGAATGATTATCTTTCAGGTATTTGGCGTCAGGTTGCTCATTGACGGATTTACATTTTCGATTCCGAATAGGCATTTCTACAATAAGTCAGATTATAAGAGAAGTATGTGATGCTATTTGGCATAAACTGAAAACTACCTACCTATCCCATCCATCAAAGTCAGACTGGCTAAAAGGCGTTCAGGACTTCCAAGATTACGTTAATTTTCCTAACTGCATCGGCAGCGTCGACGGAAAATGCATACGCATCGCAAAAACGGCGTACAGCGGATCGACCATGCTTGCAATTTTATTATTCGCCGTTTGCGATACAAGTTATAATTTTACTATTGTCGACGTTACAACATATGACAGAAATTGTGACGGATCGATCTTCGAGAAAACATATTTAAAAAGGAAATTAGACGAAGAACAGTTGAATATTCCAGAGCCTCGCACGTTACCTCAAGACGATATTAATGGGCCTCTGCCATTCGTTTTTGTAGGCAATAAATTTTTCAGTCTTTCAACGCATATCATGCGACCGTACACTGGGAGGAATTTATCTTACAGAAAACGCGTGTTTAACTACAGACTTTCGCGAGCTAATAGGTGTATAGACAGCACATTTGCGATTTTAACGAATAAATGGAACATTCTCCATCGACCGTTGAATGTTTCTCCGGAGTGTGCGGAGAGTATTGTGAAGGCTTGCGTCGTATTGCACAATTTCCTTCGCCAAAAGGAAGGTTTTCGATACGAGGACACGTTCTGTTATGAAGGATTAGAAGATGTGGAACTAGAATCGACTCATGCCAACAAAAGATCTATTTGTGTACGTGACAAATTTGCGGAATATTTTACTGGCATTGGAAATCTACCGGAGCAGAACGAACGCCTTTTATAAGATGTCGCAGACAGATTCTTCGATTTGGGTAACTAGGCTATACTATTAAAGACCTAATGAAAAATATCGCCGATCTTTCGTCGTAATTGTGTTTAAACTCATTTACTTAGTTTTAAAGAAAAATGTAATTATTCCGCAATGTATTCCGCCATTTAAGATTCAAGGCACTATTGGTATAGGTGTAGGAAGTTTTGAGAAATGAAGCCTTTCTTATTTATTCCAACGTATTACGAAAACTCAATAGTCCACAAAAGTCATCTGGGTTATTCCTAGAAAAGAAATGTGAAAAAAAGTAAAGGGGAAAATTGCGTTTTACTTTTTAATGCGTTCGGCAAACCATGAAAATAACAATACGCAATAATAATTAAACAAATATTTACATGCAAAGTTTACTGCTTGTCTTTGTTACTACTCTAATCTACTTTCGACTTTGGTTGTTAGATGGCATCCTAAATAGATTTTCTGTTGAGGAAAGTGATGTTGGTTGACAGACACCAACTTTTTATGTATATACATATAAAGCTAATGTAAATACAGTGACTTCATTAATGATTGAGATGGAACCTTATGCAACCAAACATACACTATTGGTACCTTACATTCAAAATTCCTTAGACCCTAGAAATCTATAGTTTTAAAAAAATTATCCCACACACTTAATATGAAATTAAATCCAACTTACCGCTCTAACCACCAAAAATTTACCAACACTTCTGAAAATAATTGATAATTGATAACACGTAATTACAAATCAAATAAGGCAAAATGTCAAACAATTTAGTAGGGTTATAAAGAGAGATCTGTCACGATCTAGTTACAAGGATATTTCATACCAACTGTAATCTTTGTTGTTGTATACTTGGTTGCATAATCCGTCTCAATCTTTATTGAACAATTGTATATAAAATCAGTTGTGGAAACTACTTAACAAGTACTTACAGTGTTAAGTCTGTTTCACGTCTACCAATAAATCATTCAAAAGTTGATCAATAACTTTTCAGTTTCTTTAATATGGAATTCCCTTTTAGCCATAATTATTTCGATAAAACGATTTAATTCAAACACGTTTACATTCAAATGTTCTGTTATAAAGTTGGCCACAAGCTGTTCTCTGAAATTTATAAAAAGCTTTTTGTGTCAATTTCACATATTCGCAAAACTATTAACGGTTCGGTATTAACGGATAATCTTTTAATACAGTGATTACACGCTTACTCTGAATAATAAAACGGATGAAAGACTTGACGTTAGGCACTATTGGCAATAATAACAAGTACAAAATGTTACTAGAAAATTAAGAAGAATATGATACATTCTATTGGGTTGGCAACTAAGTACTTTTGGTTTTTACTGATAGAGAGCGTTGCTTTATTTTTTGTATAACGTATGTTGGTGCTGTACTTTACCGTTTGTCGCGTGATACTAGTCACATTGACGTAACTTCAGAAGCAAGTAGTGCGTGATTTTTATTAAAGCTATTAGTTGTGGGTTAATTTTAAATGGAGTGCAGAAACGAACATTTTCGTCATATTTTGCTATTTTATTTCCGTAAAGGAAAGAAAGCTGCTGCAGCTCACAAAAAGGTATGTGAAGTTTATGGTGCTAATTGCTTAACAGAGCGCACGTGTCAGAATTGGTATAAAAATTCCGTTTTGGAGATTTTTCCCTCAAAGATGAGCAACGTTCTGGTCGGCCTACTGAAGTTGATGATGACCAAATTAAAGTCATAATTGAAGAGGACCGTCATATAACTATTCGAGAGGTTGCGGAGAGGCTACATGTATCGCACACAACAAGTGAAAAACATTTAAAATGTCTTGGGCTAATTAAGAAGCTTGATATTTGGGTACCTCACGAATTGAAAGAAATTCATTTAACACAAGGAATCAACTTTTGCGATATGCACCTTAGACGAAATGAAACCGACCCTTTCTTAAAAAGAATCATCACTGATGATGAAAAATGGGTCCTGTACAGTAACATAGTTCGAAAACGATCATGGAGCAAACACGACAAACCAGCTCAAACCACATCGAAAGCTGAATTGCATCCGAAAAAGATCATGCTGTCAGTTTGGTGGGATTACAAAGGTGTTGTGTTTTTTGAGCTGCTTCCAAGGAACCAAACGATCAATTCTGATGTTTACTGTCAACAATTAATAAAACTGGATGAAGCAATCAAAGAAAAACGGCCAGAATTGTCAAATCGGAAAGGTGTAGTTTTCCACCAAGATAATGCAACGCCTCACACATCTTTGGAAACTCGTGCGAAACTATTGGAGCTTGGCTGGGAAGTGATGTCACATCCCTCATACAGCCCTGATCTAGCACCATCTGATTACCATTTATTTCGAAGTTTGCAGAATTCTTTGAATGGTAAAACTCACAAATGACGATGCCCTTCACTCGCACCTGGTTCAGTTTTTTGCTGATAAGGACCAGAAATTTTATGAGCACAGAATCATGCAGCTGAAAGAAAGATGGCAAAAGGTCATTGAGCAAAATGGAAAATATATAATTGATTAAAAACTATTCTTTGTTTAAAAAAAAGTGTTTTATTTTATACTACAAAACCGAAAGTACTTAGTTGCCAACCCAATAATATCTTCAATTTATTGACGATTTTGTTTGTCTCAAGAAATTGACGTAAAGTGAACTACGATGTATTGATTCAAAAAATGTCAACTGTAAAGCCAGCCAGCCTTGAAATTGTTAATCTTTCAGTTCAATCTCATGTAAGCCAAGAACTCGTGTTCAAATATTTATTTTGTTAAATGATGTAAATAACATGGACGTTCAATTTATATCCGGTGAAAGGAAAAGAAAAGTGCATCAACATCAACATGTTTATTTACAAATAATATAATATAATACAAACGAGATTATGGTAAACAGAACAAAAGTCATATTGGTAATGACTGAAATGCGCCGAAACAGATAAATATAAAAATATTTTGTTGTTAGGTACTTTATATTTGGTATGAAATGTTATAACTTATACGCATAAATTAATAAACTTAATCAACTACACTAGGGTATCTAACAATTCTTTGGTAAAATGTGCCTTGTAAGGCGAATACTTTTCTACATCCTGTCTGTTATTTAGACTTTGGGAATAGAGTAACGTTTGTAGCATCTCAAACTCTCTATCTTCGTTCAGTAGATCCTTGTGGAGATTGTCGAGAAATAACTTTCTATTGTCCAACATTTCCTTCGTCTCCTCCAATACAACTTCGTTGTGTTGCATTTCGCAGGCGCCCTTCGCCATTTCCTTCCTTAAGTTTCCGAGAGCTTTGGTGGTTTCCTCCGCGGCCGCTTTCGTCTTGTCGTATTTTTTTATGTTGGCGTGGAGCCTCACCAGACACTCTTCTTCTTTTAATAATTTTTTATTAATTCTATTGATCATTTCGAAAAGTTCTACTTGTTCCTTAATCGTTGCCTCGCTAACTGTCGAACTGGTATCGTCATCTTTCAAATCTTTGTGAAACTCCTCGGACGACGGTGAAAAACGTTCTAGTGGACTCTGAAATGAATCAATTTTATGTTGTAACAAGCTTAAATGTATTTATCTTGCGAAAATTTTTATTCTGCTCTTTCATATTCTTCTAACTACGTATTTGCTAATGTTTTGAAATATTGTGTTTGTCAATCAGAAAGACGCTTCCTAGTTTAAATTTATCTACAATTTCATACTAACCTCTGTCGAACAACCGGGTTTGTTGTGGTTGCATTGTTCGCTATCTCCCTCGGTAACAACTCCACTGTCGCTGTTCTTATCGGCTATTATTTGTTCGAGATCATTTTCAGGATCGACCGCTTCCGAAAGACCCTTTAAGTAGGTTTCCAGCAGATAGTTGCTGCCGTGCTTCCTTACTCTGGCTCGGTGTGCTTTGTCTTCAAGAAATCCAATTTGATGCTCACTGTGTCTGTAATAACGTAAATATTTTAGCATTATCCAAACGAATTAGAAGAATAATATGATATCCAAATCAAACAGTGAATTTGGATTGAATAATTCACACGACCTATTATCAAATAAGAATTGACAATTGACAATTGATTTGTTCTTATCAAAAAAATAATTTGGCCAAGTACAACTGCATTTTATCGTTTTGAGACTAATTACATAAATATGTAAAGCTCCGACAGATTTCATGTAGAAACAAGAAGCTACTGCGTGGCTAAATAATTATCCTCAATGTCGAAATTCAGTGTAAATATATTTTAATTACAATAGTTGAAATGATTGTTCAACTCGAGGTTGCATTCGAAATTGAAGAGTATTGTATGTGAGGAGCACACTGGCGGTGATGCAAGCGTCACGTTAATTTTCCTACGCAACCTAAGTATATGGTAGGGCGTACGATTCGAAATTTAGTTTGCTGCTTGCCGTGCTGGCATATTTATATTGTTATTATTGTTATCTTTTGCATTTATTTCCATTTCTCTTCGTACTTTTATCAGTAATTATAAAAATTTGTTGTAAAGTTGGCCAATATGTACCTTTATTTTTTCGACTAAAGTAGTCTAGCACAGCTTCGATATATTATGATTATCATAACGAAAAAGTGTCTAACAAAATAAGGGCTTATTATTTGAAACTAAAGAATTAATAATTTCCAGGTTTTTGTGCTGATTATAATTTTACTATGCTATCTGCTTCTGGGTTTCCGGGCTGGAACCGCGTCACTAGTATATCTGCCGACGTTTCGTACCCATTTGTATGGGACATCTTCAGGGCTGAACTACTGCACTGAAACTGGTGTAAGTCGATGGGGGACGCGTTTATATATGGATAATGGGTCATGGGTCAATGGAGCGTTACGGTTACGGTTGGGTAGATTAGAGATGCAGGATTGCCAAGCGTTATGTAGGGGGTAGTCATCATCGCGGTTAAGATTATTGGGGTGCTTAAAGATCTCTATAGTTTCACGGATTTTGCGACCATAGAAGTGGTTAGTGCGGGATAGGATCTTGGTTGAATTAAACTGAATATGGTGCCCGGTTTCCAGCCTATGCTGGGCAAGTGCAGAACCGGCTATGCTCAGCAACCTAGTACAACGCTCATGTTCAGAAACACGAGTGCCGACAGACCGCTTTGTTTCACCAATATATGCCCTGCCGCATGAACAAGGAATCCTGTACACACCAGCTGATTCTAAAGAAACATGGTCTTTTACGGAAAAAGGGTCAGATAATTTAGAATGGGGTTTGAACATGGTTTTGATGTTGTTTTTGAGGAGAACCCTACTGATGCGGTCAGTAACACCTTGTATATAGGGTAGGTGGGCTTTAGAGAGGGGGGGGGGGAGATGATGTAAGCTGTGTATTAAGTTGTGAGATTTTGGGATTAAGATGTCGATCTATGGTTCGCTGAATATTATGGTTGGAGAAATTATTATTTATAAGAGCTTTGGTAACATGACTTAATTCCTGGGATATAGAATGCTGGTCAGATATGTTGACAGCTCTTTGGACTAAGGAATTGATAACGCCCTGTTTCTGGGCGGGATGATGATGGGAGAGGGCATTGAGATACCGATCAGTGTGTGTTGGTTTGCGGTACACTGAATGTCCTAGTGAACCATTCAGATGACGAGTTACCAAGACGTCGAGGAAAGGAAGGGAACCTTCAGATTCAATCTCCATGGTGAAATTTATGGAATCGTGTTGTGAATTTAAGAAAACGAGGAAGTTGTTCAAGGAATCCCGACCATGGGGCCAAATAACGAAGGTGTCATCCACATATCTGAACGTCGGCAGATATACTAGTGACGCGGTTCCAGCCCGGAAACCCAGAAGCAGATAGCATGGATCACGACTGCGGATGTCTACGTACCAAATTATAATTTTACTAGTCAATTGTACATACAATTTACAAATGTTGCTATTGCTTCTCTTCCTACTGTATTTTTATAACAAATTCAAAAAAATTAAGCAACTATTTACATCCACTTTCCAAAGTATACAATGCAGGTATCAAATAATTTCTAGTCGAATGTATCTTTAGCACATGGCCAAATAATGTACACTCAAAGTTTAAACTTTGTTGCACAAGAGGACATCCCGTGACAATACCTTTCGAACATCGAACGTAACAGGTGTTACTCCCAGTGCAACACACCTATTTTTTAACGCTGTAGAGTGCACCCTCACACCAATATTCACCAATTTCGAACGCTCTCTAATACTTAAGTAGTTATTATTTATCAAAGAGGTTAATTTCTATGATACCGTGAAACTACCGCAGTAATTACAGCATTATTTTCACAAAATATCTCAGGTAACATCACTCCATTTCGTAGTTTAACCATATTATAGAGAAAGTGTGTAAGTACAGTGTGGTTTAACTGAGATTTTCAATTCCCCATTACCGATTCTGTACAATCTCACTAGCATCGGTAGTTGCGAGCAAAATCTCATTTAAAATGGTGATAAATGAACATAATCAATCATGTATTTTATTTCTAGTGATAGGTTGAGTTACAAATACAAACCAAAATTCGACAAAAATAGCTTTAATAGATAAATCGCAATTGTTGCTTTGTAATCTCAAATCTAGTCATAGCGACATCAAACTAGAAAGAGAGCTCTTTTATCCTTCGTTAAAAAGAACGAACAATAGTGTGTATTTCAAATAGCACACGAGTTTGTTTACATTTTCATTTCAAACAACTGTATCCTCTCTCTTGTCGTTCAGACAATATTAAAAAAATATATAAACTAACTTCACTCCGCGAAATAGCTAGTTTAGATCTAAAAAAGCAGCGATGCTTTTCGGATTGGTTTAAACGAATGCAGAAGTGCATTGATTTTCAAGGAGACTATGTTTCCTATTCCCGAAATATAAACGGTTACCCTCGTATTGCTCGTATTACTAAATTTGCTCGACCACAAATCACTATTATGTTATGAAACATAGACATGCGCGAACTTCCAATGCTTTGTTTAGATGGTGTAAACACCATCCTACATGAATTCTGTAAGTATATTTTTGTACACATCGTAAACTTTTTTGTGGTACCTACTGTAATAATGGACTGTGAAAGTTACGATAGTAAGCAGCAGTGCCGTGTCATGGTTGTCAGGCGAATTACGTAGTGAATTTATTCTGAAAAAATGCTGTTTTTAATAAAAATTTTACTCTTAAAATCTTATTTCTTGTTGAAATTAGTTCATACTGAGACGAATACGGCTAATCGAACCAAACTTATCAGTATAATTTATGGTTGGAGGTTATTCGAATTATATCATTGCATGTAAGTTAATCTATCTGATTTCGTGTACTTTGAAAAACCATGTCTACTATTTTTCTTAATTATACAAGCACCAACGTTCGCAATTTCTCCAGTCTGACAACATAACTTTATTTTCATAAACATCGGCTTTAGATTGTTTACATTGTTATAAAAATAAACACTTTTCATTGTCCGGTATTTTTAATTTTCTACGTTTCACGCGTTCGATACGACACAATATCTGCTTAGTATGACAGTTTACCAGGAAGTACCAATTAACATACGAAAAATTTGTATACAGCCATTTGTATTGATTTATTGTAAGAAGTGAACCTAAAATACGCCAACTTCGTCATCCACGTTCGCTATTTTATGAAACTGTTCGTTTTAACGCCTAAAATATATAATCACATAGAGAGAAAAGATGTTTTCGTAATTATTATGTTTGCCGAATGCAGCCGATGTGTATTTACAAAGACAAAATTTGATATTCGTGTACACTGCCTAATTATTTAAAATGTTTATATATTACATAATTTGCTTTAATGATGTTTATTTGAATTCCCATGTGTACATCGTTCTGACCGTGTTACGAGAATTCTCATTGAAATAAACGTTAAATGTCAGTCGTAATGTATATAATTTTAATTAATTTGACGCGCGCAATTATATAAGTGCATTAAAAAATTAAATTAGTGTAGTAACCATTAAACAGCTGGTCAATATGCGATGATACAGCTTGACGTTGATGAAAGAAATATGGCGATATGGAGGTGCAGGATTCCATATGTTGTTTCCTGGTTATGCGTAGAGTGTATTACGCATTAACCTTTCATCGGTGAGAATCGTACGCGTAAGTGCGGAAGAAACAGGAATTGCCTGACGTTTTATCGTATTACATATTAAAAAACAAAACGCGATTGCGCTTTCGGCATTAATCATAGAAATAATCATTCTTCATCTTTTGAACAAAACCTTATTTTGTAATCTTAATTTCTGCATTAAAAATTAAGAAAAACGAGATAAGTATTTATTGTCTTATAAACAATATAGTGCACACAAACCATACGATATACAAAAATAATACGAAAGGTGGTAAAAATTGACCAAAACTGTTAAAATTAGCTTTCCGTTTGGAGAGTGACTAAAGAACGTTACGATACGCATGACTATGTTTCGTCATTTTCTCATTTTGACAGTTGTTGCGGTGTTTAAAAATTGGTATCGTCGTAGTATGGTACCGTCCATAATAATTAAATTTTTGACGTGAATACAATTGAAATTTTTACGACACTAAGCGAGATCAGCGTTTTTCTAGAAGTCAGATAGTCGGGTGGCCGAAATCTTTTAGATATGGGAGAATGCATACGATCCGTAATGCCTTTTTGTTCGGCAGTCCGATAATAACAGATTTGTGACGTCGTTTAGTGTTGGTAAAGTAGGTAATTATTAATTATATTCCTGCTATTAATATTATGCATAAATGTCAAATAAAATTTTATTAGTAGTCTATTTTTTGAACCTATTTATAATAAGTAATTAATGGTAATATTACATTCGTTACTACTTATTATTAATGCTGAATTTTCCGGGTACATAGTGACAGTTCGGTTGAATTGTTTGTAAGATTATTTCTTAACATTTCTTTCGCTAAACACATTATCCTATCCCTGCACTCGAGGAACGCCATCTGCCATGTTTCATTTCTTTATATTATGTATTCCTGTCCCTGCATCTACTAATAAAATAACTAACATACGTCTGGAGCAATGGGCTGCATATAATAAAGTAACATCCAATTTAAGAAATTAATGATAATGAAAGGTATATTACTGATTTTGTGGAGCCCTACAGATCGGACTGTGCATTTTTCGATACTGATGTTTACAAATCATCTATTATGATTATGCGTATTAGGCCGCAATGCCTCAATGTCAAATAAATTTAAATTTTCTAATTCTCCAGGTAATACAATAAAAGTTTAATAGCATTTTGTTTATACGGATAGATGTGTATGCTTATGTAGTTTTATATTTGTTATGCTGCATATGTCGAATGATATTTCTTCATTTATTTTTTGTACATTTATTGGACCATTTTGGACTTAGATAAATAAATAAGTTCTATCGTTTTTCACTTTCGTGCCTTGTATCTTAATGAAAAAATGCGTTTCATATGTTGTTTGTCGACAATATGATTAGTTCTTGTTGTCTTAATGCACCGACAGTAAAAGTCGTCCATGTGTTTTTTTTTAATTAAAAGTCAAAAACTTGTTCGGCTTATATTCCCCAGCCACCCTTTTTAAGTATAAGACTGACTGGGTCAACTCAACGACCTCTTTACCGGCTAGACTTTTCGTGTTTTCCTTTTCACGTTTAAGCGAATATTGACAGCCAAACATCTTAAGTCACGGATTTAATAATAACTTATGAACCGTCAATGCTCCTGTAATTGGCGTTGTCGGAGATGCCCCAACATGTGAAAATTGGCTCTGGTAGCATATCGGGCCACCGTTTGTGGAACTATCGAATTTCGAATTTGAAATTATGGCCTGCACTACACATTGTCGCTGTATCCTCGCTCCTAAACAACAACAGTTGGCCATTTTTTTTTGCATATTCAGCACTACCTCCATAATTGCTTCGCCAATACACTTTTCTAATCTTTTGCCAGCTAATAAAGTGAGAAATGTCGCTGCAACAGGATATAGAACGCGTACTATAATATTCAAAATTCAATGCTTTTTTCGATCTGTCGACACATAACGACATATGCTTATCGTTTACTACAGCTTTAATCATATTTTCGATGTCGTTATGCACAGTCCGTATATGGCTCTGTAACGCTCTCCGGGATGGTAGTTTCCAGTTAGGATTGTATTTATCCCAGATGTCATGAAACAGTTGTTTATCGAGTAGATGAAGTTTTAGTGATTTTTACAGTCACGTTTGTCGTGTATACTAGCACCATTATAATATAAATCAGGAAATTCATTAATAAACTTTCGTACTGCGTCAATCAATGGTCTCGTTTTTCCCTTCCGCACATCCGTCATACTTAATAGTTATACGTTCACATTATATAAACATCCGCTGGTACTAACTTATAATTTTACACTTCATCTATTCTATCTGCGTACTCAGTATCCGATCCGCGGAAAGACGTCCCAACTCTGCTTATTACGAACCTGGTGTGCGGACAAATGTGACCTCTCTATTTAGTCTATTAAGTCTAACAGATATAAATATTTAATTAATTGCGTTTTTATATAGTTAGAAATGCGCATCGGATCGGATTGGATTTGCATTTTTGATAAAATTCATCTTTTTAGTCCAATACCAATTTGGGGAATTTATTAATTGAAAACTAAAAAACAGTTAAATGCGATCGAACAAAAAGCTTTGTACGAAACTCATACATAATAAAGCACTTTAAGAGTTCATCTAATTTTCAGGCTTCGCTCGCTTCATTTGCACGGTTGAAAACTCATTAGTAAAGTGCCTCATTATATGCTCGTTACATGAATAGTTATTATTCATCAGGATAGATGCGTAACGGCGCGTAAAATATTTAAAACTTTACAAATTTGCGTGAAATGTGTGGAGGGTATAGAAAATAAGCAAAAATACTGTGAAGTTAGTATAACAATCCTCGACTGAAGAATACAAATTGAATAGCTTCTTGGTTATTGCAACTATAATAATAAAAACTGGCGAAACAAGTGTTTTAATTTAATTTAATTATCATAGTTCTTATATAACATGTTTCACCAAGAACTATCTGCAAATTTAATTAACAGAACGAATTAATCTTCTATAGTAGCCAAGCTGTATATTGCAAAGTTCTAAGAAACACGTTCTACATTCTCCATAAAACTTCTTTTAGTAAGTAAACCGAATGAAATCTGGAAATGTATCTGTGTTTGAAATACAACTTAATATTAAACTGAAAGGAATATTTTATTAAACACTGAATTTTTATAGTTTTATAGATATTAATAATTACGTCGACTATCTATTGCTATATCAACTCATCTCCGTTTTACGTGTGTGTACGTTTTCTTATTGCGACAAGAGTACCCAAAGCGCAACAGCTTTCATCTTTACGCAAATCAATTTGTATAAGATCCATTGACACTCGTTACAAAAATATTTATTAGTATCGGTGGAGCATTTTAATGTAGTTGAAGAGAAAATGCAAAATAAACTCACCTGACCCTAGTTATTATGTGATTAATAATGTACGTTATACTGACACACTATTTCATTTACTACAGTCATAAATCAGCAAGACGTCCTTAGCGCTTTAATGAATGGAAAGCTACATGCATCTAATAAAAAAATAATCGTAGATTACACAGATACGAGTTACAATTGACATATTCGTTTGCGTCTATTTCGTGAAGGAAAAAGGTAATCATTTGTAAAACCCTTGAATAGAGACAAAATTAGGTAATTGCACAACTAATAAGCTCGAGTATTATATCGTGAGTGATGGATCGTATAAAATAAGCTTTTTAATTTTATAAGACGTTCCACGCAGCTTCTTAATAGTAATAGCATTTAAATGTGTAATAAGGCAGATTTTATGGCATACTAAAGCAAAGTATATATTTACTACATAATTGAATTCTTTTACATCTACCTATCTACCCCCTTTTTGAAGACTATGAAATCATTATTTCAAACATTATATTGGCAACGAATTGGCAGTGATAAATAAAACACAACTGTTATTGCATGTACTTTGTCTGTTTACAATAAGTCATAAAATTATATTATATATAGTCATGTGCGATGAAAGTAGCACTGGTCTTAAATTTGCTGAGATATCAATTTATACGCTAAATAAAAGAAATTCAAGTTTATTGAACTTTCTATTCCAACATGTTACATAACTATAACAGTAAATAAATAGGTTCCTTAATACGAAAGAAAAAATAAAACTGTTTATATCCAAGGACAAACAAAATGGCTGCGCATTAAAATAGCAGTCATACCAAAATACTAACCAAATGCCATTTTTACATAGTTAATTGGATTGAAACACTTAATATTTCCTTGCTTGACCTTTATTGTTCATTACCTCTTGACACCTGTAGGGCAACGAGTTCACCAGTTGCCTACATGTCTCTGCTGAAATTGATTGCCATTTAGCTTGGCATATTGGCCACAGATTGTCTATAGTTTGCAGCTTAGCAGCAGATGCAGTCTTTTTCAACTCCACCCATAAATTTTCAATGGGGTTTAAGTCTGGCGATTGTACCGGTCAACCCAAAATGTGAACGTTATTATCTCGAAACCATGTTTTCGTTTTACCAGAAGCATGTTTCGGATCGTTATCCTGCATATACGACCTTCTTAGTGGCATTTCTTCCTCTGCCTATGGTAGAAATATAGTTAGTAATATGTTCACATAGACATCGGCATTCATTATTCCTTCTATGTGTAAAGGGCCTACGCCATACCACGAAAAACACCCTCACAGCATGATGTTTGAGCCTCCGAATTTTACCGTCTTTTTGGTGTACTGGGGTTGAAATGCTGTTAATGGTCTTCGGCGGAATTAAATAAAATTATTTTCGATTCATAGGACTACAGTACATTACGCCACTTTTTGTCGTCCCATTGTATGTTTTCATGAGCAAACGACGATTTACTTTATATTTGTCTTTTATTTAATAATGGTACCTTGCTAGGCCTTCTTGCACGCAGCTTTCCTTGAATAAATCATCGTCTAATAGTAGAGGTTCTTATACAAAGATGTAACTCGCTTTTAATTGCAGTTGAACTTATGAACGTCTTCTTTGAACAAGTTATAATGTTTCTGTCTTCTCTAGGGTTAATTTTCCTTTTTCCACCACGATTTTCTTTCACTTTTCGCAAGTTCTTGGCGTTTGCAATCATTTTCGCATAACATCAGACCGTATTTTGTTTAAACTTATAGCTTTTGCTTTTATTAAGTAGATCGAGTATAATTGCTCTTTTTTCCGACGAACAATGTTTTGCTCGTCCCATATTACAAGAGAAATGGACGATTAAAAATTTGTTGAAAACTGACAGAACTTTATACGCCTGCGTTTAGTGCCGCCAGCTATGATACTGCTATTTTAATGCACAGGCAAATAACAGCGCAATACCAGAAAACTAAGTAAGTCCCCTTCATATTCGGTATTTTACCTGAAACCATACATGTATATTCAGGGATTTTAAATAATTTCAATATAGCTGCATCAGAATTGTCCGTCGTAAATGTTATTTATAAGTATTAATTTAGGACTGCTACTTTCATGCACATGACTGCATTGAAAGAGTTCTCTTTGAACATTTATTGTAGCTATTTTCTATTATCAAACTTTTTGTTTTGTCATCTAAAACATTGTATATAATTTAAGATTGGGAGATCGATGCTATAACAGCGATGTATCGATAAAGAATTGTTAGTGTGTTAGTATCGACGTTTGTTCATTGAAACGTTGACAAAATCGATGTTGAAAGGGGATGTACTTGCAAAAATTGGCATTTTAAGGCCAACATTCTATTGTATATCTAAAAATTCATATGGACTCTTAAGTGAATTCCAAATTGTTATGTATTTGTAAAAAGTTAGAGCAAAATTATATGTTTTAGAATAAAATGAAATATATAACTGTATTTTACATATTAAAAGCAGTATTAGTTAAATAACAAAAATAAAGGTTTTACAAAACACGAATATTGCACGTATCTGATCTAAAATATACTAAATCACAATCGCAACCCAGATCCTAACTTTTAACTATTGATTTAAAACAATTATCGATTTGCGGACGTCGAGTGGAAGATATGTGTGCGTACCTTAATTTTTTCAGTTGTCTTCTGATCACTTCACCCTGTGCCAAAACTAATTTCAATAATTCTTCGGTGCTCGACGGTTGCTTCTCGTTTTGCAGAGCGTTCAGACGTTTCGGATGAATGGTCTTCCAAGCGCTCCTGTCCGACCACGTACTGGAATCAGGTCTGTACCTGGATCGTCTCGATATAGTCGCGTGATCGTTTTTGATCCTCCTTAACGAGATCTTCACCTAAATATCGGACGTACTAAATGGATATTGCCATTTGTTGTGTTTTTTATAATTGTTAAGTTTAATATGTAGAGTTGAACGTAATACCTCTTACTGACCTCTGGTTGGGCTCTACCCCACGCATTCCATATGTCTAAAATACTTGAATTTGGATCAAGCGGTTGTTCAACGCCTCGCCACCTTTCCGTTATGTGATATTGGTCTGCTGTACCTACATGTCTACCCTGAAAAAAAATTTAATAAGAAATATTTTTACTTTGCTATTTATATAATTTTTTCTAATTTGCTATTCTAGCGATGCTAATAGAGCATTGAAAGCGATAATTTCAATAAATAATTCTATTTTCAGTTTTCAGTTACGAGAAAGACAATGTATTATATTTCGGAAATTCATTATACAAGCCCAAAATGTCACTGCGAATATTATCTACGATTTATGAAGCTTTTGTGAAAGAGAATTGTTCGAGCGAAGTCTAAATATCTCTCGATTCTCGAACCGGCCATAACGACATTGCACAGGTCCAGAAGTTGTTGTTCGAACGTGCTCAGGGGTTGTCGATGCGGAAGTGATGTATTTTGAATAAAAATAAGCACACGGCATTGGATATTAAAAAAATTATATATTCAAATTTACCGCCAAAACGGTGTGGTGATTTATCTGGTAACTTTTGCAGCACTCGTTGTTTAATATATTATTTTACATTTGTTTGTGATTATTATTCATAATTACACGCATATTTTTTAGTAATTAAAGAAAGATTTTAAAAGTAAAAATTAAGTGCATTTTAAATAATCGACAGGAAAATATAGACAAAGAGAAGCCATAATATTGAAAATTACTTGAAGCTCTGATTCCCAAGAATTCCTATATTTTAAAGTTGGTCGTTCACATTTTAAAGTCCCAAAATTGGATAAGTGGTGTACTTTATACTTGCACTAATGTTGCCAGCCAGTACATTTCCTGCTTTATTATACTACTGTGGCAAAAAATAGTAAGACTTTGTTCATAATTTTCAAATTCTTAATTTATTCTTCCAAATCTATTTTGTCCCCCCCCTGGCCCCAATACATTTGTGCCAACGTTTCTTCCAATTCTCGAGACAGTTGTTAAAGTCAATTTCAGGAATAGCCTTCAATGCGCGTAGCGATTCACGTTTAATGACGTTTAATTGACTCAAAACGGTTTCCCCGGAGCGGTCGTTTGAGTTTGCTGAATAGCCAGAAGTCACACGGAGCTAAATCAGGCGAATACGGTGGTTGCGGCACGATATTGCTTGAAAATTTGGCGAAAAACTCACGAAGAATTAATGCAGTATGCGACGCTGCATTATCGTGGTGCAAAAACCAAGAGTTGTCGGCCCATAATTCTGGCCTCTTTCTACGAATAGCATTGCGCAAACGACGCATAGCACTCAAATAGTATTCTTTGTTGACAGTTTGGGCTTCGGCTCACCTTTGATACGATATTCGGCCGATTGATCGTCTGTTATCGGGTCATAAGCGTAGATCCAAGTCTCATCTCCAATTATGATGCCTTTCATTTTGTCGTGATAGTCGGAAAGCATTGTTTCACAGACGTCAACGCGACGCTGTTTTTCGAAAAAATCGAGTGATTTTGGAACAAATCGTGCTTTCACTTTTCTTAGGCCCAAATGATCTTTCAAAACGGTTTTCACTGATCCTTCCGATATTCCAACGATGCCAGTAAGTTCTCTGACTGTTAATCATCGATTCTCAAGCACCAATTCCTTGATTCTATTGACGTGTTGATCATCTGTTGATGTCGATGGCCGTCCTGGACGTGGTTCGTCATCAACGCGTTCTCGACCCTCTTTGAATAATTTGTACCAATCAAAAACACTTGCTCGCGACAAACAATTATCACCGAAGGCCTTTTGCAACATTATGCACGTTTCGGCACCAGAAATTTGATTTCGTACACAAAATTTAATGGAACTTATTTGTTGAATAATTTCGCTCATTGTAAAAATCGCCGAATGCACTTTTTGTACTTCAGAAAGACAAGCGTATACTAAACACTAATGACTATTTTGATGTGACATTTGGCACAGATGTTACTGACATTCATACCAACCTAGAAAAAAAATATTTCGACGAATGGGTTTTCGCGGGAAATTTAAATTAAAAAGTCTAACTATTTTTTGCCCACAGTAGTATACATAGATAGATATATTATCAATAAAAAAATTGTTTACGTTCATTTTATCCAATATTTACACATTACTTTCAAAACGATATAATAATAATGATAACTTCACTGCTGTAGAACGAATGAGAGTCTAATAAATTTAAACGATTCCGTACACGTACATTCATTTAAATAGTTATTCGTGAAAACACAAAATTAAATAACGTGTGTTCCTTTTTTTGTGCAGATGCCCTAGAATTTAACTTTATCAAAATAATAATCTTATAATATTAAGCAATTTGCATAAACTATTAGTTGTAAACATTTCTGGAGTTGCGCAAGACACCTATACTTATTTTCCGTTTTAATGTAGCGTAATCAGACTTTTTCCCGAACTAAAACTGACAATTTTTCCACACATTATCGTACGTTAAGTATCGATTTAATGGACTTGCGGGTAAAAAATGGATACTCCGGCCGTAAGAAAGGAGCCAAATAACGTTTCCAACATGTAATAAATGATCATATCAATTAATATTTATGTTTTACTAATGCGTTTTTTTTTCAAATATATTTTCAGCCAGGATATGCGGATAACGTATCAAAATAAATAGTCTCTTTAATAGTTGTAAAATGTATAAATTTACCGAAATGATTGGTGTTTTTTTAATATGTCACTTAATTACTGACAAGTCGTTTTCCATGTTCCGCTCAAAAAGATACGGATCTGTTAATTACAATATTAAATTAACTTTATCTTAAGTATTAGTGAAACATCTCAAATATGTAGTACAGAAACATTTTTTATCGGTAATTTATCTCGCGAGTAATGCTTGGTAATTTTTTTTAGAAAGAAAATGGGTCTCTTGAGAGTTAGTTATTGGAATTAGCAAAGATATTTTTACAAATTGCCCTTCCAACATGGACAAATCGTTTTCATTTTTAATGAAAAATTTAAGTTGGTGTTTTGCATCTGGCAAAACACCAACTTAAATTTTTCTCAATTTTTGTTACAGTGGTTACTAGAAAACTAATTTTATGTTTGAATCTAGAAAGTTGTCTAAATATGTAATACTAAAAGCATGTAAATATGTTAATTGTGTTTCCTGTAGCTATCAGAATTGATCAAAGTATGCGATGACAATTTTTCGCGAAAAATCAATTTTTTGAAATGGAACTTGACGGGTGCTTGTGAATAAAGACAGTCTGTTTCTCTCTTTCAAAAATATATATTTTATTTAATTTAATTTGTTTAAGAAGAATACGATTAGCCGTGTCAAAGGCTTTTGGCTGCATTAACGTCATACTATTGTATAAATTAGACCGATATGGAATCTCGTTTAAGTAATTGTAAGCAAGGGGTCGGTTTTAATTTATTATTTTTCCAAATGTTATATGCAATACATATTATTTTTTCGATGTCTAATTAACAATCGTTCTATCAATTGGAAACTCGCATTCGAATTACTATTGCTACTAGACAACCATTTGGGTCAATTAAAGTATTAAATGATCACACTTCGTATATTAAAATTGATTTTTCTCGAAAATTTTCTACTTACTCTGACCTCTTCATCCTGCAGCAGGACCGTAATAATGTCTTGGCACGTCGTTTCCCCAACAACACCAGACACCCATCTCTGCTCGCCTCTCACCCAAATGGGCAGTTCTTCGCCACTACTATCGCTCTCCACATCTGAGTTATCGTCGTCAGCGTCACCGTCCAAAATACTGGTGTGTCTTTGCTCATCCACCCACATCATTTTCACTCGAGTTTCCCTTTATTTGGTTATCTGGAACGGAACGACATAAATGAATTCTTCGAAATGTGCAACAGAAAAGCAATAATTTTATTTACTGAATAAACTGCGCAGTATTCTTCTAACCACGGCATGGAGAGGGTGTAATAATATGCAACCGTCGGACTTGAATGAAAAGCGTTTTATTATAAAGCGGGAATGAATATAAACTTCGAAAATTTGTTCAACGTAGACCTGTCCATTTTATATAAATTGAATTGAATTCGCATGTATCACATACATCTTAATGGCCTCTTGCTATGCACTTATTTGGGAATTTTTAAATATTTGTGGCGGTAAACAAATAAATTTCGTTCGTCTGGACATTTATGCGTCACGTAACCGAAATTCATTTGTGCATATTCAATACCGGTCCTCGATAACAAAAGACATGTCTTCAATTAAAAATAAACGTTTATTTTCTTTTGTTACATCGTCTACCTGCGCAGACGTTCATAACTTCGGAGACGATTTTTTGATCTAAAATTGCATTTGCCGGCTGCAATTATGTTCACAGTTCCGCTGATAACATTTCAAAGTACATAAAAAGCATTTGGAATATTGTAATTCTATCACGTTTGTGACCTGCGAGCGATTCAACATCATTTTCGAAATGGGAAAAAAGACAAACCCGTGAACAGTTTCAATAACGTTCCAGTATTGATTTGCATAAATTGCAGTAAATAGTTAGAAATGATGTCTGCATCATGCTACGATCGTTCTTATTTTCATAATCGACTATCTGTATGTCAATAGCTTATCTACTACTAAAGCGATAGCCATCTTTAAAGATCCTTTTGAAGAATCGATTGCATTTAATATTACGGAATTGAGAAATGCAAAAATAGATTTAATTTAAAAAAAACCGAGGATCGAATTTTTTATTTTGTCGCATGGAATTTTTCCAAGATACACATAATTTTATCGAGATTAGACATGAAGAGAATTTCTCTATATACACGCGTTCTTCATAATAATCAACGGACCGGCGCGATATTTAATATAAATTTCTATTTTGATTCTTTTATATACAATAATTTTCATTGTCCAACAAAATACGTACGATAATAAGAATTCTATGACCTTTATCATTTACATTCAAAAATGAGTTGCTATTTTGTTCCGGATTAATCCAATACGAAATTGAGATAAAGATTAACATAAGTGCATGATGTAAGAAATGAAGTAATACATTTGATTAATATTTAATAATACGAGGCGTGTTTTTTAAGTTAAATATGGCCGTTGTCGTCGTTTCGCGCATATTCTATGTGTATTGTTTAGTGACGGATGCCAGTACGGAAGCACTCTTTCGTGTTTACGTTTGTTTGCATTGTGATTCGTTTTGTGCATGCGAAATTCATCGGCAGATTAGTAAAGTGTATGAAAAAAACACTTTAAGTGATGGAATACTACGAAAATGGATTAGAGCATTTAACGATGATCGTATCAATGTTCAAGATGAAGAATATAATGGGCGATCGTTAGTAATTACTGAAGACTTAGTGCAGAACTAAGAACAGAAGCTTTACGGTTTCCTCATTGTCCGATAAGGTTCCGCGAGTTTCAAGGAGGGTTCTTTAGGAAAATGAGACAGACCGTTTAAATTATTGCCAGCAGATTTCTATAAAAGCTGATTGTATGCTATGATGAGTGCTTTAATATTGTTGAAAAGTAGATGATGGTAGAAGCTTTCTTATGAAAATGAAATTGTTGAACAAATTGCATTTGTGTCTGCTATATCAAAACGGTACTTACTTAAAAAAACACCCTTCTCAAATATAATATTTAAATTCCCTAGATTTTTTTCTTTCAGGCCATTTAAAATCTGTGGTTTACACTAAACGACTTCATGTCGAACCTGTATCTGTCGTTTGTCAGACAGTTGCCTTGATAATTAGGCCGCGGAACATTACAGTTTCAAGACTCTTAATTAGCCATAAATTGCATTATGGAACAGATCTAATAACATAGTTATACCGTTCAGTCATGTTTTGATGTTAACAGTTATGTAATTTAGGGCTTCGCAATGGAAAATTAATGAAAATTAGTATTTACTGCTACAGCGTAGTTTGTCTTGGCGCAGAACTCGAACCTGTATCTATCGTTTTCTAGACAGCTGCCTTACCAATTAGGCCGTGGAACATTACAGTTTCGAGTTTTTTAATACGTCATGAATTTTATTATAGGACATTCTACCCAATATTTTTGAAATTGAACTGTGTTTTATTACTTCTAGCGACAAGCGAAAACCTTTAGAAAAAATATTTATTCCACACAGAAATTTTGCCTGGATAATCTTGCAGCGACAAGGGATGCGACCGAATGCATGCTATCAAATCAAACATACATACAAATACTCCCCGCTCTTCTTCAGCCCTACTGATCATCTTCTTAACTTATCTAAATGTGCAATACGAATTAATAGTATCCACACGTTAAATTCGTACTCTTCGTCACTTCATTTAAGTTTGCAAATTCTTTTTCACGACGACGACAGTGCATGTGTATATTAATTAGACAATTATTATTCGCATAACATCGATTTAATGTCAACTACTTTGTTTCAACACCTGTATTGGATGTTTTTCACTAAATTTATTGCGAATAAAATTTGCAATTTTATCAACTATGTTCAAGGCAAAGGTTAATATACGTTACCTTAATATTTATACGCTAAAAATGATATATCTACATATGTATGTATATAAGAGTCTAGACGTGACGGCACAAAATTTATTATTAATACGCAGTATGGATTACATAACAGGAAAATTAGAGTCATGTATACATTATACAAATCGATGCAGATAAAAATCTATGGCCATATGTACATAATAATCTCTTTAGTGCCGAAAATATTATACAAATTTAACAAAAGCAATTTCTATTAATCAATAAGCTAAAACAAAGAAATTACTTCGCGTAGGTGTACGCAAAGGTGTTCCCCAATTTACATAACGAAAACATTAAGAATACAGACACTTTTAATCTTATTGGAATATCAATAATCAATTTAAAAATTCCGCCGCAAATGTTTTTAAATAAAATATCAAGTTTATATGGCACATATTTCTTTTATTTCAGAAAGACGTCTTCTTTTGTACAATACACGAAATAAGAGGACGAACAATGGAAGAAAATCAGACAATCCGAAAATTAAACACCAACTCGTCGTCTGAATACGAAAATAACTATGAGTAATAACATGTGAAAACAAAGATACATATTTCACATATTAAGTGCGTACTCACTCACGTATGTACATGAAAAAGATTCGGGTACTAACGCATTAGTAACAAGCTTGTTATTCAATCGATATGCGCGTACAGCATTTCTAACGTACTATTGTTTTCTACGAAAGACTGTGGCTGAATCCTTCTCGAAAATTAGTCTTGGAGGAATAGAAATTATAATTCGTCAATAATTAAATATGTCGTTCATGTATACACAGAGAAATGCCAAGCACGCAAAATGACACTGGCGACTATCTTTATTTGGGGCTAACTAATAATGGTCCGTTGAACCTTCATAAATGTAAAACAGTGAGCTTCAACAGAAGGTCAAATATTACAATATGCGACTACAAATGTGACAAGTAGTCAGTGTGAAACTGGAATTGAAACATTTCGATTTTTTAAATTCAAATTTCTGAGGGAAACGTAAAGTCCAGATTAATGAAAGTAACCTAAGAACAAGCCGTAGTTACCTAAACATCAACGGGAAATTAAGGGAAGCTTTTAAGGCTCAATAAAGATTATAATATTACTGACCCTGTCTATCAACAACTTTGCTCAATTTATTCTTGGAGATAGTGAGAATAAAATAAATGCAAATATTTAAAGAAAGGTTAAAGGAAAGTAGTAAATAGTAAAAAGATACCTCTGTAACTTTTGTTTAGGAAAATAAGAAATAAAACAAAAAGTGAAGCAAGAAATAACTCTAAGATACTCGGAAGAAACGGAAGAAAGATGAAGTTTGAGGAAGTTACGAGTTTGTGTTTAGCAGTACTCACAGACAGATGCGGAGAGAATGTAATACACATATAGAACATATAGAAGAAAGAGACCAGAACGAGGCGACAGAAGGTAAGCAATAAGTTAGAGTCTTGAAGGGAAAACTAATGATAGAAAGATATTGAAAGAGTTGCTAATGCTACAGACCTAAGAACGTTTCTTCCATAAAGCTTAAACGGTTTGATTTAAAATATCTTGAGATATGTGTACTATATATCCATGAAAGTAATAAAGACAAATAGTGAGTAGTAAAAGAGAAAAAAAACATTGCCACACTAATATCGTATTCCAGACACGTGTTTCGATAATTAAGTTGTTATCATCAGCAGCAATTAAGTACAGTAAAGCTGCGAGACATTTTACACGAGATCAAACAAATAGCGTTAGTTCGTTTCTAAAAATACCAATTTAGTTGTCGAAATAGTCATATGCTGAATTAAAATGTTCAAAATTGGAGGAAATGTACAAGGAAATTTATTCATTTCTCTTATTATTAAAAGCATGTGTGGAAAAGAAACTCTAGAGTGATCGGATTTATTAGGTAGTGGAAAACAGAGGGGAATCAGGCTTTATGTACTTATAACTACTTATAGAAATCTTTAATCCTTACAAAGTATAATGTTAATTAAGTAAGTAGAAACAAGAATGTGATTTCAACCAATTAGCAAATAGTGATTTATGTGAGTGCTACGAAAGTTTAGAGATACGTCCCGATAAAATACAAATACTCCAAAATGAAAATACAAATAGGTATTTCTTTTAAAGAAAGAAAAGAATACATTCAAAAACAAAAGTAAAATTCTGAACAAAATCGATACTGCAATCTATTAATTTAAAATTCTATATGAAGCGAAAATAACTCATTTTGTTTAGGGCACCGTTTTATTTGGAGGGGGGGGGTGTATGGAATTGACATACATACATACGAGTACAGTCCCAGAAGTACCCGGCCCAACAAAAAAAACACAAAAATTTTGGAAAAAAATATATTTATTTTCTAACATAATCCCCTTTCAGCTCTATACACTTTTCCCAGCGATGTTCAGTAAGTTCGATACCCTTTTTGTAATAAGAACTATCTTGCTCCTCAAAATAGCCATTAACTGCCGACATCACGTCTTCATCGTTGGAAAATCTTTGACCACTGAGCTATTTTTCAAATTTGGGAACAGAAAATAATCCGAGGAAACTAAATCTGGCGAATAGGGTGCATGAGGTAGCAATTCAAACTTTAATTCATTAATTTTGGCCATTGAAATAACAGATTTGTGAGCTGGCGCATTGTCTTGATGAAACAACACTTCTTCTTAGACAAATGCTGCCATTTTTGCTTGATTTCTTCGCTGAAACATTACAATAAGTTCGCATAATACTCGCCGTTGATAGTTTTTCCTTTTTCAAGATAGTTAATGAAAACTATTCCATGCGCATCCCCCCCCAAAAAAAAAACCGATGCCATGACCTTGCCTGCAGAAGAAAGGGTCTTGCCTTCTTTGGATCCGGTTCTCCCTTTCGAGTCCATTGTTTTGATTGTTCTCTTGTCTCGGGTGTGAAGTAATGGAGCCATGTTTCATCCATGGTTATGAAACGGCGCAAAAGTTCTGCTTTGTTGCTGTGAAACTTCGCTAAACACTCTCTTGAAACATCTTCACGACACTGTTTTTGCTCGAGTGTGAGCAAACGCGGCACCCATTTTGCTCACAGCTTTCCCATGTCCAAATTTTCAGATAATATGCGATGTACGGCACTTTTTGAAATGTCTACTATGTCTGCTAGATCGCGCACTTTCAGTTGATGATTATCTAATACTGCTTTGTGGATTTTCTTCACCGTTTCTGGAGTCGTCACTTCATTTGGTCGACTACTGCGATGCTCGTCTTGGCAGTTCGAACGGCTTCGTTTAAACTCTGCTACCCAATATTTCACTGTTGTAAACGAAGGAGCAAACTTACCCAGAATAGAATCCAGTTCAGCTTTTATATCGGTTGGGCTGAGGCCTTTCAAATAAAAGTATTGTGTCACGTAACAATTTTCTTCATTTTTACAAATTCACTGAAAACGTTCACTATTTATGGCTGCCAAGCAAATACTAAAGAACGTGGCGTCTTCAAACTTGAAACATATGTTTTATAAATTGTGTACTTTCTAATACAGTGATATTTTTCAAACAACTGCCGCCATCTCTAGGTCAGGTCGGGTACTTATGGAACCACCCTCGTACTTTAAAATCGTGTAGATATTACGATCAAATTTAATCTGTATAATTTAAGGATGAATTTGTAAATAAATTACGAATCATTCGCTATACCCTTTTCTTATTACATTTCGAAATGTACTGAAAGTCTCATGAATACATATGTATGTTGCCTTCTAAAAAATTAATGGCTTTGTGTATTCTAATAATATTGCAGCTCCGTATTGTTTTATAGCAAAGGCACTTTAGGCTAAATTCCATAATTTCTTTTATTTAATCAAAGTACTGACGAGTTTTTAAATATTTTATTAGACGTCGTATTTTTTTTGTTTCTTTTTTAAAGTCCTTACGTTTATTGAAATTCTTATGTATGCTTCAGTTGAATTGGTGAAAACGTCTAGGCCATCTTAATCCGACTATTAATTATTTAGTTGATCTAGTTCCCTTCCCATTTTCGTCTAAATATAAGCCCCTTTCTGCCAAAGTAATTCTATTACTTTTTAGATCAAATTTATATTTGCACATTTTGAAGCTAAATAAGGCCCTACTAGAAGCTGAACTATTTTTTTAATATTGCTAGTAACCTTTTTATTTTGTATAATTTTCATTAGGACATGTTTTTTTGTTTTCATACTTGCAAACTTTGTTATTTCATCTAATTCTGTAAATCGTTGCAGTATGCAACTAAGGTTTGAATTATTTATTATGTACAGTAGCCGTAGAAAATCGAACGATTTAAGTGCACCTGCGGAATCTGTGAATAAGTTTGTCCGTTTTTTGTAATTTATTCAAATTCATTTATTAAATTTATCGTGTCTTAGTTTGCGTTCTTTTGATATTTATCTTCATGCACTTGGAATTGCTTCTAATAAATGAACAGAATTTATTATGCTACTTAAGACGTCATCGGACTTTCTTTGGGATATCATTAATATAATTGCAGATCGCAAATTACATAGAGCCGATCATGTTAGTCTGTCTTTGTTATGGTCCTTACATCATTACCAATGCTGTGTGCAAGAAATAAATACATATGTGTATAAATATGTATATATGTACCTTAAGACATTTCCGCCAGTGTTTTTACGCATGTACGCACGTCTTAATGACCGACGATCAATAAATTTCAACAGAGAAATGAGAATTGATGAATTATACTCGCCACGCGAAGATTTATTGCGAGTGGGTACGAAACGACACGCTTCAACTTATATTTAGTGCACTGATGAGTTAGCTACTTCTTGATTTTTTTATTTCTGAAATATTGTAGAAAAATTAGATAATACACTTACGAATTGTATGAAAAATAATCATATTTGTTGTGATTATGCTCGTCGTGGGTAGTTTTCATATTTACCAGTTGTACCGGAAAGTCATTACCGGTGTTTCTAACAGATGTCGTTAGGCTTGAGTATGCAATGTTTGATTTGACACATGTGCCATTTTATTCTATTGGCATCAAGCTATAAAGCCATACATGTTATATTTTGCGAAAGTAACACTGTGAAAAATATATACCTTTTTGAAAATGTCGAATTTCGTGCCTGAAAAAGTGCATTTGCTGCACGCATTACTTTTAATCAAAAGAAAAAAGCATCTGAAAGTCATTGCTGGTGGAAACTTACGGTAAGCATGCTCCAACTATAAAAACATGTGAGATGTAGTTTCTACAATAAAAAATTGGTGATTTCGACGTGCAAGACAAAGATCGTTTTGGTAGAGATGATACTTTGAATAAATAAATTTTTTGAACTGGATTCTACTCTGGATGAATCTGCTCCTTCATTTACAACTGTGAAATATTGGGTAGCAGAGTTTAAACGAGGCCATACAAGATGTCAAGACGAGCATCGCAGTGGTCGACCAAATGAGGTGACGACTCCAGAAATGGTGAAGAAAATCCACAAAACGGTACTGGGATGATTGTCAACTGAAAGTGTGCGAGCTAGCAGACATAGTAGGCAATTCAAGAAGTGCGGTACATCGCATATTATCTGAAAGCTTGGACATGAGAAAGCAGTGTGCAAGATGGATGTCGCGTTTGCTCACACTCGAGCAAAAACCGTGTCGTGAAGATGTTTCAATTGAGTGTTTAGCGAAATTTCACACAACAAAGCAGAATTTTTGCGCCGTTTCATAACCATGGATGAAACATGAGCCCATTACTTCACACCCGAGACAAAAGAACAATCAAAACAATAGATTCAAAAGGGAGAACCGACTCCAAAGAAGGCGAATACCGTTTCATCTGCAGGTAAGGTCATGGCATCGATTTTTTGGGATGCGCGTGGAATAATTTTCATTGACTATTTTGAAAAAGGAAAAACTATTAACGATGCAAACTATTGCAACGTTTGAGCGAAGAAATCAAGCAAAAACGGCAGCATTTGGCTTAGAAGAAGGTGTTGTTTCATCAAAACAATGCCAAAATTAATGAATTAAAGTTTGAATTGATACCTTATGCACCCGATTCGCTAGATTTAGCCCCCTTGGATTATTTTTTGTTCCCAAACTTGAAGAAATGTCTCAGTACTCAAAGATTTTCCAACGATGAAGAAATGATGTCGGCAGCTAATGGCTATTTTGAGGAGCAAAACAGTTCTTATTATAAAATGGGTATTGAACTTATTGAACATCTCTGGGAAGAGTATAAAGGAGATTATGTTGAAAAACAAATATATTTCTTTCCAAAATTTTTGTGTTTTTTTTGTCGTGTTGTTTACTTCTGGGACCACCCTCGTATGTTATTAATATGCAGTCATAAATTTTCTTTTACGCACTTTTTGTCCACAATATAACAGGAATCATATAATTAGAGAAAAACGGGCAAAAAAGTAGACCTTATCTAATTATTCCATAGGCTTGAAAATGAAAATTATGTGAAGTACAAATATAAGAGACGACTTGATTTATTTGCAATGTCCCTTAACGATATTTATTGACCCAAATTGGAAGGAGGCGCTCTTCACTTGCACCATGATAAGTCTGTTGCTTCTGTATTACGGGAGAATTCGATGTGTGTAGCATATACATACGTGCAAACCTGTTGGTCGTATTTAATATTCATTAAAGATTGAGGCAGTTAATGATCGTATACTGGTGCTGCATTCAATGATGATCACGATGACTCGGTTACTTTTGCTTTTTCGCCGTTTTCTTTCGTCGTCGTTTTTGTTTCCGTTTTTTTGTTTATTACAAAAAGCAACGACACATAAATATTGAAGAAGTAAACGGCAACGAGTTATTTACAGAAGATCTAGTTTGAAGTATTTTTCTCAATACGTAAGTTGCGTTCGTGCTCGCAATGGATATAAAGTGGAGTTTCAATCTTAGATTTATCACTGAATGTCTTGTATGCTTTTTTAAGTTAAGGTGTTTCTGTTAATGTTCTTTAAATAAATTTAAGAGTTTTGCAGTCCTTGAGAGATCAAAATAAGTTTAATTAAGTAATAATTTTATAGATGTTAGGTGGTTTATTATGTTTAGCTTAGGCAAATTATCTTGTCGATTTGCTTTAACACTTAAGTGGGGTATTTCGAGACTGCAAAAGTCATTTCACATTTATTTCAAAAAAGAAAATGTCCAGAAGTTTTGTGGTAATTTTGACCTTTGAATAGAACAGCTAGTCAATCACGGAAAGGAAAGATGCGAAGAAAACAATTTATTGAGGTGAAGCTCTTGAGGGATGTGCTAAAGGTTACCAGAAAAGATAGAAGAAGTAGGGTTCGCGTTAGAGAAATATAAGAAGTATTACCAATAACAAAGATAATCGAACAAAATTCGAGCAGTGAAGAGGATATAAGAAACAGAAAAAGACGTGAAGAGAGAAAAAAACACATCAATTGTAACTTACTACAACAAAGTACTGGAGACTTGATAAAATAGATGTGGAGAAGTTGGCTGCAAACAAAGAGAAGTGGAAAAGATTTATTCGTGAAGATAACTAATGGAAGGAACAACACTACCTAGATATGAGATTAAATTATCTAGTACGTCAAAAGTCTAGGAAATTCAAAATTAATATTTTTTTTATTGGTATTTGACGAAAATGTTCGAATAGGTTGATTTTTAATTTTTCTTGCTGATCCACCGATGACAAATATTTTTTTCTCCCACCATATTGTACGGTATGATATCATCAATTACTTTTTTAAATTGTATGTTTAATAATTGTTTTACGGAAATGGAGAAAACCTTTTTTTATGAAAAAAAAATCAAAAAATTTTTTAAAAATATTCTAAGAATAACGAATTGAAGAGAAAATGAAAATCGATGTGGCAGAGTATTGTCGTCAAATCTTGATTAAATATGATAAAAATATGACATTTGAAGCTATCGGGAAGTCGTAACATTTTTACAACAGATGACGCTAGTTCGTTTTTACTAATGTTAGTCATTCGCTGAGCCCTATGACGCTGATAGTTCTAAATTCATTTGGGAAAAAATGAATTGAGAGATTAGATTAAATATTTAAAAGTCCATAAAAAGTTTCCTAAAGAGAAGGACCCGCGTCAGGTCTGTGAAAAGTGGGGTAAAGTTCACGGTGACTGTTCGACAAGAATGTCAATCCCACTGATGAATCACGGAATTCTTTACTGGTGATTTTTAATCTTAATCAAGGAGGTCCATGGTGTTGATGACAAAATAAGTCGAGAAATTGCAGTTACATTAGTTAAACTTATCACTCAAATATCGTTAAAGGGCTCACCAAGCTCAATATATGAGTTCCACGTTAACTTAAAGAAGTTCAGTTGACGGTACATATAAACATCTGCAATATACTCTTTTAGCATGGAGAAAGCGATCCTTTTGGAAACGACTGATAAATGGGTGATGAGAAGTGAATTGTTTACAACAATGTGTTGTAAAAATGATTTTAATTCCGACTTAAAGATATTTCAAACGTCATCGAAAGCAGCAATGGTATTTCATCGCGACAACGCAAGGCTACGCATAAGTTTGATCACGCGTCAAAAATTGTGGGATCTCAGATGAGTTGTGCTGGCCCACTTATAATACTCGCTGGACCTTCGGCTGTCAAGCTTTCAGTTATTTTGCCTTCTTCGAAACTCCTCGCGTGGTATATCGTTCGATTCAGATCAGACTGGCTTTGGTATAAGGTTTTTCGCCGATAAACGCAAGTCATGTCACAATGAGGAGAGGAATTATGAAACTCGCCGAAAGATGGCAGAAGGTTGTCAAATAAAACGCGGAATATATAATTTTTTGATTTTCTTTTAAATTAATATGTGTTTCATGAAGAACATATACGTCGTAAATTTTCTGACAGTATTACTAATATTAAAAAAAAGAGTCAAAGATATGGTGTCCTCTTGAAAACATGTAACATTTTAATGATATAGTAGCGGACGAAAATCGAAAGAAAAATAGTGAATTAATATTTGTTTACTCGATGAGTATCGTTTTTTAAATTCTATTAAATATTGCGAATTTAACTATTGTATTATATAGATTAGCTTAATTTAATTAAAATTAAATAAATTACGAGTAATTAGCAGATTACTCTTTTGAAGAAAGAATTGACGAAATGCATAGCGATTACAACGCAACCTCGAGTACGTAAAACCGCAAATGATTATGTTCCAATTTAAAAATATTAAATATACCTTTTTTACTTGCTAATTCGCAATTAAGGCGCACTCAAAATCACAAGTAACACTGCAATTTTTTCCTGATATGCAGCAACACTTGTGCAGAAATTCTTTCACTGCAATAATATTACAAAATTAACAATGTAACACAAAACGCGTGTAAATAAATAGTCGATTGTAATTGAAACAACGGCGGAACATTCGCGTTTAGACCAACCGAAGTCGTAATTAATACTGGACATAGCAATAGAAACATTGTGATAGAGCCAGACCCCTCTATACCTGAAACTCATGAATTTAAACAGCACTTTCCACCGTACCACAACACATTTATTTTATTAGGGGGGATGCGATCACGCAGAGAGGTTCGAATTTTGTGTTATCCTTTCTGTTTTGCCGTAGTCGATCGGTTTTCTGAAGATTCGTTTTTAATTTATGCGAGCCGTCTTTTTCTCTTTTTGGGTCTGCAATCAGGGGGCTGTCTAGAACTAGTGGAAGTCGAGATAGATTACTAAATAATGACTTTGTTAATGTTATTAATGTTGGATTGTTGGTGTAATAAATTTTAGTTTTTGTTTCAATACGGTTTTTAAATAGGTGCATTAAATATGACATATATTGAAGAATTATTCGCAAAAAATATTTAAATGCTTTAGTAACTCTGTAGAATTTTTTTAAAATTCAAAAGTGCTTGAATTTTTAGGTATGAATAATAACATATTGTTATGAAAGAACATATTTGAATAAATACAAAACAATAACAAGAGAAAGAAAGAAAGGTATATTTATATAATTATTTAGTGAGGTCATATATACTTATGTATTTAAAAAAAAATTGTAACTAATATTTGTAATGAGATAGATTAAAAAGAATTGCTTTTTATAAATTTATACAAGAAATAATATTATACCGTGTATAAATTAAACATATCTACTTGAATCATACTTGGATAAAAATATACCAGGTGTACCGGGAAGTCACTGCCGGTTTTTCTAACAGATGTCACTAGGTCTAAGTATGCATTGTTATGATTTGACACATCTATCATTTTATTCTACTGATATCATGTTCCAAAGCCATACATGTTACATTTTGCGAAAGTAAAATTCTCATAGATTCATTCCTCTTTGAAAATGTCGAGTTTCGTGCCTGAACAAGTTCATTTGAGGCACGAAGTAATGCGTGCCGTGAATGCTTCTTATTTCATCAAAAGAAAAGAGCCGCCGAAAGTCATTGTTTGCTGGCAGAAACTTACGGTGAGCATGTTCCAACCGTGTGAGGCGTGATTTTGACAAATCAAAAGTGGTGATTTCGATGTGCAAGATAAAGTTCTGGCAGACCAAAAAAAGATTGAAGATGCGAACCTGCACGAGTTATTGTAAGAAAACCCAACCTAAACACAAAAACAATTGGTAGAAGCGTTAAATGTGGCCCAAGAAACGACTAGCGACTGATTACGAGCAATGAGAAAAATCCGAAAGATGAGAAAATGGGTGCCACATCAATTGAATGACAGGCAAATGGAAAATCTAAAAATCGTCTGTGAAATGCCGCTTCGAAGGTATAATCGGAAATCATTTTTGCATCGAATAGTGACGGATGATGAAAAATGAAATTATTTCGAAAACCCTAAGCGCAAGAAATCATGGTTATCACCTAGCGAAGTCGACCCATCGATTTCAAGGCCAAATCGTTTTGGTCGCAAGACAATGGTCTGTATTTGTTGGGGCCAGAGTGACTTGGTGTATCACGAACTGTTAAAATCTGGTGAAACAGTTAATACTGATCGCTACCGACAACAAATTATCAATTTGAACCATCTATTGATAGAAAAACGAGTAGAATGGTCCCGAAAATACGGTAAAGTGATTTTACAGCAGGATAACGAGTCGTCTCATAGAGCAAAACCGGTCAAGGAAGCGTCGAAAGCACTTAGATGGGATTATTGTCTCAAAATGAACTCTAACTTTTTCAATAGAACTCACTAATACCCTGAGGTAATATATAACATAAAACTAAGTATTGAGAATAAGAGTTAGTTATTGAAATAAAGTAAGTATAAATTTTAATATTTTATTCAAATTGTTATTATATAAATTTAATTAATTCTAAAAGTATGTAAATGACCATTTTGTTTTTATGACAAAAAGTAAATAATTACACATAGAAATTCCGAAACATCGTTTTAAATTTTCTTACAGTTTTCTTACCAAAATAGAAGCATATAATTTAATACACACATATTCTTCTGCGACATTTAATTAAACAGGTGGATAGAACATCCGGTTCATGCAATATCACATTCGGAGCCTTTCCCACAGGTACTGACCGTTTGTTCCACCCTCTTTTAATTTAACGTTTCCAACGTTCAAACCGTAAATATCAATTAATTTAGTTTTTATCAACCTGCCGTTTCAGTTCGCGTTATTATTGGACAGGGTTATGCTAATGCAATGAAGCATATAAAATTTACTTTTTGAGTAAAAAGTAACATAACTACCTAATTATGTACCGTCATTTGCAATAATTACGTCATATCAATTACGGCGTTGTGATGCTATAACTTGGGTACGTAATTGCTATCGAAGTGCCACTAACTTTTATGATTTTATAAAAGAAGCTCGCAAATAAGTACTTATTTCAACGATTTAGTGCACTTTTTTGAATTTAAGATTTTTTTGTAGAAATATTTAAATATTAAGTATATTTTAAATTAAATCAGAGCACTTGCATTAATGGTAAATCAATGATCAGAGTAATATTCCAAATTTTATCGTAAGGTATTGATGGCTTCGACAATAATCAATTTAATAAATATACCAATCCTATATTTTAATATTGGACACAGGGTTACAAATGACAAACTTCCATTTCCGGAACGAAGAGTAAACAGTTATTAATTGTATTAGTCATTTGTACCCTTAATATAATAATGAAAGGAGTGCTTCAAGGTTCGGTGGTAAATATTCTTCTATTTATTAAGTATTGAATAAAATATACATATTATGTGACAAAACAAAATGATTCACCCAGTAAAGGTATATATCTTCAGATCGAATTTTGTACAAATGCATACTATGTTAAGAATGCGCAGGTCACTCGAGAATATTGATGTTGACCTCTTGCAGGACTCGTAGTGTAACAATTGCAATATGAGGATGGACATTGTTTTAGTAGAATATAGCATAATTTAGCCCTTGGATATTCGGTAAAGCGAATAGTTCCAGTATTTGTATGTTAAATGTACTTTCGAGCTTTTAAATAGTCTCGAAGGAATACTTAAGAAGGCCTAATCCTATAATAATTACTCCCAAAAGCTTTGCACGTTCTGCAAAAAAATTCAAAAACTACTTGCTCCCCTTTTCATCCCAATCTGCCCGTACATTAGAACATTCTAAATGAAGAGCACGATGCCGATTAGTGACAGTCAGTGGTCTTGAATGCTGGGAAATCGATTCAAATAAACGAATAGGGCGATATATTGAACACACTATCGTTCTATGGCATATCTTTGCTAAATCGTCCGAAGCTTTTTATACGATGTTGACTGCCTCTTGAGACTAATCTGTCCGACAATGAATGTAACAGTATTTCTTTGCATCCGCCTAGCTACATATATCACGAAATGTAGTACACGCCTCATGGAGTCTAACGATACGGCTCCTTTCAAAATCGTTTAGCTGGCAATAATTTGGTTGTCTTCGAACTTTTGGAATTTTGTACACTCATTTACAACATAGACTGTCACAATCGAATAACCAATCTAAGTTGATCTAAAATAAAAACAAATATTTTCGTTAGAGTTCGGATAAAAGGCTTATACATTTTTAAATGAAAATTCTGTCATTTATTGTTATCAACACGGGTAGCATTTGTTTCAAACATATATGGTTTTACTAGGTGATTGGTTTTTTATCCCACAGTATACATACGGTATACTATATATTAGCACATTTTTATTTACAGAATTATTTACCATCTTTTTGTCGCACAAATTTGATATTATTTAGCGCTTTGATGTAGTATGTATATAAAATAATATATATGTATACATACATATGTATATATATGTATAACAATAAATTTTTCGTATTTGTTCAACATTTTTATGTTAAACAAACAGGAAGACCTTTTGACAAACATATTTTAGAACATTATAATCTCTCTTTTTCTCTAATCTTGCTTTCGTTAATCGTTTAATTAGTAATAACCATACCTCATATAATTAATATTGGGTCTGGGAAAAAGTTCGTGGCGTTTTTTCAGTAAAATTCAACTGGTCCCCGCATGGCGCGTGGACGAATTCATTTAAACCGAATATGCTCCATTATTATCGACAATGTTTCGCCATTTTTTTGGTAGATCCATGATCCCATCGGTGAAAAACTTCTGTGGTTTCTGGTCGAAAAACTGAATCAAGTAGTTTTCACAGGCTTCTTTTGAAACCAACTTAATTCCATTGAGAGAGTTCTGCAGAGATCGAAACAGATGATAGTCAGAGGGTGCTATATCCGGACTGTAAGGTGGGTGCATCAAAACTTCCCAACCAAACTCTCTCAATTTTTGACGGGTCATCAAAGAAGTGTGTGGTCGGGCGTTGTCATGATGGAAGACAACACCTTTCCTATTAATCAATTCGGGCCGTTTTCTTTCAATCGCCTGGCGTAATCTCTCTAGTTGTGCACAGTAGAGTTGAGAATCAATGGTCTGACCAGTTGGAAGTAGCTCGTAGTGGACGATTCCCCTCCAGTCCCACCATACACACAGTATCACTTTTTTTGGCGTCAATGTTGGCTTAGCGAACGCTTGTGACGGCTCACCATCCTTTATCCACGATCTTTTACGCTTCCGATTATCGTACGTAATCCATTTTTCATCTCCGGTTATTAAACGTTTCAGAAACGGCTCGATTTCATTCCGTTTCAGCAGCGCATCGCAGATGTTAATTCGGTCCATCATGTTTTTCACGCTCAACTCATGAGGAACCCATACGTCAAGCTTTTTTTTGTAACCAGCTTTGTGTAAATGGTTCAAAACAGTTTTGTGGTCAATGCCTAGCTCCATGCCAATATCGACACTACTGATATGCTTATCTTGTTGGACTTTTTCAAGAATTTCATCAGATTTTTCAGTGATTGGACGACCGGAGCGTGACTCATCTTTCACATTGAAATTTCCAGAACGAAAGCGAGCGAACCATTTCCGCGCAACAGATTTCGATAAAGTACCTTCACCGTACACAGCACAAATTTTATCACAAGCCTGCGCAGCGTTCTTCCCCTTATCATAATAATATTGCAGAATATATCGAAATTTCTCATTATTCTTCTCCATTTTCAAGTGCGAATAACTTTCCAACCACTGCACCGATTACAATGTTTCTACGCTCAAACTAACGTTCGGAAGGTCATCTAAAAAACGAGCCCTCGGTGGTGTCGCTGTGACTTGTTGTTCTTTAGTTATCGGCAACCAATGCCATCTATCGGGAAAAACGCCACGAACTTTTTCCCAGACCCAATATAAAGTAATACGTACAGAAAGCAAACGTTTAGAAATTAAAATCAAAAATTGCGTTTTGAATATAAAATACTTAATAAGATTAATAACTATAAATGACAACGTATTTTGTTCTTTTTTAATATACATATAAATAAATATATCTTAAACGCAACTATTATCAGGTGTATCGGTCTGTTGAATTTTATTTTGTGATTGATTTTTGACTAACCCTGGTATAGTTTTGGTCTTTTTTCTAGTGGAGATGTTTGCGTGTTATTGACTGTGGTTTCTCTTATATTTTATGCATACGTTTTTATTCACGTTCCGTTTTTTGTATCATTCCCGCTTTTTATAATTCTGCACAGTTTTACGGACGGACAAAATAGGTTAAACTAATTTTGCTGAGCTGAGTTTTATTTTATTTATGCAATTATTTTGAATCAGCCGGTGTATGACTCCCTTTAGTTTGTAAGTATTAATAATTGAATTGTAATTGCCATTTCTGTTGCTGTCCATTTGTATCACACTCCTGAGGAAGCTGCAAAGGTTTTGGCAGCGAAATATAAAAAAAAATTATTCAACAAACCGATACACCTGATAATAGTTGCGTTTAAGATATTAAGAGTACGGTCGATTATACAGTCCTTACATATATATATTTGTATATTTAAATATAAAGGGCAACAGACTGTCACAATGCCATTACTGAAATAAATTGCTGGCATCACTTCACGTTGACACTATCAGAATAAATAATACGAATGTGATATTTGGGTATGATAAGGTGTGCTGCTATTTTCGAACAACTGCTGTTGCAACTGGATCACACTTTAACAATATTTGAAACATTTCGTTCAAAGTTATAGGTAAAATTTTCAAAATCTCAGAAATTGTTAAAAATAAAGATTTTAAATGCAGAAAAAGCCCTTTAAAAGTTCTAGCCATAAAAAATACACCATTCCGTTTTAAAAAAGTACATATGACATCATAACCCAAAAATTGATGACATCACATGCTTGTAAATAAGTATAAAGCAATTCATTTCCAATGATGGTAACACGTTCCCAGACTTGTCCCCAATAAATGTTGTAAATGTGAAACGGAATTCGCAATTTCATCTCGAATAGGATGGTAATCTTAACCTTAAACATGCATTTCATCAAGCATGTGCTTACGTTTTATTTAGAAAAGTTGATACGTCTCTTCGTCGTAGCTTATAAATGTGCAACTGAAATTATTTCAAAGTAAAATTTTGAGAGTCCTTCATATATTCACGCACACACACACATACACACGTGCAGGTACACACTAACATACGATATGTACATACATATACATTCTAAATTTTGTAAATCTTCACACATTTTCGTATTTAGTGAATGTGACATGTAAATATCTTCGTACATACGTAGAAAAAGATAATATCTGTACAGGAAGTCTCGGAACATGGCGAGATTTAACAATTACCAGTCCAATAAAAAGACTCGTGCCTGAAAAACAGTATCGCGATCACGTGAACGGATGTCCGTACACACATTGAATCGGCAATGAGTAATTGAAAAGAGATCAAAACCGCTACCGCAATTATGCAAATGTTTCTTTACTCTCTCTCGATTGCGTCCGACGTAAAACGACAGAAAATTTAGACTAGTAAAGAAGACGTTTTAAATTGCAAACTAACTGTTACGTCCGAGCTCGTCCATTAATGTAATATAAGTAATTTGCTTATCAAGTTAAGCGACCTGTCAATATATGTACATAAACTTAATGCTAACAGTCAAGTCACCGAGTATATTAGAGGTCTTTCAATAAGCGTTTCTTTAAAAAGCGAAGTACGTAACTTCAATTAACTTATGATAATATTGCCGGCATTTTAGTTCGCAGTAGATTATCATGAATTTGTATTAATCTTGTTCATGTTCTTAAAGCAGTTCTGTAGAAATTGTAATATTATTTAGATTAAGGCGATGTTAAACAGAGAATTAATTTGCAAATGAAACTCTTTCTTGAAAAAGTATTTTAAACGAAAGTGTTTGAATCATGAATTGGCGAACCTACACAGCGTGGCGAGCCTTGACGAAATTACGAACGAATTATCTGCAATCGAACGGAAAAAGATGATAGTTTGTTAAATAAACGGTACGTCTTTTTATAATTCTAGAAAATCATTTACGTATAGGCGTTTAAGATAGTGTCTTAAACAAAAGTCTTTTCAAATGGAGATTATGTACATATATTACTATTACACGTAGCCTTATGTTATGGCCAGGTTAATTAATTTGGTAGTGTAGTAAAAACACATTACAACGAAATAAACGCCATATTTATTATTAAAATATTGATTTTTGAACAGATATTAATATTTTGGCACCACCTTTCGCTTCTATTGGTGCTGCAGCTCTTTTGATCATGCTAGCAACATGTTTTTGACACAGTGCTGGAGAAATTGATTCCCATTCACCGATAATTCGCATTCTTAATTCTCGCTTTGTCGAAGGTTGATGCTTTCTCATATTTTCTTTTAAAATCCATCACCCATGCACTTGCCATGGGTGAAACATTAGGGAATTGAGCGGGACAATCCAATAACACTACATCATTTCCTGTTTTATCGGGACATGTGGCAAAGAGCATTATCCTGCTGGAAATAATAATGGTCAAGCTCATAGTCATAAAATCTGGCGATTGACGCCTCAAGGATTTCATTTAACATTAAAATATTGCGAGCTCTCTTCATTTGTCCCTCGCATACATGTACCTCGTCAACGCCCAGTGTGATCATAATCCCCCAAATCATCACGTTATCTCTACCGTGTTTAACTGTTAATATGAGTCACTGCGTGTGATGTTCTTTTCCGATTCACGTATTGACCCCCGTGAGGCCTGAAAAGCTGTAATATAAACAGCGAAAACGATGTAATATGTAATAATTTGCTTTATGAGGAAAAATAGTATTTTGATTTTCTTTAATGTATTTACAACTTTAGGAACTGCATTTACTTGCGTCTATGTTAGACTCGTCCGACCAAATAACTTTATTCTAGGCGTCAACCGACCAATTTTGATACTTTCTAGCCCATGGCAGTCGCGACTGTCTGTGTTTGTTAGTCTACGTCCATGTAATTACAAAATTTACATGAACGCAGACCGCGGCATGAGCCCTTGCTCACTAACAAATCAAAATACTATTTTTCCTCATACAACAAATTATTACATATTACGTCGTTTTCTCTGTTTACATTACAACTTTTCAGTTTCCTTCTTGCGGTAGGTGCAGAGATATCTACTATGTGTTGTTGTCGTAACTGGAGAGCAATATTTACAGATTGCTTTCTATTCTGAAGAGTGATTCTTTCTATTAATCTATCTTCTCTCCTGGTTGTTGACATTTTCCTACCAGTTTTCCGTCTTTTCGTACACGGCCCTGTTTCTATGTAACGTTTCATCGTATTTTGTATCGCACACCTCGAACGTTTTATTCCTCCGCTATATTCATTTCGCTTGTGCCTTGCAAATGCAATAAAATAATTTGTCCGCGATGTGCTTCTCTTACTTTGGCTTTTTTGGCATTATTTTATTCACGAGCAATTTACGGCGATGCTGTCAAATTCACGCTGTACCAATCTGACACAACTATGTTTTCAGATGTCTGTTCAAGAAGAAATTGATGTACTGAAAATACTTAATAAAATACGCGTAATTTTATTTAGTATAGCAATACACGTAATTATCAGGAATAACATATGGTCACAGTTGTATATATCTTTCAAGTATGTTTATATTGGATTGGCAACTAAGTACTTTCGGTTTTGTAGTATTAAATAAAACACTTTTTTTTTAAACAAAGAATAGTTTTTAATCAATTATATATTTTCCATTTTGCTCAATGACCTTTTGCCATCTCTCTTTCAGCTGCATGATTCCGCGCTCATAAAATTTCTGGTACTTATCAGCAAAAAACTGAACCAGGTGCGAGTGAAGGTCATCGTCATTTGTGAAAGTTTTACCATTCAAAGGATTCTGCAAACTTCGAAATAAATGGTAATCAGATGGTGCTAGATCAGGGCTGTATGGGGGATGTGGTATCACTTCCCAGCCAAGCTCCAATAGTTTCCCACGAGTTGCCAAAGATGTGTGAGGCCTTGCATTATCTTGGTGGAAAACTACACCTTTCCGATTTGACAATTCTGGCCGTTTTTCTTTGATTGCTTCATTCAGTTTTATTAATTGTTGACAGTAAACATCAGAATTGATCGTTTGGTTCCTTGGAAGCAGCTCAAAAAACACAACACCTTTGTAATCCCACCAAACTGACAGCATGATCTTTTTTGGATGCAATTAAGCTTTCGATGTGGTTTGAGCTAGTTTATCGTGTTTGCTCCATGATCGTTTTCGAACTATGTTACTGTACAGGACCCATTTTTCATCACCAGTGATGATTCTTTTTAAGAAAGGGTCGGTTTCATTTCGTCTAAGGTGCATATCGCAAAACTGGATTCTTTGTGTTAAATGAATTTCTTTCAATTCGTGAGGTACCCATATATCAAGCTTCTTAACTAGCCCAAGACATTTTAAATGTTTTCGATTGTTGTGTGCGATATATATAGCCTCTCCGCAACCTCTCGAACAGTTATATGACGATCCTCTTCAATTATGACTTTGATTTGGTCATCATCAACTTCAGTAGGCTGACCATAACGTTGCTCATCTTTGAGGGAAAAATCTCCAGAACGGAATTTTTTATACCAATTCTGACACATGCGCTCTGTTAAGCAATTAGCACCATAAACTTCACATATCTTTTTGTGAGCCGCAGCAGCTTTCTTTCCTTTACGGAAATAAAATAGTAAAATATGTCGAAAATGTTCGTTTCTGCACTCCATTTAAAATTAACCCACAACTAATAGCTTTAATAAAAATCACGCACTACTTGCTTCTGAAGTTACGTCAATGTGACTAGTATCACGCGACAAACGGTAAAGTACAGCACTAACATACGTTATACAAAAAATAAAGCAACGCTCTCTATCAGTAAAAACCGAAAGTACTTAGTTGCCAACCCAATATATTTTTGTCAACTGATGTATGCGAACAATTCAATATTTTCTTCGGGTCACCTTTAACTCTCGCGAGAAAATTGAACTGTAGAAATAGTGCATAGCTTACCGATACAGTTTAAGTACCGTTAAAAAGAATGAATTTATTAAATAAGTTTGTATAGTTACTGTTTCCTTCAACTAAAACGTATTAACAGGCTAGTTTACATGTTAATTTGCTTCATAGAACTAATATCGTAAATTAGTCTAAGTTCTAAAAACCTATAAAGTAATACGACAAAAGTGTCACGACATAGTTTTGAAATTAATTAAAAGACGAAAATTATTGTTGCATTTGCAGAATTTCCTATAATCCATAAATAAATATCGCGAACGCAGCCCATAAACTACTGTAATAGTACAGCCTGAACGCTCTTGAAATGCGTGTTATATTTTGTGATTAGTTCGACGACGTATTGCATATACATATTTTCCAAGAGAGATAATTACTCCAGCAATGGTCCAATGGATATACAATTAACGAAAGATTGGGAAAGATAATCGTCGACTATGTTCAACTTTATAAAATGGCTTTGAATTGAAACAATAAAACATAGTATAATGAGTGCAATCATGCGCTTTATTGTTGTAATATAACAAACATTATTTGATTGTTTTAATTAATTTTCCTTTTTTCCGTTAGAAGAATTTCTTATTAAACGGATGCGGTTACAGTTAGGATATATATTGTTATGATATGTAGAGGAGTTCATTGAAATGTGTCGTCTTATGAAAAAGATTGCTATTCAAGTTATTGAAGCTAATGTAGGGATTGATAAGAAAGTTAGAGTGCTAGTGTAATTAGCAAAATTCTTAAAAAAAATAGATAACCTAGAAGCGAGGTGTTAATTTGTATTCATCTACAGGATGACACATGTGAACCTTAAGACCACATACATTTTGTTAAAAGTGATTAAATAACTTACAAAAGTTGAAAATAATTCAGTTATTAAAAAAATTGTAGTGAAAAATTAATAACAATTAAATAAACAATTATGAATAGAAGATAACTGCTTAAAGCTTTTAAAAATAATTTTAATTCATTGCCATCTGTGGACAGGAAGTGAGGTTATTAAATAAGAATAGGATTATATGTAGGAAAGCGATATAACTATCGAAGAAAATTAGAAGGAACAACAGGTAAATGGAAATTAAAAAGTAACTCATCTTAAATCAATTATTTTTTATTTTGTAAACGTGTAATAAATCTATACAACAAAACTGGTTGAGCTGGAAACGTTTATGTTAAGAGATGAAGAAATTTCTAAAGAAGGCAAAATATTTTGACTTGATTATACATTTAAATTTGCTTTTCCTATAGTCTCGTAGCTATTTTCGTAACAAAATTATATTCCTGCTTTGAAAAAAGGTGATTTTCAACAAAATAAAAATTTCGCCATAGCAGTATGTAAAATGGCACTTCTAAAGTATCAGAATCACTACTGCTAAATCGTTCAAATTTAGTCCGTTTACACACCCAAAAGTTACATTTTTTGGTTGTTCAAGTTTTTTATTATCTCTGGATGACTCCAAAAGAGTTAGATAAATTTTGACTTTGGAATCGATCGTTTTTAGGACCTTGGAAAATGTCAGCAAGCCACTATTTGTTAATGTACGATAGCTCAACACGAATACCAATTTTTGCGTGTATCGCAAAATAAAATAAAAAGTTTCAAATTTAGTCCCTGTAGCAAATGAAGCGGTAGTTTTAAACTAATAGATTACAAACTCGCAACTTTTTATGTCAAACTCATCCTAGCTTAATTTCGTTTACACATTCAAAAGTTCAAATTTTGACATGGTTTTTCAAATTCTCTATTATATCAGAATTAAACCGAAAGAGTTGGATGGATTTCGAGCACGATATGTAGTAATAGTAATATTGTTAATGTTATACACTTGTATTTCCAAACGAAATGAAATATTTCGTGCACTGATGTCGAAATTTATTTCAAAATATATTTAAGTCTAGATGCTAAAAATGAAGACAGACACACATATATCGATGTATAGTTCTTTGTCTAGCGCAATGCATATGAATATATTCGTCTGTAACCGAACTTAATCCTTTTTTAATTAATTTCAACGAGCTTCGGTTTTATTTTCAAACTTAATCCTCTGAAACTATGTCACGTTTGAGTCTACCTTATCAGCACTGTATATGTGTACGTACGAACGTACATGGGTTTCTTGAAATTGCAGTGAAAGGTACGGTGAACTTAAAAAAAAACAGGCACTTTTAATATTTAAATTATGACATTTCTATTTTGGATTTCGTTTTACCTTAAAATAAAGCTGAATCATAGATCGCAATCTACGCGGCTAGTTTTCGGTAAAGAATAAAAATCCGATATACTTGAAAAATTAATTAAAACATTCGATATCGGGTCACAAAATGAAAGTTGTCTATGTCCGAACTTCATTGAAAAACATTTTTAAACACCGCTATTACGATATTTTGAAGACTATACTTGCGGGTAACTGAAATTATTTACTTATAGTGGCGTACCACATATCCTTGACAAGTATTTGATTCGTCAAATTTATCTACGTATTTCTCACAGCAGGAAAGCTCCGTGAATTTACGGCTAGTGAAGGATTAAAATTATTTCGTACAACTGGCTATAATTTATCAGTATTGCAAAGATATTATTAAATAATATTTTTCTAGTGAATACAAATATCAAGGTGTTTTGGAGGACTATAATTATTTGGTCATTGTAAATAACAGTTTATATAATGTACGACTAGGCGTATTATATGTATATGTGACAAAAAAACGATTCATTCAGCAAATCTACATATACATACATTTTCAAGTTGAATTTGATGGAGCCTGTGGTTGATTGACTTGATCAATAAGGTTGATATATAACCCCTTTCCACAATTAACTATTTGTAAATTCTGTATACGTATTTCGACAACCAAGTTGTCATCATCAGCAGATAATTTCAAAGTGTCGCACCTGGTAAAACACGGCGAAAAAATTGTACGAAAAATAAACTCCGTACGCGATCCGCATCGTTGAAAACCAAGATGTGCACTGTGTCTGTTTCACAAGATTTTTAAAAATACTTTTACTTAAACTAACATGCACTACATCGAAAAAGGTTATTATGGTCAAAAGTGTGTGATTTATGTGTGTTTTATGATATTGTTCCTCTTGTCTTTCAGTAGAGAGAAGAGAGGCGTTTGCAGAGGGCCGGCGTCATAAACGTTAACCAGATGGCTTGAATTCTTTACGATGTGCATGCTTTCATACGCGTCCAGTTCGCGATAATTGTACACGTTCTTTATCAAATGTAAACAATCCATATTAACACTGTGGTTATTTTCTAATACATGTCTCGCTATACCCGATTTTTCCGGTCGGTTGAATTTTATGTGCGAAAGGTGTTCTTTATACCTGGTTTCGATCGATCTTTTGGTTTGGCCGATGTATTGTTTATTGCACTCTAAACATTCAATTCGGTAGATTCCCGATTTTTTATTCTCTTCAATTTTGTCTTTTGCATTTCCTAACAGCATTTTAAGGGTATTATTAGGGCGGGAACATACTTTAAACCCGTGGTCTTTAAAAATACTATTCAGATTTTTTGTCACACGATGGAAAGGTAAACAAACAAAATACTTTTCCCGATTGCTCTGTGGTGAAAGACATGTGGTGTCACGGATTGTTTTTCTTATGTTGGCCTTTCTAATTAATCCATTGATTATTTCCGAATCGAAACCGTTGTATACCGCGATATTCTTAATGAGGTTCAATTCTCTTTCATATCTTACTTTTGTTAATGGGAAATTGATCAAACGATTAATCAGAACATTGAATGAAGCCATCTTCTGTTGCATGCTGTGATTTGAGTCAGCCGTAATGAATCTATTGACATTGGTTTCTTTTCGGAAAATATCAATTTCTATTTTGAGATCTTTCTTAATAACTAAGGTGTCCAAAAAAGGCAACTTGTCATTGTTTTCTTTTTCTACTGTGAATTTAATTGTCGGGAATTTTGAATTTAACTGTTTAACGAAATCATTTAAGTTGCATTTTTGTGTATTGAAAACCGCGAAAATATCATCGACATACCTGACCCAAATTCTAGGAAAATATTTAGCTTTATTTTTTAGTTCTATTTCAAAGTTACTCATAAACAGGTCCGCTATGAATGGAGAAAGACAATTGCCCATTGCAGTTCCCTGTTTTTGTTCATAGAACTTCCCTTCGAACTGAAAACAATTTTGGGACATGCAAAGGTTTGTTAATTTCACGTATTCCTTTATTTTCTCTGGTTCGATCTTATTTTTGTGAAGCAATTCTTCTAAATATTTTAAAGTTTCTGGGATCGGTACCGAAGGAAACAATGACGTTACGTCGAAGAAACTAAAATTTCTCCTTTTTCTAATTTACAATCTTTGATCCTTTGGATAAATTCTAATGAATTATTGACTGAGAGACTTTCGAGTTTTTCGGGCAAATCTGGTTAACGTTTATGACGCCGGCCCTCTGCAAACGCCTCTCTTCTCTCTACTGAAAGACAAGAGGAACAATATCATAAAACACACATAAATCACACACTTTTGACCATAATAACCTTTTTCGATGTAGTGCATGTTAGTTTAAGTAAAAGTATTTTTAAAAATCTTGTGAAACAGACACAGTGCACATCTTGGTTTTCAACGATGCGGATCGCGTACGGAGTTTATTTTTCGTACAATTTTTTCGCCGTGTTTTACCAGGTGCGACACTTTGAAATTATCTGCTGATGATGACAACTTGGTTGTCGAAATACGTATACAGAATTTACAAATAGTTAATTGTGGAAAGGGGTTATATATCAACCTTATTGATCAAATACATTTTCAAACCAAATTTTGTACTACAATTTGACCATAGTGAGATCAATAAATGATAACAATAAACCTTTGTGTCGTTCTTCTCCAAACTCTGCCGAAAAAACTGTTTTCAAAATTACTACCGTAACAACGTTATTAAATCGTCGATAATGGTGCATTTATTATTACTCGTATTCAAATAATTTGTTTTTGAATGTTACTTAAATACAATAAACTCAATAAATTGGGTTGGCAACTAAGTACTTTCGGTTTTTACTGATAGAGAGCGTTGCTTTATTTTTTGTATAACGTATGTTACTGCTGTACTTTACCGTTTGTCGCGTGATACTAGTCACATTGACGTAACTTCAGAAGCAAGTAGTGCGTGATTTTTATTAAAGCTATTAGTTGTGGGTTAATTTTAAATGGAGTGCAGAAACGAACATTTTCGACATATTTTACTATTTTATTTCCGTAAAGGAAAGAAAGCTGCTGCGGCTCACAAAAAGATATGTGAAGTTTATGATGCTAATTGCTTAACAGAGCGCACGTGTCAGAATTTGTATAAAAAATTCCGTTCTGGAGATTTTTCCCTCAAAGATGAGCAACGTTCTGGTCGGCCTACTGAAGTTGATGATGACCAAATCAAAGTCATAATTGAAGAGGATCGTCATATAACTGTTCGAGAGGTTGCGGAGAGGCTACATGTATCGCACACAACAATTGAAAAACATTTAAAATGTCTTGGATTAGTTAAGAAGCTTGATATTTGGGTACCTCACGAATTGAAAGAAATTCATTTAACACAAAGAATCAACTTTTGCGATATGCACCTTAGACGAAATGAAACCGACCATTTCTTAAAAAGAGTCATCACTGGTGATGAAAAATGGATCCTGTACAGTAACATAGTTCGAAAACGATCATGGAGCAAAGACGATAAACCAGCTCAAACCACATCGAAAGCTTAATTGCATCCAAAAAAGATCATGCTATCAGTTTGGTGGGATTACAAAGGTGTTGTGTTTTTTTGAGCTGCTTCCAAGGAACCAAACGATCAATTCTGATGTTTACTGTCAACAATTAATAAAACTGGATGAAGCAATTAAAGAAAAAAGGCTAGAATTGTCAAATTGGTAAGGTGTAGTTTTCCACCAAGATAATGCAAGGTCTCACACATCTTTGGCAACTCGTGGGAAACTATTGGAGCTTGGCTGGGAAGTGATGCCACATCCCCCATACAGCCCTGATCTAGCATCATCTGATTACCATTTATTTCGAAGTTTACAGAATTCTTTGAATGGTAAAACTTTCACAAATGACGATGACCTGCACTCGCACCTGGTCCAGTTTTTTGCTGATAAGGACCAGAAATTTTATGAGCGCGGAATCATGTAGCTGAAACAAAGATGGCAAAAGGTCATTGAGCAAAATGGAAAATATATAATTGATTAGAAACTATTCTTTGTTTAAAAAAAAGTGTTTTATTTTATACTACAAAACCGAAAGTACTTACTTGCCAACCCAATACATGCAATCACTTATCATAACTTACGAATTATATGTATTTTATAACGGAACATTAAATCAATTTTGAAATTGCTACAATTATAGTCCAAAACAAAATAAACTTTGATTTCCTATTTACGATTGGTAACGAATATATTAGTAGTAATTAATGTATTTGAAATAAAATTTTATTTGAACGCGTGGCGCAAATACAAACTTTGTAAAAAACAAACTTCATGGCGACCATCCATTTACTTAGTTTCTTATCTAGATTCATGCGATATATTTTTAATCAAATCGAAATTTATGAATTCGACTTCAAACAAGAAATCAATTTTTTAAAATTTTAAAATTCAAATTGAAATGAAATTGTTATTAGTATCATATGAAACGTCATCTTTGATCCTTGAAAATCCAACATATTTGAATAGATCAAATAAGCTTGACGTGACTAAATTGTTCCCTCCGATCGACCTGCAACGACTTAATTTCTTTCATTTATTTAAATGTATTTAAATAAAATTCTTAATTTGATTATGTCATCCATCAGACATGTTTCGTATTACATTTTGTAATGTATTTCAAATGAAATATTGTATATATATTTATAACTTAATAATTTATATCAATATCAATGTACATATGTATCTATTCAATTAATTGTACGGTTCTACTGGTTCTTCATGTGTTTTTCCCAGTCCAGCCAACCTCCTTTGTAATTGCGAACATTAGCATATCCTAATTTTACTGCTATATATTGAGCTTTTTCACTTCTGATACCAGCTTTACATGCAAAAAAATAAGGGAGTATCAATATCTGGTTTATTTCGATTATATTTTGAGTGAAATTTATCAGAGGAAGTGATCTTTGATGTTGATTCTAGATCATTTAAAGGTATATTTATAGAACCAGGTATTGCACCAGTTTCTTTCAATTCTACTGGTTCTCTTACATCTATTACTAAAACGCTTTTGTTATCCTTTAATGTCTGCAATTCTTCATAGGTTATACTTTTTGTATCACCGCTTGACATATTTGCAGTGGCGAATGTATTCAATGGTGTTTTTCTTGTGATAATAGGATGTTTAAACATTTTGGCACTTTAGCGTGTCTTCGTTATGCTGGTAGTTTAAAGGTTCTTTTCAGATGTTATAGAGCCTGCGTATTTTTTTGTGATTTAATCTTGTAACTATCAATTTCTGTAATCCATTCTATGTATATTGAACTTATATAATAATAGTCGTAAACAAATTAATTAACTAATTATGAATAACATTGTTAAACAGATATTGAATGTGTTTATAGACTCATTGTGAACAACTATTTACTAAAATTATAATATGCAAATTAATACAATATATATTTTCAAATAATATGAATTATTATTTTGTTAAGTCACTCTTTGCTTTGGTCACGGCGGCAATTCTTCTCGGCATGCTTCTGACACGACGTAGCTAATTTCTTCAAATCCCGATTATTTGCTCCAAGTATTTTCAATATTTTGTTTAAGAACAATTACGGTCGTAATTGGAGTTGAGTAAACAGTCTGCTTTAAACCATTTCATATATTTTCTATTGGATTTCGATTTGGACAATTGCCTGGCCACAAGGCTTGCAAGTTGCTGTCAGAAAACAAATCTTTTATTGATTTTGCTCTGTGACATGGAGATATTTGATATATGATTATACTTAGATGTCAGCTTTGACTTCTTTGAAATAAATTGCACATCTCTTTATACATAGAAGTAAAGTATTTATGAGAATTCTAATATTTTTTGCAAGGTAAAATCACGTACGGCATAAGTGCATTAAGTGTAAATTCCATTTTTCACCACATCTTCATGTGTCTTTATACGTACATTGAATGTTGCTGCATTTCTGCATAATTGTTTCTTTATACCAACGTAAACTAAAACAAATAGCAATGTGTTTTCTGCCTCCGATTTCCTATATTGAATTACTTTAGTAACTATTGTACAGGGTGGGGCAGAATAACGAGCGATTTTAAAAAGCCCGCGATTCGCGCCATGTTATTCGGAGGTGGTAGGGACGCTATCGGCCATGTTTCCTTGATATTAGCATTTAATAACAATGGAGCGTTGGACCCCTTAACAGCGTGCGCACGCTGTTAAGGCGTTTTATGAAAATGATAATTCTTACATACGCGCGCGTCGTGCCTTTCGAAATCATTTTAACATTAATCGCAATCAACCAGTGCCGTCTGCCTGTGCCATTAAAAAATGGGTTAGGAACTTTGAGGAAACTTCGTCAACGACAAAAAAGAAACCTGGGCGGCCAAAATCGGTGCGTACGCCCGAGAATATCGACTGTGTAAGAACTGCTATTGAGCGAAGCCCGCGTCGTTCACTCGCCGGCATAGCACTACACTTGGGATTTCAAACCGAACTGTCAGACGAATATTACACAAGGATCTCCACCTTCATCCATACAAAATCCAAATCGTACAGGCTCTTAAAGGCACGGATTATGTGAGTCGACAACGATTCTGTGAAGAGTTTTCAGATTTAATTAATCAACATGAGGATATTGTAAACAACTTATGGATGAGTGACGAAGTCCATTTCCATTTGTCCGGTTACGTCAATAAGCAGAACTTTAGATATGTCTTCATCAGGAATCATAGGGCCTTACATTTTTGGAAATGCTCGTGGCAATGCTATGACAGTAACATGTAACATGTTGGAAAACTTTTTTGAACCACAGCTTGCACGCTACGAAGTTAACGAGGAAACATTTTTTCAACAAGACGGAGCAACCTCCCATATAGCCAGAGTATCCATGAATATTATTAACAGATTATTTCCAAATCATGTGATTTCTCGAAATGGGGACATCACCTGGCCATCCCGTTCACCGGACCTCACACCGTGCGACTTTTTCTTGTGGGGGTACTTAAAAAGTAAAGTGTTTCAAGATAACCCACCACAAACAATTCAAGCCCTGAAAGAACGGATCCGACAGGAAGTGGAAAACATTCCCCTACCAATGCTGCAAAATGTAATGAATAGTTTCAAAACACGATTGGAAGTATGTGTACGCCTGAACGGATGTCATCTTTCCGGAGTTATTTTTAAAAAATAAAATAATGCTTTTTTATGTTCTTTGAGAAAATAATGAATTTATTCCTAAATATTGTTTTTCTTGTTTTTTACAGTTTTTTTAAAATCGCCCGTTATTCTGCCTCACCCGTTATTTGTTTCGGTATTTGTACCTAAAATAAGACTACAAATTTCGTGTGCGTTTATTTTAACATCCGCAGTATCTGTTGTGCCAACATAAATGCATAGAATTGCTGCCGGGCTGCGCCATAAAAATCCAATATTAATATATTTGACAAGACGTCATCTATCAATGGCATTTCGTATGATTTATCGTAAATATTATTCCCATTGAATGCAATTAATTCTTCGCAAACTAAGCACCGAGACTGTTTGTACAGTGCATTTCTCAATACCACACACTGCATACATATTACGCTATTACACGGTTTTCATCGCGGCATTCATTTTTTTCTCTCAGACCTGTCATAATTCATGTCAATTTCTTTTGTGCTTAAACGTAAAAGTACGCGACCGATCGACGATAAAAACCGATCTAATTTATGTACTGTTATGTCGATTGCAGGTACTGACTTCAAAAACGTATGCAAATTAATTCTATTTTAAATTAAATAACGACATGCGCGATAATTTAATTTTCTTTGTAATTATGAGTGCTCTATCAATTAAGTAAACAGTCCACTAACGGCCCAACGACGTGATAAATCAGGATAAATGCAGCGAATTCCGTATAAGAATCAATTACTGGTCTGCCTTTGAATTGTTAAATGCGGTGACGTGTTCTCGCAGAACGAAAAAAAAAACGCGAGAAAAAATCCTCCGAAGCAGAAATAGCCTAGAATCAATAGTCGATAAGTGGGACAGAATTAGCATTAAAAACAATTGTAGGATGTAGACGGGGCGCAATATGAGTTACCTATGTATAAATAAATGCAAGTGAAATTAATTCGAATGATAATTGTTTAGAAATCCTTTCAGAGTGTTAATTAATTAGTCGACTTCGCCTTTTGATGGAATGGCCACGTTTTTCGAAACGCCAACAGCGCTAAGGCTAAAGATTAATAAAAAGGATCTGCGATGTCGTAAAATAAAAATAGCACAGGCCATTATGCCCATTATGGTTATCGGTTTCTTAGTTTATGCGAAATCTCCTATTTGAGAGAGTTCGGATTACTCGAGTTATGTGTTGTGGAAGAGTTAGCAAGTTCGTTTGGCCTAGTTTTTTTTCGCGTTTATTTATTTCACGACAGGTTCATGTGAAAATGCTTTTTGCTAGAAAAAAAAAGGAAATACCATGCGAGATTTTCTTATTAAGAAATAGAATTAGACATGTATGGTAGAAATGGGAACGAAATGTCCTTCTTGACTTGGAAATATATTTTACTGCGTTTTCATTGTTATATCTATATCCAATATCGTTGAAGGTTGAATTCTGGAATGTGAAACGTCAGCTATTTATTAAATCGTCTTCCTAAAGAAAATTGATGACTTGATTAAATAATGAATAAAGAGCGCTATTAATAAATTAAGGTTTCGCATTGCGAATAATTTTTACAATAAGTGTGTTTAAAAAAAATAAATAAGAATCTAAGTAAAGTCTTCAAAATTTTATTGTTGCTATACAATATTGTTTCACCATACTGCGGTTCTATCAGATGCATGAATACATACATGAAGTTTTAATAAGAATCTTCTTCGTCAGTCGACACACATCACATTTTTTATCAGCGGATTGTACGAAGGGTAGCCGTTTATATTTCGGGAACTGGCAACATTGTTAATGTTGCCTCCGATCCGATGACTGCATCGTGAAGTTTGTCATTTTTAACAATATATTTACCTTGACAGTTTTATTATTCGGTCGCTATTTCTATTGTCGACAGTAACTTGAAAATTTTATGTCAGTGAAAAAATGGAATTAACTCGCGAACATTTCCGTGCAATTATTTTTCATAATTCTCGGCGTAGACTATCTCAACAAGAATGCATCGACGAGCTGAATACTTTACATGGTGATGAAATACCATCGAAAACCACAGTATATCGTTGGTATAGCGAATTCAAACTTGGACGGCGTTTTTTGGATGATGAATTTCGTGAAGGTCATCCCACAAATGTTGTTGTGTTGGAAAATATTAATGCAGTATCTGAATCGATAACGCAAGACCGTCATGTGACATAACGTGAGATCGAGGCATCTCTAAGTATTAGTAAAACCAGTGTGCATAAGATCCTGTATGAACATTTAGCCGTTAAGAAGCTATGTTCACGTTGGGTACCACATAATTTGACAACCACTCAAAAAAGGACTCGCGTCAATTGGTACCAAAAAATGCACAAAAAATACAATGGCAGTGCTTCAAAGAATATTTATAAAGGCGTCACTGGTGATGAATCTTGAATCTATACGTACGAGCCCGATAGTAAACAGCAGTGGACGGTGTGGGTATTTCAAAATGAGCCAAAACCAACAAAAGTTGTTCGCGTTCGAAGCACATTAAAGGAAATGGTCGCCTGTTTTTTCGGAAAAACCGGTCACGTTGCAACCGTGTCTTTAGGGAGTTGTAGAACGGTCACTTCCGAATGGCACACAACTATTTGTTTGCCGCCAAAAGTTTCTGGAGAAATAGGGAAAACAAATCGAAAACGACGGATCATTCTCCATCATGACAAAGCGAGCTCTCACAGGTCGGTTCAAACAATTGAATATTTGACCGGGCAAAACATTAAATTGATGAGCCACCCACCGTATAGCCCTTAATAAACTTCGTGGTTAACGGTTTTCAACGCCGGAAGAGGCATTCAAAACTCATAATTTGGAGATATCGCCTTCACAGTGGCAGCATGCTTTTCGGATTGCTTTAAACGAATGCAAAAGTGCACTGATTTTCAAGGAGAATATTTTGAAAAGCAATAAAACTATTTTCGATAATAAAAAACTTTTTTGTTTGCTATTCCCGAAATATAAGCGGCTACCCTCCTATATTTGTAAACATAGGGGTTCGTCGCGAAATGTACATACGTACGATATATATGTATGTACGTAATTGTGCACATATGCGATTGCATATGCATTTAAAAATAAGATCTACTGCCTGTTTTTAATTAAGGATATGTGTTCATAATGAAATTTATGGCGTAATTAAAGAGTTGAATCTCGCAGTCTTTGGTAGCTCAATGGCAGAGTACTCGTTCTGGTAAGCGAACGACTGGTTCGATTCCTCACTGAAGGCCATGATTTTTTCATTAGCTTCTGCCTTAATTATGACGATGTAATAAGCGGAAAATTTCGAGTTTTCATATGGCATGAAACAATAATAAAGGAGAAGACAATTACGAGAGGTGTGCAACTACAATTGTATACATGTACTATACGTGTATACGTAATTATTTCTGGGAAGTACTCGTAGTGTCGAATTTCTCCTTTTCTCCATCGGTATACTAACGTTATTCGTTTATCTTAATGTTAATGTGATACAAATACGTATGTACATACACACGTGCATCCCTGTACGTAAACACTTACATGTACAAGCACGAATATGCCAACCCTATAATCATCGTTCGAGACGAATTTTGCGTTCGTTACCTTGACAGCTGATGCACGAACTTGCCTTTGGATAATTGCCCGAAAACTTAACTCCCGGTAGTTAAATTGCACCGTGTAATTGTATTGTACTCTTCATTTTCTCTTGTCTTTAATTTACTTAAAGAGCAAGCAGGTAAGCCGTGGTGTTGCGGCATTTTTTTCTATGCTCTGTTGTGCTATTGTATTGTGACTATATTGGGATTCTCTAAAATGATCAGATTTTTGTAATTATAACATTCTATTTTACAGAAAGTGCTCATATTTTTGGTTCTTTAACTGATCTCAAGAAAAATCATTGCCAAACATTAACTTATTTATATGTTAGGTGGATATATCAAGTAATAAAATCGTATAGATTCACCAAAGAGTGAATAAAAATACATACACATAAACTGTCAATATGAAAATTTAAAAAATGTAATGTAAATATAGGAGACCGGGGGAATTTCAAATACTACACGCGGGTAATAAAGATAAAATAATATAAATTTCGAAAACAGAAACTAACTACGAAGGCTATAAATGCTCGAATAGACTTCGCAATTTGTCTGGTAATTAAATTAATTATCTAGTAATATCTGGAATATTCTAAGTAAGTGGAAACTTAAAAACAATTTTTCAAAACGCATTATCCAAATTTTAGGCGAGGACATTTTCGTACTCTACGACAGTCCACGGGATACCATAATTTGCGTCTGATATTAATAGAGTTTAATGCTAGGTAAGCGTCGTAACCTTAGGTTTGTTTAACTTGGATCTTCTTGAGTGGATATTTAATATTAAACTTGACTTTGTCACTATAGATATTTAACGTTGTACTGCTCATTTATTGCAACAGGAGTATAATTTATTTATAATTCATTTTTATGGGCAAGATAGCTATTTGAAGAATTAACACTACACTTTACAAAAGAGGATAGACTGATTTAATATTTTATAAAAGACACAAGTTATTTATGTCTGATCGACAGCAATTCTGTTAAATTTTACCTTCTGACTTCTGATTTTGACAAATTCATTGCTTTATGAGCAATTTTCTCAATTTATGTCATATTTTATAAACGTATGATTTATTAAACCCTTTCACGTAATACAATTAAAAAAGTATTTGGTTGTTTTGTGCTGGGAAGCCCTATATTTTCAGGACTTAATTAACTTTTATCTAATGTATATGGTTATATCTAAGCTTTAGAGCATATGTGAGCAATAACCGGCCCGCTGTATGATTTGATCCAACCCACAAGACAATGTCGTACTATTTCATGTCTGACATCTATCGCTAAAAATTGTGAACTCTACTTTAAAATGCATTACTTTTAAACGCGGCCCGCGAACGTATTTACACATTAAAGTTTGGGCCACAACATGTCAAAGGTTGCCTATACCTGCTTTAGAGTCTATAAATTATATCTTATTTTGAAAAATTATCAGTTTCGAAGGTAAATATTGTTGGAGAGTGTGGTTAATTGAATGAATCAAAAGATGCAAAAAAATCCTCACCACAGCGATGTTCGAAATCTATATACGTATTTCGACAACTAACTTGCCATCATCTGTGGATTATTAACCACAATATCGCACTTAGATTGGCCCTAATGCCTACGCTCCCTTTGTTTATTGTATTATATTGTCATCATATAAGGGGTTTTCAAAAACGGATTTTACTTTATTTTGATTGTATGTAACGGCCTTGTGTCGTGTCGTGAAAGACACAAAAGTTCTTGTAATTGGAATCAAGTTTTGTTTATATTATTTTGAATAAGTAATACTACACAGTACTGTAACCTCTTAAACTGATACAAAAAAAACCTTATTGCGTTCAATAAATGGAAACATGTCTAAAACGCACCAGATTTTGAAACAATCGTGTAGACTTGCCCATAAATGTAACGTTTAAAATCAATTAATTTTTGCGTCTTTTACCTTTTCTACTTGTCTCTCTTTTCATACTCGTCTATGTCATTGAAGCCGTTACTCTCCAAACATGTTGTGTTATTATGCATATTATTAATAGTGCGCGTTTTTTTCCTGCTTCGCGCATATAAAATTAATTAAACATATATTCTCGGCATTTTTTGCAGTTTTCATAGAATAAGTACAATGGAATTGTTTCACATACACTGTCTGCGGTTTATTTCTTTTTGCACCATGTAAAACTTTCACCATGGCATTCATAATTAATCGAGACATTTTAACAAAGACTGTAATTACTATATTTTTAAGAAATTCGATTCGAGTCTTTTAGAATTTTTACTTTCATAAGAATATCTTACGTAAAACTTTATTCGAAGATTCTTAGCTATTTTCATAGCAAAATTATATTCACGTTTTGAAAAAAGTTGATTTTCATCAAAATAAAAATTTTGCTATCATAGTACGTAAAACAGAAGTTCTGAACTATTGGAATCCCTACTGTTCATAACAAAATCATTCAAATTAAAGCGATTTTACAGCACGCCGTCTCATACACCAAAACTGATGAAAGAAGAGTTAAAAGCACTTGACTAAGAAGTTAGAAGATGGCTCGATGAATGATTTTGCTCAAAGGACAAACAGTTTTTTTGGGATGGCATCCATAAATTGCCTGAAAGATGGGCAAGACGTGTAGTATGACATGATCAATACTTTGAATAAATAAATTTTTCCATTTTCTTTAAAATTATGTAGTTGTTCATGTCAGGTTGTTATTTCGTCCTATTATTAGAGATTATTTGATTTAATTGTCCCCTCACCTTTCTATACTATGTACTATGTTTTATTTGGACCTAAAGTTTTCTTGATTAATTTCGGTTTTTATAATTAATTACTATTTCTGTGGCACACCAATAAGCGTTTAGATTTGGAATTATTTGCTTTCTATTTTATATAAGATGTACATACTACTGTGGGCAAAAAATAGTAAGACTTTTTAATTTAAATTTCGCGCGAAAACCCATTCGTCGAAATATTTTTTTTCTAGGTTGGTATGAAAAGTGCATTTGGCGATTTTTACAATGAGTAAAATTATTCAACAAAGAAGTTCCATTAAATTTTGTGTACGGAATCAAATTTCTGGTGCCGAAGCATTCAGAATGTTGCAAAAGGCCTTCGGTGATAATTGTTTGTCGCGAGCAAGTGTTTTCGATTGGTACAAATTATTCAAAGAAGGTCGAGAACGCGTTGATGACGAACCACGTCCAGGACGGCCATCAACATCAACTAATGATCAACATGTCAATAGAATCAAGGAATTGGTGCTTGAGAATCGATGATTAACAGTCAGAGACCTTACTGGCATCGTTGGAATATCGGAAGGATCAGTGAAAACCATTTTGAAAGATCATTTGAGCCCAAGAAAAGTGAAAGCACAATTTGTTCCAAAATCACTCATTTTTTTCGAAAAACAGCGTCGTGTTGACGTCTGTGAAACAATGCTTTCTGACTATCAAGACAAAATGAAAGGCATCATAACTGGAGATGAGACTTGGATCTACGCTTATGACCCGGAAACAGACGATCAATCGGCCGAATATCGTATCAAAGGTGAGCCGAAGCCCAAAAAACCACGTCAAAGCAAGTAAAAAATCAAGGTTATGTTGACAGTTTTCTTCAATTATCGAGGTGTGGTGCACTCCGAATTCCTTCCGACCGGCCAAACTGTCAACAAAGAATACTATTTGAGTGTTATGCGTCGTTTGCGCAATACTATTCGTAAAAAGAGGTCAGAATTATGGGCCGACAACTCTTGGTTTTTGTACCACGATAATCCACCGTCGCATACTGCATTAATTCTTCGTGAGTTTTTCGCCAAATTTTCAACCAATATCGTGCCGCAACCATCGTATTCGCCTGATTTAGCTCCGTGTGACTTCTTCAATTGAAGACATTAAACTATTCTTGAAATTGACTTTAACAACTGTTTCGAGAATTGGAAGAAACGTTGGCACAAGTGTATTGTGGCCAGGGGGGATTACTTTGAGGGGGACGAAATAGATTTGGAAGAATAAATTAAGAATTTAAAAATTATGAACAAAGTCTTACTATTTTTTGCCCACAGTAGTATGTTATATGTCATTTAATTTTAGTCTAAAATATCTTCGAAATTTTATATTAAATATAAATAAATTGGATATTAATAAATTAGTAAATATATTTCATTCTAGTTTTTTCTATTTGACCAACTTTATATTTCTAACCTCAGAAATATAACTACCTGTTTTGTTTTATATAATGTTTTGATAGAAACGAATCAGGTTAAACGGCACTACAGTTAGGTGTGACGCTGCGTTTTATTGAAGGCGAAATTAATATCACACATAATTCCGAAGATATTTGAATATTGTTTGTACATTATACTATCTCAATATTAACAGATATCAAACATAATGAACTCGATTATTACGAAATCGCTCTGTCGAATTCAACAACGCATTTAAATTAATAAGACACTTGACATCACAAAGCGGTATTTATAGAGAGAGCTAATGGAATTAAATTCTGACACTTTCCTTTTACCGAAATCATTCGCCGTGAGTATTTCGTCACTTTCGTTTTGTGTTGTTACTATTAGGTCTATTCTTTTTTTCTTCGTCGATCCTCCAAAAAGGAACGACCATCAACAAATTATTAGTCATCTTCTATTGATGCGCAACGTTTCACAGAACGTCCACCCACCAATTTGTAACGCAGTGAAGAAATTTGCCTTGGGCCTTCTCTCTCTTTCTTCTCTTCGGCATGGCACGAGACATTTAAGCGTCTAACTAGGTAATTCTTTCTATCACGAAAAATCTCCTTTTGACATTTGTCGGCCGTATATTCATTCGTTTTGGCCGAGTAATAAACTTTTAATAGTCGATGGGATATGTGCCAATTGCCTAATATGACAGTAATACACGATGGTCTTTTATACTGTATGTACATAAAATATAATTATACATTTACGCATTCTATTTAAGGTCAGAGTTGCTAATTATAGTCTTTTATAACCTTACAACCTTCTTTTCGTAGATCAAACGTGAATATTTTTATGTCTGTTTATAACTTTCTCCAGTTAGAAAACAAACATTACATTACAAACATTTATATGAATGCAATTTTTGAAACACAGCCTTTTGTAAGGTACACATGAAAGAATTAGGTGCGCAACTAAGTTCTCGCTGTTTTTGAAGAGATGGCTCCAGTAGTAAGTGCTGGTCGATTGTGACACAACCAAAACGTCATGAACCAAGCTTAGACATATGGTAAACAAACCGCTTTGACACATTAGTGATTTTGTTTTTGCGTCATGTACTTTTGGTTGTGTGAAAATGTCTGATTTTGTGCCAAATAATCGTCATTTGCGGGAAGTGTTGCTTTTCTTCTTTTATTCGAAGAAAACGGCGGCTGAAGCGCATCGATGAGGATCCGTGCCAAACGCAAAAAGAGCTTGCTTCAGCATTAGGAGTTACCCGCCAAGCCATTTCCCAGCGATTGCATGGTTCCTTATGATTTGAAGCCAAGAGACGTTGAGCGTCGTTTTTTCGCCTGTGAACAACTGCTCCAGCGGCAACAAAGGAAGGGTTTTCTTCATCGCATCGTTACGGGTGATGAAAAATAGATTCATTACAGCAACCCAAAGAGAACAACAGCATGGGGACTGCCCGGTCATGCTTCTATGTCGTCGGTTCGGCCGAATATTCACGCTGCGTAGGTTTTCCTGTGTATTTGGTGGGACCAGGGCGAAATAAATGCATCACTTCCAAAAACCAATAACTTTTGACGGGCGAACAAATTTGTGCGTGATCTAACTCTGCCGTGATAAGATACCGCTCTCAACGATTAATGAGCTTTGGACGTTTCTGGATGATGAACTCGTTTAAACTGCTCAATTGCTAACAGCCCACGTTTGACTTAATTGTTTCGTTCCTTAGAAAGAGTTCCAGAAACACGACACTTTTAACGTTCCATGACAATGAGGGCAATTACTTTTGATGAATGTCTGCTAACGTTTGAGACGAATCTTCGGATCAGGGCCAATATTGTTTTTATGTTTTCTCAGTTCTCATCACTAGTTGGCTCTCAATCGCATCAGAAACGCATTGTTTTTCTCACGTTTAAGAAGCATATGTTCACGCGTATCGTTCGGTGTACTTCTTTGAATTCATGCAGAGCTCAAATATGGAGCATGTAGACGTATCCTAGCTTTCTGTGATCATTTAAATGATAGGTGTTTAACGTTACTGCAATCTCTCTTGTGGTTTTTCGTGGCCCATGAATTCGATTATCGCCTTTATTTTGCCGTCATCGATTTCAGAGAGCGGGCTTTCTTGACCGAGGAGCGTCGTTAAGATTAAAATCTCCAGCATGGAATTTTCTCAACCATCGTCGGGATTCATGTTCCTATCGAGCACTGTCACCATAAATTTCAAGCCAACTCTAGTTCGACGTGCATACCTTCCTTTGCGGAAGTAAAATATGACGATAGTTCACACTTTGATGAAATCGCTCAATTTTTTTCAAGATGCAGTTAAAACGATTAGTTATGCGAAATGGCGTGAAAATAACTATTGACAATAACAGCTGCAAAAATTAATTAGCATCATTTGTTGCAAAATTACGTCATGACTTTCTCGATAATCTATTTATTTACAATATTCTTAGCGTCCTCTTCATGTCGAATTACATTGTAAATACGTATGTTGAATACACCACCTTAAACCCAGATTTAGTTGCCGATTTTGTAAGTAGTCAAGTTCTTCATTTGGTGATGAGTAATAAAGTATTCAATAAAATATAGAAATAATCCAATCGAAGTATTTATTATTGAAGAACTATAACGAATTTTATTCAAAAGAAATGAATTCAAATCGGAAGGCAAAAAAAACAGAACCAAAATTACACGTTACGCTGATTAAAATTCTAGTTGTGCGTTTATGCAGTAGATAGCGCTATCGACACTATTACAATTAGCATAAAATGATTGAAGTGTAAGCTATTCAATCAACTCTATGCACACAATACGACATTCTCCTATTTTTGTTTCAATACGTTTTTATTGAAATTCTATTTCACAACGCGATCTCATAATATCTACACCAAACATCACTCATAACCTAATTACATGACCGCGTATAACATTATTAGATTAGGTATTATATTAAACATATTTCTTGTTGTGATATTACAGTTATTAGAGTTAAACTGACGGAGAGGAATTTAGAACCACGACATATTTGAATATGTACGAGACTGACCCGGGGCAATGGTCGTGGCAAAAAACAGACAAACTTTCACTTGTTTGCCGTATCATTATCTGAAATTACAATATGTAATCAATAATCGTGTACAAGATATTAAACACTTCGGCGCGATACCGGCTTAATTAATGCAAGCATTTACGCCTATTTAAAGCTGCGGTAGATTTTTTAGACTACAGAGAACATGTGAGTAAAAAGAAAGATAGACTTGTGCTAAGTTTATGGGTGCCGTTATTTATCTATCCATCTATTATCTGTTCCATAAGAATAGGAAAACATAAATTTCTTGCGCTCGAGATGTTTCATTTGAGACTACGCCATATTTTTAAAAGCAGATTGAGAGTTAACTCAAACTTGTTGCTTGTAATGTCATTTCTCTTAATAATTGAAGTTACAATTGAATGTTTTCAAATCGATAAACTCACATATCAACATCAATGTGTGTATGAAGAAAACAGTAGAAATGTTTTAACGTAGTTATTGTTACATCAACTTTTCCAAGTATTTATTTTCACCATTCTAAATCGAGTCAACGTTGAAAAACGAAATCGTTATTCGTAGTTGTAAATTGAATCTAATTTGGAGAGTCCACAGACTAATACGGCCGTGTCGAGTCTATGCCATTTAACGTACGTATACGTATAATGAAAAGTTACTTTAATTTTGTTGGTTCTTATCCGTGGTTAATTGAATTAATCAAAAAAAGGAAGCGCCCCATTACCACATCAATATTCGTACTTTATATACGTATTTCGATAACTAAGTTGTCATCATCAGCAGACTATTAATCACAGTGTCGCACCTGGATTCGCGGTAAGCCAGATTCATATTGTATAACTTTCCAATATTTTATATACAACGTGCCGAATTTGCCAAAAATTTTTACAAAAAACATTTGTCGGTTGTTTTAGTCCTATAAAAGATCCGGATTCAGATGCGACACTGTGATTAATAGTCTACTGATAAAAACAATTTCGTTGTTGATATCGTGTACGTAGTATGAATATTGATGCGGTAAGGGACTTTCTGTCTTCTTTGATTACTTGAGTTTCATTTACCGAAACGTAATAGTAAGAACTATGGATGAATAAGCTAATAGACTTTTAGATAGTCATAGAAGATTCAAACCTAACCTAGTTCTGCAGCACTTTGCTTTTCGAAGAAGTCCACGTAGGAAGATCTGTAAGATATAGTGTTTAATATGAAAGTAAGTATACTGACAAGTGAATGGGTATATGAGGCATTGACCATTTGCCACAGGTCTCCGACAAATTTCAAAATAATCCTCTTTGATGATCTATATTGTATGTATATGAATTATAATCATGATGCGTATTGCTTTTGTTAAAAAAAACTAATAATACACGTTTTTATACTCAGGAATTAAATTTTTTTAAATTTTCCTTAATACTTCAGCTGCGTCAGAATTTCGCAGGATTGGCACCGTGTGAAATTTTCGAAATCATTTAGGAAATTTGAGAAACACATGAGCATGAACTTTACACGTCACATGTAAACAGAACGTATTGTCGCTCATTATATTGTCACTCATAAGCACCAACAGTTGATTGGTTGAAAGTTCAAGTGTATCCAGCACTGTCCTCATACTCGCATAATTGTCCTAACGTGCGGTAATCGCTTCACCCGTATATCTTTTTAACGCTTTGCTCGCCAATAAAATTTGAAATAGGTTTAAGGTGTTTCAGTGCAGCTGTATATTTACAATTAATTTTTTTTTATTATCTGTCCTTTCGTCAACGTATAACCACAGCCGTTTGTCTTTCACTACAATTTTGACTCCATTTTCAATTTCTTCGCCTGTAGATGGTAGATAGTTATGCAACACTGTCCGAGACGGTTCCTGATTGGAATTATATTTATTCCAGAAGGATAAAAACTGTTCTTTATTCACCAAGTTCATCGGTAAACCGCGCATTGTAATCATTGAAAGTAAATCAGCACATCAACGGTTTATCTCAAACTTTACATATTATCGTGGAACCATTATAAAATAAATCAGAAAATTCCCTGATACGAGTATATGTACTTCTTGACCGTGTCAATCAATGGTCACTTTTTTCATGTACGAATAACGTGCAAAACTTCTAACTTGGAGCCGTGTGACTTCAAGCTCTTTAATCAATAAGATTAAAATTCTCTTATTATGTAATTCCATAACATACGAATACGAAACGTCGAACTATACCTGAGCTAGGCACAGAGAAGCTTATCTGTACATCATACCACGAGGCGAATTAATATTTTCCTAGTTAAGACGTGCACTTTCTGTAATCAATTCTTTAAACGATCGTCCGCTTAACAAGTTTCTATTGATAACATTGTATCTATACGATTCGTGTATCTTGCTGTCCATCTTCCCATTGGTCGTCTTAATTACTTGCGTGTTGAGTTGTCAACCAGGAGCTTCATATATCGACTCAAGCCATGATAACATCTGATCTAGCTATTCAAGTTGGTAACGTATAACATTCTTATCCGTTCTTTCAGCTCCAAGAAGAGTGATATCTGAATTATACTCGTATTACATGTCACTAAATTAGATGATGACCTGCACGTATACGTATCTTCATTAATCTAGCGATACTATGTACAACACGTATACATTGTTTGACAATAAACAATGTAAATTAAATTAATTAGGGAAATTATTAATTACACTTCACCTAGTATATCCTTCGAATGGCGAAGATTCGTTTCTATCGGTGGAGTGTTTTATGTACAACGAATAGTTCTATGGCATATAAAATTAATTTATGGCTTGGAAATGTGCGTAAAATCATAAAATGAATGTCGCAGATAAGATGATATGTTAATTACGGCCGTTTTAAATTTCATGTCGTAATTTTACGTCGATACTTTCATACATATATTTGCAATAAATAAATTAAGGTTTTGAGCTTACATAATATCCATGTATCAACTTGATAATTAGTAAGTGCATGCGAATGCAAATTTAGAACATGTTATGTTTAGTAATACAAATAAAACATTAATTATAGGCGAGATAACCGCTGTTTAAAATTAGATCATTTTGTTATGATGCAAATGCCGTGTGGAAGTGTCACAACAACTTGTGCACTTTTAAGCTATCAATTATAGAACGTGATCAGACGAAAACTACATTTATGAGTTCGACTCGCACGTGGTAATTTTGATATAGTGCCGCCACTACATCTCTAGTTATCTCTAGAGCGGCGACGAACGTGGCAATACCATAGGCGGTACGGTAGAACGGGCAATTGGTGCGCAGTGAATGAGATCATTCACATCAAATACAATACGGTTCACGGTTAGTGTTTATAATAACTTCACACAAACATGTCGCGAAAGTCTGTGCCGTTTACTACGTCGGTTAGAAAATACATAGCAGAATTTCCCGATTTAAAGTATGATGGATGTGCAGTATTGTGTTTGGTTTGTAATAAGCGACTTATAATACGGAAGAAAGACAATTGTAAAAAACATGTGAATAGTGCAATACATAAACTGAACAAAAGAAATGAAATACCTTATGCAACATTCCTTTATGATTTTTTATTTATGTTGACTGCATGTAATTTGCCGCTTCGTTTAATCAGCAAACGCCCTTTTCAAGTGTTCTGGAATAAATATCTGCCAAATTATAAATTACCTGCAAGAAGAACTTTACAGAAACATTTGCCGCGTTTAAGAGAGACGCTTGAAAATATAGCAAGAAGAGAATTGCATAATAAAAATGTGTGGATTACTGTAGATAAGACTACTGATTTAAAAAAAAATAGTATAATAAACGTAATCGTACGTATTTTATCAGCCAACACATTTTCACAGCCCTATTTGTTAGCCTGTAAACGTATACAAGCATGTACTGCGGCAAATATTCGGCAAATAATAATGAACACCTTAAAGAAATTTCACATTCATAGTACTCAAGTCTGCATGCTTGTAACAGATGGTGCTGCTACTATGTTACTACTCGGACGTTTACTAAAAGTAACTTTTCCTAAATTAATACACATAACTTGTGTACTCCATGCTCTTCATTTAGTTGCTGAAAATGTTAGAAGTAGTTATAAAAACGTTGATCATTTGATTGGATCCACCAAACAAGTGTTTCTTAAATCCCCTAAACGACTTAAAGAATTTCATAAAACTTGTCCAGATATTTCGGAACCACCGGAACTCATTCTTACACGATGGGGCACGTGGCTAAATGCAGCTTTTTATTACCATAAGAATTTTCACAAAGTTAAATCCGTTATATCAAAATTTAGGCCAACCGAATCAGAGACAGTCAACATCAATTTGAAAATCCCCAAATTCAGAAGATCTGCATACAATATATAACAATTACCATCCATTAGTAGAAGCAATTACAAAACTTCAAAACGAAAATGATTCGCTGCCCTTAGACGCATCACTATGCATAGTGCAACATGTGACCGCTCATTTTCATAGTTTAACTGACGCTGCTGGTGTACGAGCTCATCAAAAATTATTAAGTGTAAAAAAAAAAATCCGGACTTGCATGTTTTACGAACTACAATATTTATGACAAATGTGCAAATAGTGAGCCCTGGAATGATTTTGAACAACAGCTTCTTTCTGCCAAAATTACATCAATAGACGCCGAACGATCTTTTTCTCTATACAAAAACATTTTCTCGTCGCGAAGGACGTCATTTATAGAAGCAACTGTAGAGACGTATGCAATGATGTAGATGTACAGTTACTTCCACAACACATTACCAGGCTTATGAAATTACATATTACTAGGTAAGCACTAATTGTGTAAGAATAAGTCTAGACACGGCACTGCTACGGACACTTTCGCCGCAGTTTATAATTTACACTTAAACACCAACCGTGAACCGTATTGTATTTGATGTGAATGATCTCATTCACTGCGCACCAATTGCCCGTTCTACCGTACCGCCTATGGTATTGCCACTTTCGTCGCCGCTCTAGTTATCTCTTTTCTTATCGATTTCGCTTTTTCATGTGTGATATCGATATCGTATTTTAGCATAAGTTAATATTCTATGTAATTATCGAACTATTATAATAGATCCAATAAATTAGATATATCAATGTACATACACATGTATACCAGATGTAACGTAGTGTCGGAGAATTGATAAATGCTGTAAATGAAAAAGAAATCCCCAATCCTCAAACTCTTACTAAACGCACCTTTGCTATTGCCAGAAATCCTATTTCGTATTATAAACTTTTGTTTCTGAATTAGATTTAAGACCACGAGTAAACAAAATGGAATGTAGGAACTTAACCAAGTTTAACTTTAAGGAAATTTACTGTTTCAGTACAGTCATGTACGAATAAGAGTTTCAGCAATAACAGTTTCAGTGCAGTAGTTCGGCCCTGAAGATATCCCATACAAATGGGTACGAAACGTCGGCAGATATACTAGTGACGCGGTTCCAGCCCGGAAACCCAGAAGCAGATAGCATGGACCACGACCGCGGAAGTCTACGTACCAAATTACTTTCAGGTTTTCTAAACTATTAAAAAAACACATACATGAATAACGAATGTAATAATAGAAATCACTATAAGTAGCTAAATGTAATACTACTAATAACCACTAAAAATCTTTACAAATAAGTCAGAATGAAATATTAGTCAATGTTAAACTAAGTAAACACTAGCGCCAATTAAATATTTCAAAAAACACGGGATAATAGAGTGCTCGTTCAAATAGACTTCACACAGACTTTTACATAAATAGTTATAAAGGTAAATTTGAAGAATATAAGTACGTAACTAACTAGGTCATTATATGAAACAGTATTAAATATAATAATAGTGCCATCTAGTATTCAAATTCCAAAGTAAGTAAAATGCAAGTGAGAACTAGACTTGCCTAAAAATATGTCAAGCTTACACGAAAAGTGGATCAAAGAAAAAAAACTAAACTAAAAAAACTAAGTCTGTTGATATTAACTCACGAAACGAACAAGTTAAAAGTTGGTCTAACTTGTCATACAAATTAATCGAGAATACAACTTTGTACTCCACTTGTACACTGGAGTGTTAGAGTTCATTGGAAACTTTAGAGACAGTGATAAAGTATTACCTAGATATACGCAAGCCAAATTGAAGAACGAATTCCCTCGACTTTGTTGTGTCTACGACTAACACATGTATCACAGTTATCCATTACGGAAACTTTCATTACCACATTAAACCTATTAATAAGACCTAGGACTAAAGATTAAATTTAAGACCAGAAATGAAAAGCAAAACCAGAATTTAAAACCGCTTGAGAATAATATTGACACTAGCAAATAAACAAAGCACCAATAAGCATTATTACTGCAGAAACATGACAAAGACATTACCTTAGGGCTTGAATGAGTGTAACGCGTTTCTTTGTGAATGGTACAAATAAACATGTTGATAAAAACTACATCCTGAAAACATACTGTTTCAACGTAACGGTCGTAAATCACATAATACTTCCTGGGCATCAATTTAAGGCATCAATAATCAAGTTGAATTTGGTTTGGCAAGGGACTAGAACTTGCTAACGAACATATGCTCCTAGAGAAAGGTGGGTATACGATGCTAACCATGAATTCTAAAGAAGGATGGATATATGTATTTATATGAGGCTAAATATTAAGTTAAAATGTGAAAGTGGAAGTAAATTCGAATCTGTTTAAAAAATCAGTGGGTAAAATATATTTAATATAGGTAACACAATGAATAACAAAGCCGAAACTAGAATAAGCAGGTTAGTTGAACAAATATTATTAAAGTAAGGTACTATACCGTGTCTGTCAAAAAAAAAGAAACCTGCATATTGATTAACGGACAAAAATGAACCGTAATAATTCATTACATTTCGTTGTCCCATAAAATTAAACTTCATGATCGTTAAGACATTATGAGTAATCTCTAGACCCATATTAATAACTTCTGGTGTGCCTTAAGGTAATTATTTAGCATCAATTATTTATGTCCCTTTTACAAGGGACTTAACAAAAATTTATTCTAAATTTCTGGCATATGCGAGTTTCTTAAAAATATTTGATTATGTGGATTCTTACCGCGATAGTAGGTCCCTTCAGCAGAATATTGTATTACTTATTCATTTGTAATCTATAATTGTTGTCCAATTTATTAAAATCATACATAGTTTTTAATTTTTATGCAAAATGTAATTTAAGTCACAACAAATAAAAAATAATATTACGTCGCTTTCTATTATTACTTTCGCTTCCTCGTATTTAAATTATTTCACGAATAAAGGCACATTAGCTAAATAGTTGATTTGCTTTATCAGTTTTTATCGACGTGGTCGTAAAAAGCGAAAACGATACCGCTTTGTACGTACACATGTAAAAAAAAGCAAAAATGGACATGCATGTATTCATACGCAGTATTCGTAAACTGGTTTGCGGTTAAATTAACTTTTAAGCACGATAAATAAGTAACCATATTGCTGTGAAATTGGTGTATGCAATAAGTAGCAAGTCGATTTGATCAATTAAGTTGACAATCAACGTTAGCGGACGTGCCTGAAGTGCTTTTGTTGTTTCTTCCGTTAGGGTTGTGTATGGTGTGTATCGCTTTTGGCAAATGGTTAATAATAAATGCGATCATAGATCACATATTACGTTACTTGGGGAATAAATATTTTTAGCGTTTCAATATCGCTTTTTGTAACAATAGTAGTGTTTGTAACGAGAATTCCCTATCAGATTAGACAAGTTTAGAATTTTCCGTTTTTAAACTACGTAGTTGAAGGTCCTCTACGGTTGGGATTACTAAATTAATATTTCTATGGGCAGCCATTGCACTTTTATTGTTAAAATAAATATTCTGGTTGACAATAATAAATTCGCAAATAAAAAATGATTAAACAACGACAAATATTTCAAGAGCACATCTGAAGACTATTTTAACTGGTTCAGTGAACAGAGATAGAGAATTGCGGAAATTTGCGCTTCCATTCTTGATTTGTTGCTAATTGAGTTGTTCTTAAACGGCGTAACGCACACTCACAAGTCGTTCATTATTCCATTTAATTTCTAAAAAGATTTTGCATGCATACATATGCATATTGTAGTGTAACTTAAGCGCACGTACATAGTTCTAAGAGGAAGTTAGTTGAAATTTATGAGCATCTCTTCTCTCTCTCTTCGTTTTTTACGCCGCTTTTCGATGCGTTCATTTGTTCTCTTTTGTTTCTGTCTATTTGGTCGCTGTTGCGGGCACGTGGCTATTTCGCTTGGCCGCCTACGACGGAGTTCAGGTACCCGAAGCAATCACGGAAAAGGCATCTATGATATTTATCTATCGTACAGATTTTCCTTTACTCGTTTTTTTTTTAATTTCACGTAAACGTTCGAATTTATACTTTCGCCGGAAAAAGTGCAATTTACCCCTGCATAGTTCTAGTAGATATGAATAAATAATATTATTTATTAAGGGGAAATACAAAAGTAGATAGAGTGTAAGCGTTCGCATATTTAAATTAAATTGTTCGAATTGTAAATTTTATTGCAGACTGTGATTAATTGAATCAAACATAAAGGGCCAAAAAACTTTACGAAATTGGTGTTCGTACTCGGTATACGTGTTGTCATCATCAATCGTTACTTATAGTATTCCGCCACATTTCAGCAACATATAATGGTAGCAATGCATATGAACACTAATAATGGGACAATCCTTCTCTTTCTTATGTATTCAGTTTGTCTATTAAGCATGCTTGAAATTAACGAAGCAATTAAAACCTCTGGTATGCAAGTTTTGCTAAAAAACATCTAAATTGTTTGGGGACAGTTGAAAATTATTGATTCTCTGTCCTATCATATCCCACACATATTCTATTGGTGACAAACAACGAACGAGAAGGCCATGGTGATCGATCAACATTAACACATTATTCAAAAAATCCATAGTAATCTTGTCGGTATGTGGCCGCGCACTATCCTGCTGAAAAATTGGAAATACTAATTGTTCAAAATATAGTGTGGTTGAAGAACATTATTGACGGAACGAATTCACTAAAAAAGACTTACTTCGATGGCAGACAGTCTCCCATAATATTACAATTCGAGCAAGGGCCGTATGTCGCTGTACAAACACCGTAAGTTTCTTCTTTCTCCATGACGTCTCCTGATCATTTTACGACCATTATGAGCTCATAAACAAAATCGAGATTCGTTACCTAAGATAACTCGATTCCATTCCTCCTACCAGCAAAACCTTTAGTTAAACCACTCTAGTCCAATTTAATGGCGTACAGTTAGAGATAAAGAAATGGTTGATACGCTCTGAGCCCAAAAGATCACATTCTTCGATATGTACATGAAATTTTGTTATCTATCACTAATTTCTTTTGTCGGCGAAAAACGGTCCTCAAGATCTACGAGTCGACGAGCACGATCTTCTCTATCAGTGGTGCGTCTGACACGTCGTCGTTTTTATTATTTTCTGTCCATCCGCCAATACACAGCAATTGTAGCGACACTATGTCCTACACGATTAGCAACTTCAGAAATGAATAAACCGGTTTCTTGTGGGCCTACTTCGTTCATGATGAAAATTCGCACGTTGTTGTTGTTAATGATGTTAATAGAAAAACAAAAATATATTTAAGTCGTGGCCGATGTCGCTTTGAGTAATTAAAGTATATTTGGCTATTTTAAATTATCGATTATGATCTTATGAACATCCGAGAGTTATATGAGAACATGTTACAATTACGGTTCCAGGAAATTTGTACTCCATTTGAATAAGTTCATGAAAACAACACTCCCTCACAGTGCTTCAAGTACATATAGTACTTACATACAACTCGTTCTGGCAATAATAACGCTCCATTGACATTTTAAATAATAGACAATGGGTCGCCTTCGATTCCGCTTCCGCCTGAAATTCACGTAAAATGAATAACGCGTGTCCATAAGTTTGAAATGAGTTTGTATGCCGTTGTGCATGGAGCGAGCGAGCTTAAATCTGCCTCAGTTATTGCCATTGGCACGTCGGGTGTGCATTATTTGCGTAAAAGCTGATAGTTGTTAATAATAATGAGATGTTCGTTTTTAGCGTTCGTTCCATCCGTGAGTCCATTAATATCTAAGTACAAGACAGGAATCGAAGCATATACTATCCGCGTTCCGTGTGGAACAACGCAAACGCAACAAATAATAAACATTCGCGCATATATGACAGGAGTTACCGTTAGAGGGCATCAACAATAAATAACAGCTTTACGTTTTTCCTTGATATAACTACCGGATAATATTGTTCTGTTCCGTGAAAAAATGGCTAATGTATAGTGAACAGTCAGTACGATAGTTTGTAATAAATGCGTACATATATATATACATTATATACATTAATATACGTACATACATCAATCATAGATCTTTTAGGATTTTCTCTGTAATTAGAACCGTTAGAACCACTTTAAAAACTAAGCTTTTGCGTAGCTAATGACCTGTGTCTAGTTTTCTGGAATTCGAAAGTTAAATACGTAAATCGAAAAAATGTAAACAGTTTTAAGAATGTCTTTTTTTTCTTTATTGCAGACAGATACGGCTGATCTTAAAATTGACGTACATACCTATTTAAGATAAAATGGGAAAGATATTTCCAAATTATATTCGAAAAAATATATTCGAAAGAACATTTGATTGCTCTTATTTGCCTGTAAATAGAGTAATTTTACATCTTACAGCTTTCGTACATGTCTTACATACATACATACACACATACATACATACATGTGTATGTACGTACATACAATTTTTGACTTTCTATCAACTTTTTGTATATACCATAAATATGGACGTGCTGACGGTTTTCCTTCTTAATTATTTTCAATAAATTAAAAAGATTTAAACATGTTGAAAATGAAATCGCTTGTTTCTTTCTAGTAAGACCTTTCTAGAATAATCTGAATTTTTTAGTTCAAAATATATTTAAGTAGTACAAGTAGTCGACGATGCGGTCCCAACTCGGTAGCCGGTAGATGTTATTGAATTTACGTAAATATAGAAAATTTTATTAAAATTTATCTAGCTGTATCAAACATGTGCCAATGGATCCATACATCTGCCTAACCCTGTACAGTGAGGTGTTGTCTTAAAAAGGTAGCCAACTAGAATTCTATTTTTGCATGAATTATAGATCTATAGCATCCGAATATGAAAAAAAACCGTCAATTCTCAAAGATAACTCTCTAAAAGTGTGTTTTTTCATGAAAACATGTTTGTTTTTTAAGTCCAAGCTTTCTGCGATTAATTTAAGAAGAGAAAGAGTAATCAATTTCTAGAAGTCCATCAGAATTAAGAACAACGTATCATAGATTATATTTTTTATTACTTGTACATTAAAATAAATCCCATATTGTATCTTCATTTTGGTGTAACACCGTTGCATGCTGGTTGGGGCAAGTAATTTACATATTCGGCAACGCTAAGTAAATTTAAACACCACACAAGTTTACTAACGTGGATTTAATTTTACGTTACTGTTTTTAATAAAGTGATTGTGTAAGAAGTTGTCTTTAAAAACTTACGGCGATTACTAAGACACTATTAACTAGTAAAAGCTCCAAGTACATATGCAGACACATATCAAACAATGTAACATTATGATCTAATCTTACTTTAACATAACCGACAACACGGAAGTAATTCGTGAAAGAAATCGCGTTCGTCATCTCCGTGACAGTGCCAATTAGTCTTTTGCATTTTCTGAACACGGAGATTAGATGCATTTGCTACTGTTATTAGAGCTTGTTAGTTTCGTTTAGAGTGGAAAAGGATCGCGTAGTTCTGGTGTTACTTACGACTTTTTTTTCATTTAGGTGCGCAGATTTTATTTAAAATTATTTCCGCAATTGTAAACAGTTCGGGCAACGAAGAAAGTTGAAGCGGACAAGTGCATTTCATAATTTCTCGTTCCTTTGCTGTGTAGATGTAATGTAATGCTATGTATTTTTTTCGAATTTTTCAACTAGTAATACAAACTTTTGCCATGATTGATATACAGTTTTTACGTAGTTTATTTAGCTACGAGAAAACGTAAAAGGATTTGCAATTTACATTTCGTTTGTAATTTCTTTCAGCGTGCAGATACTTTCTATTATTAAAATTTGTTTATTTGAATATGTTTTTTTAATATTCAATAACGTTTTTCTTCGTAATAAGACATTTATGAATATATTTTGTCAATATTATTAAACCGTTACCAAAGTATTACCTAATTGATTGATTATAAGAAACAAGTTTAAATGTTACGATAGCGCAATAGGACTTACTAAAATGCCCTGGCATGTAATAGCGCAAGAGATTTAAGCTCCACTAAAAACGACACTTTTGATCCGTAGAATTTATTCATTTCCCTCGATTCGTATTTATTTGCATTGTGCTCGTCTATTTATACATTTCTATTGTTGATAGTAACTTGAAAATTTTGTCAGCGAAACAATAGAATTAACTCGCGAACATTTTCGTGCAATTATTTTTCATAATTTTCGGGGTGGATTTTCTCAACAAGAATGCATCGACGAGCTGAATTCTTTATATGTTGATGGAACACCGTCGAAAGCTACAGTATATCGTTGGTATAGTGAATTCAAACTTGGACGGCGTTCTTTGGACGATGAATTTCGTGAAGGTCGTCCCACAATTGTGGAAAACATTAATGCAGTATCTGAATTGATAATGCAAGACCGTCATGTGACATACCGTGAGATCGAGTCATCTCTAGATATTAGTAACACCAGCGTGCATAAGATCCTGCATGAACATTTAGCCGTTAAGAAGCTATGTTCACGTTGGGCACCACATAATTTGACAACCGCTCAAAACAAATGGTCGCCTGTTGCCTTTAGAGAGTTGTAGAACGGTCAATTCCGAATGGTACAGGACTATTTGTTTGCCAAAAGTTTTTGAAGAAATAAGGAAAACAAACCGAAAACGACATCATTCTCCACCATGACAATGCGAGCTTTCACAGGTCAGTTGAAACAATTGAATATTTGACCGGGCATAACATTGAATGATGAGCTCTCCGCCGTACAGCCCTGATCTAGCACCTTGTGACTTTTTTTGTTCCCACGCATGAAGAAAAAACTTCGTGGTCAAGGGTTTTCTACGCCGGAAGAGGCAGTTGAGGCATTCAAAACTGATATTTTGGAGATACTGCCGTTACAGTGGCAGGAATGCTTTTCGGATTGGTTTAAACGAATGCATTGATTTTCAAGGAGAATATTTTGGAAAGTAATAAAATTATTTTCGATATTAAAAAATTTGTTTTGTTTGCTATTCCCGAAATATAAACATCTACCCTCGTATTACATTCTATAGTTTCATCATACTGTTATAAGTACAGTTGTCAGAATACTTGCTTCCTCAGTTTTTCCAGATTATATAATATATTGAATATAAATTTTAAGTGCACATAATTATGCGGTGGGATTTTCCCATCGACTATATAGATAGGTACTTACGTCGTACCCAAAATCACTCGGTCTGTCATAATTTAGGAAAACGCACCTTTCCAATGAAGACAAGACGAACGATGCTCCAATAGTTTGGAACTATTAGTATGTGTCTCATCATAAATACAAAAACAAGCTTCATGCTTGCCTTATGCTGTCCTATATACATAGTATTCTAACGTGATTAACTGTCAAAATTATTTTTAATTTTGCTGTTACTCATCGAGTTACTCGTTCAATTTGGAGCAGCATGGAAATCGTACACAATCTTGGAAATTCTTAATTTCGGTGTCAGTTTCTAGACAACATTATAAAAGAATAAAGGCATTATTGAAGCCGATAGTATAGAGAACGATATACATAGTTGCGCTACCGCCGATTTCCGAAATATACGAATCTGTGTGTTAAAACACAAACACAACGGTCCAGTCGCGCTTGCCGCCTATAATTTACAATGTTTCAGAGGAAATAAACAAAAAAAAGGGATGAACTGATGAGGAATAAACCAGACGCAACTGCACTCATTCCGAAACCAGAAGTAAATGCAGGTAGTTTTTTGTGAAAACTGACCGTATAATCAATCCCGCGTATTCATTCAAAGTATATACGGAGAAAAAATTAAAATTAAACTTGTCCTGTAATTAGGACCGCTTCAGAAGCTAACGTTTTAGTTTTGAAACCATGCGTCGGCGCCAAAATTAGAAGAAAACGTGTTTAACGTGATGATGATGAAGATGGTCGTCAAGTTACACGGTCGTTCATTTGTTTTAGTACGATTAACTTCTGGAACTGTCGACAAGTGGTTTTTTGGGTTTAAACAATTTTTGCGATTAATGTGTGATTGTTACATTTGTATTTGTGCTTGTGCTTGCTGTACTACAGATGTTCTTCAAATAGAGCACAATGACGATGCAAATTACTGAATGATAGAGAAACATAATTTCGACCATCTCTATAACAACCTATTATATTATTACCTTTTTCCTAATTTATAATTGGAATATTATTAATATGGTTTTTAGTACTTGGAATGATACCAGAGAACTATTTTCTATCAGAAATAGGTTTGTAAACCATCGCGGCACAAAAATCTGATGCGCGTTGTTTTACGTATTTGCCAGATATTTATGCGTCAAAAATTTGTAAATATTTTAAAAAATTATGATTACAGCTCCGGCGCATTAGCACTAATATGAGTAAAACCATGCATGTGAAATTAGCATTAGTAAGTGCGTGCACGTGACACCACAAAGGTTACCAAATTCAATACTACTACTATGTAACTACTATGTAATTATACTATGTGTACCGGAAAGTCATTACCGGTTTTTCCCGAAAAAAAAAAACTACATAATTTTCAAGAAAATGGAAAAATTTATTTATTCAAAGTATGATTCCACACATCTTGCCCATCTTTCAGACAATTTATGAATGTTATCCCAGAAAAACTGTTTGTCCTTTGAGCAAAACCATTCATCGAGCCATTTTCTAGCTTCCTCGAAATTGGCGAAGTGTTGCTCTGCAAGCGCGTGTCCCATTGGTGTGAAAAGGTGATGGTCGGACGGGGCAAGGTGTGGAGTACGGCGGATGCGATATTATGTCCCACCCAAGTGCTTTCCACGCTTCCTTGACCGGTTTTGCTGTATGAGAGGCGCATTGTCATGCTGTAAAGTTACTTTACCGTGTGTTCGGGTCCATTATGGGCTTTTTCTACCAATGCGCGATCCAAATCGATAATTCGTTGTCGGTAGCGATCAATATTAACTGTTTCATCAGGTTTCAATAGTTCGCAATACACCACGCCACTTTGGTCCCACCAAACACAGAGCACTGTCTTGCGACCAAAACGATTTGGCCTTGGAGTGGATGGATCGGCTTCGACAGGTGATAACCGTGATTTTTGCACTTAGGATTTTCGAAATAAATCCATTTTTCATGACCCGTCACTATTCGATGCAGAAATGATTTCCGATCGTACCTTTGAAGCAGCATTTTTCGTTTTTCCATTTGCCTGTTGTCAATTGATGTGCCACCCATTTTCCCATTTTTCGAATTTTTCCCATTGCTCGTAATTGGACGCTAATAATTTCTTGGGCTACATTTAACACTTCTGCCAATTGTTTTTGAGTTTGGAATGAATCTTCATCCAATAACTCCTGCAGTTTTGCATCTTTAAACTTTTTGGGTCTACCAGAACGTTTTTCGTCTTATACATCGAAATCACCACTTTTGAATTGTCTAAACCACGCTTCACATGTTTTTATGGTTGAACATGCTCACCGTAAGTTGCTACGGGCAAACGAGCGCCTTTTTGTTTTGATTGAATAAGAAAAGTAATAATGATCTATGACAGTTTTAGGCTTTGAAGCTTGATGTTAGTAGAATAAAATGACATATGTGTCAAATCATAACAATGCATACTTAGACCTAGCGACATCTGTTGGAAAAACCGGTAATGGCTTTCCGGTACATCTGGTAATTACATATGCACTTAATTGATTGGTAAAAAATCCTAAAACGCTATCTGACTTGTAACCTTCCGTAGTTGTCATTGTCCATGGTTACTTCGTTTTGACGTGTTAGAACAACGTTGTCGGATGACGTTTCCTTTTCTGCTCCACAAGACATATTTAGGACTGAACTGTTGCTACTGTGTCGTTGTTCCACTAAAGCCGTTTCAGTGCAATAATGACAGCATTCATCTAAAACCTTACCTTTAAAGTTCTACATGAAGTTCTAAAGCGGAAATTTTAAAAAAATTGGAAAAAAGTAATACTAACAATATTCAACGCTGTGAAATGGGGGGGATCTTCCTTATTTTTTTTGTTGTGAAGAAACTTGAAAATTTTGTAAAAAGCATTAATTCGACTGTTTATAACACGTACTGTATATATAATAATTGTAATTTCGAATAAATATTACAGTCAGCGAATGTTATTGACTTTGTCTACTACATCTATTTCCTATTAATATTCCGCATGATTAACAAGATAGAAATTCGTCGAAATGTCTAATAAAAAATCAAGAGGGACAGACAGAGACGAGAAATATAATTTGTCATTCCGAGAGTGTCCATCGACTGTCCCATTCACGGCGAATGCAATTTGAAGGAACCGAATAAAACCATTACATCTAAATAAACTTGGAAAGAGGAATTATGTTCTTCTAATTTAGACAGATTGTCGACTAGTACAGCTACATATTTATGGTTACCGATAAATAATGATATTTTATTGATTAACTTACTAGCAATAATGAATCAATATGTGGATGAATTTTAATAATTAATATTCTGTAATTTGTTTGATATGATTTTAAACGTTTCTTTTTGTATTTATCAATCAATTTCGACAACGTTCGAATTGAGAATACGCCATAGCTAACAAATCATATAATGGAAATGTAATCAAGAATACGTAAAATCTCCACTATTTTTGAACTAACGTCGTGTAATTCTAAATAAAATCCGTTTTTTCCTAATCGAAACGTTAAAAACGTAAAAACGAATTTCTGGACACATCTTGTATTCGGTAGACCCAGGGCAGTACATCATAGTTTTATTTAGAGAGCATTAATAATTTTAAAGAAATGTAAACCTTTACAGTTTTATGTCTTCGAAACAAAGCGCCTTTTCAAAAATCATCCGAGGAGAAAAAATAACATTAGGAGTAACTCCCTGAATTGTTTAGTATACAGCCTAAGTAATCATCAAACCGATTATTACTCATGTAGCCGAAATTATGTAATCACAAAAGAATAACTGAATGTAATGAAAAGGAAAATATTTAGAACGGTACTGGAACATACGGACCTAAAATCAAGTTTGCTAAACAAAGTAGACAATCAATTAACTTCGAAGCTAATGTAACGAAATAAAAAAGAAAAGTTAAGAATAGACAGTAACAGAGAAATGCAGCAGGGAGGGGAGCATAATGTGATTAGCAGGGCCTCAAGCAGGAAGTGAGGAAACTTCCTCGGGAGTGTAGTGCCATATACCGAGTAAATGTAAATCTCTCGTACTAATACTCGCCACCCGTCACACTGTCCACCTAAGTTACATACATTCGACCCTGTAGATAGTTTTTTCAAAGAATATTGGGGTTGTTGAGTTTTAATTATAGAATTATTAATTTATTAACCGTTTATTTATCATTTCATTAGGCCTTACGTGAACATCGTAATGCAATTTAGTCATTTTCACAACACTAGAAAAAATTAAGATCTGTAATTACAATTCATTAATTTTCAGTTATTTCTTTATACAATTATCTACAACAACGATGTCTAGTTTAAGAGATTCTGAATGTGAATGACTTGAGGAGAATAGCGAAACGAGAATTGGTCCAAGAAGCACATATTACGGTCGTCGATTTTGCGGAGATTCAGTCGATATATGTAAATGCAGCTAAAAGCTAAGGAATTGTCTGGTTGACATCATAGCTACTTGAATATACGAGTACAACGTTCTCGATGGACACCTAAATTATTTCACTTAGTGCATATTACATGCAATGTACTTTTTCTCATCGATCGCTTTCTCTTTATCTAAAAATTGAAAGTGTCACCAGCGTGCCGAACATTTTTTACATTTAAACTACCGTCGATCTAATTCGTGTTACATTTAATATTGATGATATCGTGTTTTCTAAAATTAGTTTAATCCGATTACCGTACACGCTATTAATCATAATCTTTCCATGCTACACTTTCAATAATTACGCTACTCCTACTTCTTCAGCAAAAAATCAATTTCGATTTCCGTACAACTTCTAAAATGGACAGACATCGTTTAATAACATAATCTCACGTAATCTCACAGTGAGGAATAGAAGAAAAAAGAAATAGAAAACGCTTACTATACAATTTTCGTATACGTTCGAATACATTAACACAATTTTTTTCATTTTGGGCAGTGCGTACAAGACTAATTAGTAATGTGCAAAGAAGAAAACAGTTACAGAGACCATAAGGTCTCTGTGTGTTGCGTGGTGTTTGGGATCCGTTCGTGGGAATGGATTTAGTGACTAAATGCGGATGAATTATATTGTTTCCGGCCCCTTCCCATCAGAATCTTGCTTAACGAACGTATGTTGTATTAAAATAATCGTTTCTAAACGTATTTTCGTCAAGGCTTATCTTCTTTTCTCTTAGACGAGGCGAATATACGTATAATTGAATTCAATTCTAGAAACTTGAATGCTTTTTCTAACTTAAATGTGTTTTATTTCCTTTCTTTACTGCTTTCTGGAATTACAAGCACTATATGCTTGTAATTAATTATGAGTTTTAATTATGTGAATATTGTTGTTGTACGTATCGATTGTATTAATAAATTATTATTTAATTAAAAACACTAACATAGACAAATAAATGATAATTGCATCAATATTTCTTTGTTTTGAATAAATTATTAGAACAAATATTTGTTACCATATTTACTTTCATTTTAACCGTATCGAAAACAATGAAGGACTGGAGATACAACTACGAAACCTGGTCCGAATTTGTCATAAACGGGTCTATGTTTCGTAGATTGAGAAAAAAGAAATGAAATTAAAATTCGCAGTAAAAATTTCAAAAAGAATTATTGATAAAACATATATACGACGAGAAGTCAAAATGTTCCCGGAATTGTGTCGTAGTGTTGGCAGTTGTGATGCAATCACAATAAATTTTGTGCAGTACATTCCTTATGGTGCATAGTTATGACGCTGACAGGTCTGAGCAAGTCTGAACACGCAGTGTGACTGCAGTTTAGCGGAAGGTAAGAGTGTGTGGTGATCAGTTGGCGTGATGTCGCAGTTCGAGCAACGGGCGAACATCAAGTTCATGTGCAGATTGGGAAAATGTGCTTCAGAGACTTCGTTAGCCTTACAAACAGTTTACGGTGACGATTCTTTAAAGAAAACAGCCGTTTACGAGTGGTTTTCAAGATTTAAGGGTGGACAGGAATCCCTGGAAGACGAGAGTCGCAGTGGGAGACCTTCAACCTCCAGGAACGAAGGAATGGTCGAGCGAGTGAAACAATTAATCAGAGCAGACCGCAGAATGACCATCGACGAGTTGGCACAAGAACATGGATCCATACACGCAATCCTGTCAGATGATTTGAAGATGAAACGTGTCAGTGCAAAGTTTGTCCCGCGCTTGCTGAATCCGGATCAGATGGAAACTCGGAAGTTGACGGCGGCCGAATGTTTTGAAAAAAGCAGAGAGGACCCGATGTTCTTGCAGACAATCGTTACTGGTGACGAGACTTGGGTGTACGCGTACGACCCGGAAACCAAGATGCAGTCATCAGAATGGCACACATCGTCCTCTCCTCGACCAAAGAAATCACGTCATGTCAAATCGAAAACAAAAGTGATGCTCATTGCGTTTTTCGACAACGAAGGTGTGGTGCACCATGAATTTGTACCAGCTGGACAAACGGTTAACGGTCCTTTTTACGTGCAAGTTTTGAAAAGGGTGAGGGAAGCAGTTCGAAGAAAACGTCCAGGCAAATGGCAAGAAGGATGGTCACTCCATCACGACAATGCTCCCTCCAACACGTCGATTGTTGTGCAAACATGGCTTGCAGAGAAAAACATTCCAGTCCTCCAGCAGCCTCCCTACTCACCGGATTTAGCGCCATTGGATTTCTGGCTCTTCCCCAAGCTCAAAAAGGGCCTCAAAGGTAATCGTTTTGACACCGTAGAAGACATCAAAACCAACGCGACGGCTGAACTTCGGAAGATACCACAACAGGACTTTCATCGTTGTTTCCAACAATGACAGGAGCGGTGGAGCAAGTGTGTGTGTTCAGACGGCGCCTACTTTGAAGGCGATTAAGTGACTGTGTACCTATGTTGTGGTAATAAAGAGTTAAAACAAAATTCCGGGAACTTTTTGACTCCTCCTCGTATATATATTTAAAGTCCAGCGATTGTCTTAATCGTTAATATATAAATTCGTCGAAATAGTTGGAAAAAAACAATAGCAAATATTTTTTCAGAATGCAGTGGCAAAATTCGTGTATCTGACATTAAAACAGCTAAAAAAATATTGACTTATTAAAATAATGCATTAATAATCATTTTTTTTATTGATAAAGTGTTTGAAGGCGAACAGTTTCTTCAAATAACACTAATCTGTAGTATCATCTCCTATTACTTGTTTTCTAAAATACACTAAATTTTATTAGTTTATTGTCGAGCGTTTCTTGGATATTCCGCAAAGTTTGATCGTTCTTATCATCCACTCACTACGAGCAGAAACAACAGATTTTGGCAATTGCAAATATTTTATTTAACGGTGTATCATAAAATAGAAATATTCTCTTATCTACATAGGTTCATCACGCTGTATCTCTAACTCGCTTTCACTCAAATTGAAGTAAAGTTCTCTACTCCTTCTTGTTTTTTGACATGGTGGCCTGCCACGTTGACATCGAGTGAGCAGATGCGAGTATACCACGCTTGCGCTGATTCCAATAAAAATAATTAATATTGCTGTAATTATTTTCCATTTCACTAAAATGTACATTTTTCATAAGAGTTATCAGTCAGGATGTACGTGACATTTTTCATACAATCAAATGTATTGTTGTTATCCGCTGAACAAACGAAAATTGAAAAGTTATCGGTCTGTCTGTATTCCGCAGAACCACTACTACATATAATAACAATACTAATAACTAACGTTTTTTCCCTTTTCGTCAATGACACACATTTCATTAAATGTCACAATCGAAGGTAATTAAAAATTATTGGCTGCACATTCGCAGGTTCGAGAGGACAATGCGAATTCACACCTTTCATTGTACAGTTGTACAGGTACATACCTAACATCGAACCATTACAAATAACAATAAATCCTAACATGTTCGCATGAATGTACCTTACCCAATCATTCCGTCCTCTCGATTCAATTACGTTTACTCCCCATTGAGATGTCCTTACACCTGTTGCTGTTAGTTCGCCATAAATACGATATGAGGCGATGATTACAAGATATAAAAAATGGATGTGTACGTAGTATATATATATGTATATGCACTTAAACACGTATGCACAGGACTTTCCATTCTCGAAAGGACTGATTGAGTGTGCAGCAGTTCTTGTTAGAAATGCCAATCTATCCGTTCACTGATCACGAATTTTATATATTATTACTTGATAGTCCGCTAAGGTTAAAATCATTATATGATAATTATGGCTGTGTTTTTTCATGGGATGTTTGTATTTTAAACGAGCCAACGAGAAGCGGCGTTGTTTCTTTTTATTTCTTTAGTTCTGAGAAAAATAGAGCAAATAATGAGGAGTTATGAAATCGTAAGAGTCATGCACAATTTTTTCTTGGAATCCGTCGTAAGAAATTAATTTCCATTTCTGTTTCACTTAAATTACGCTCGATATGCACAAGTGTCCAAACAACGTAGTTAGATTGGTAAACTCGAATTAACTACAACTTATTGAATACGCTACAACTCGTATTTCACTCTACGGGGGCTCGTCAGTGTTACGGTAGTAGACTCGTTCTAACTTCACATTCCCTATGTTATTTCAGTAATGCATAAATAATAAGTTTGCCTCTAGAAATTCACAACCGTCTTAGATTTAACACCTTTTAGTAAAATGATCATAAATCTTCCCTTTAGCAATTTTAAATTCCCACCATCATCTTTTGATATCTTCATGTTATTTATCGACTTATTTCTATTAGTATTCCGCTATTTATATTATTAAAGGAAGAAACTCATACCATTAGTGATGATGGGATGTTTTCCACTATTTTAAAACTATGAATGAGTTTTCGATAAGCTACCTTATTTGAACGACTTCAAATCGACTTTTTGTTGCTCTATGTGTCAACAAAAATTTGGTTATACGTGGAATTGGTGAATTCTTAAATGAAGAATGAAGACACATTCTATCAGAATATAACAGAAAATTAGAAAATGTCATTTTTAAGCTAGAAATTGGATTTCGAGAAGAAATAAATCAGGTGTTTCTGCAACTCTTTTAAAAAAAATTGCAGGGCATAAAAATAATTAAAGAAAGCCAGCAAGAGATTCATTCAGTGCTCTGGTTTTTATGTATATCGACTACCAAATAATGCCATTTCAAAATTCTTTAAACATGTCTACGAAGCAATATATGATGCGTTACAAAAAGTTATTAAGGTGTGAAAGAAATTTTTGTTGTTCAACTACAAATGAAAATTATGTTCATGCGGTTATTTTCAGTCGATTTTAGTCGATCAGCAAAAATTATTCCACTGAAATCGCCTAGTGAGAATGCATCGCTATAAAACCATATTTAGGCGTGATCGAACTAAGGAGACGAAAAGTGTTTCTGAAGCTTATACGTACATCATTAAAAGGTCTACAGTTTCTAATAACAAAGCTCAAGCTTTCCCTAGTTGACGAATGAATAATGTTCGATTCACTTTATGTTCATATAAGTTGGAAATAGATATCTAAGTATAATAGAACAAAAAGAAATTGCAATATTCTGAATAGGAAATTGAAATATATTACGATCAGAAAATGGAATATGCATGATAGCATTAACAGAAATATTGAACGACCTAGATTGAGACTTTGCGCTATCCACATGGTATTGTACAGCTGCCAGTTGATGAGCAATCATTGTAAAATACTGCTAACGTTAGAATAGGTATGACTGAAAAATCTAATAGGAACGTCTTCGAAGCGAAAGTGTTAAAGTTTTATAGAAAATAATTCAGCCTTAGATGACGAAAAAAAATTTGGAAGTTTGTACAGAGAACACTTAACTGTCTTTATAGGTAAATGGTTTATTTATCATTTATCTTACTACTTCGTATACTATAAATACTTTTCCAAATTAGTTTATTATACACAGTCTGTCGCAGAGAAAACGGACATTTCTTAAAATAGTAATTCTTAGTGGCGCCATCTATTAAAAAAGATATGCGTCGGTGAGGCAGATCTTTCACCAATGTTATGTCAACATATCATGACATTTGCATCATTAAAAGCAGGGAAATTGGGTATAAAGTAACAGTGTGTTTGACATTGGTCGAAAAATTAATTCTGAACAAAGAGCAAATACCAAGTTCTGTTTTAAGTTCGGTAAATCGTTTACTGAAATGTATAATTTGACGGAACGAGTGTATGGTCATGCATGTTTATCACGTACGAGTGTGTGAGTGGTTTAAACGTTCTAAAGACGGTCGTACGGACATAAATGACGACGAACATCCTGGTGCAAAAAAATCTTTGGTTACGAGAAGTAACAATAAACTTGTGAGTGAATTTATCAGAAATGAGCCGAAATACTCATTGCGATAAGTGGGAATGAAATTAAATATTTCCAAAGATTTAATTTATCGCATTTTGACACAGCATTTGGGACTGAGAAAGATTTATGAAAGGTTTGTACCACATAGAATTCGACAGTGTACAGACTTGATTAGCGACTCCAAAAAGAATGAAAACTTCAGATATTCTCTTGTAACTGGCGATGAGACGTGGTGTTTTCAATATGATCCAGAGACCAAGCGTCCAAGCTCTAAATGGAATCATCTAAGCACAGAAAGACCGAAGAAAAGGCGTTTGGAGAAGTCAAAAATGAAGACAATGTTGATTTGTTTTTATGATTCGAAAGGTATAGTGCACAATGAGTATTTACCAACTAATAAAACAGTCAATGCTGTATATTATATTGGTGTTATGAAGCGTTTTTTGGCGCGTATTCGTCGTGTGCGCCCTCAAAATCGTGAAAATGGTAGCTGGCGTTTGATAATGATAATGTACCATCTCATCGTTCGACGCTTATCACTGATTTTTTAACTACAAATGACATTTTAACCATCAACCATTCACCGTATTCACCGGATTTGGCCACCTGCGGTTTCTATCTATTCTCCAAACTACATTTGCCGATGAATGGACAGCGTCATGCCGACGTCGAAGCCATTAAATAGGCGTCGACAGTGATATTGAAGGACATCTCTAAAGATGAACTTAAAAATTCATTCGACATATAAATTGACCGTGCAAAACGTTGCACTGAAGCCGAAGGCGACTACTTTGAATAAAATAAATGAATTTTACCAAAATAGTAGGCCGTTTTCTCTGAGACAGACTGTGTATATAATGTATATAAAATTGCAACAGAAAGAATTTAAACTTCCTATTTTGAGTAATAAAAATGAAAGTATAAAGTTATAAAAAATATTTAGCGTTTTTTAAATAAGAAAAAACATCGGGCGATCTTTGGGAAACTTAAATTTTTATTTGCAAGTGCGCAATTTGGTATCTTTTTGGTAAAATTATTTGTTTTTCAAATAATTTCTGGATGCCAGAATATATTAAAAGAGATAATATCAAGTCGTACGAAAGTGCATACAATAAATACATCAGAACAATATGTATTAAACGGCAGAAACTCGCACTTATTATTGACAAGCCGGCGGCGTAACTACCAAGAAAGACAAAGGAAATTGCAAATACCACTTTCTAAGAATTCTATATATTGTATATAATAAAAACACATTTTGCGCACATTGTTAGCATTTCTGTGAATGTGTGCGCGTGTACATTTCACATCGGCGGCCTCATCAGCTACGGCGAAGTCAATAGCAATAGACGATAAAATAAGAATAATTCGCATCGAAATACGAAAATAAAGAGAAATGTGGCACACAAACGGAAGAGATGAGCAAAAAGAGGACGAAGAGGATACGCTAAAGGAAAATTGGGCGTCGTAAATAAGGCTGTCGAGTTGGGTTATTACAGGCATGTCGGTTAATGATGGTAATTGCAGCACTTCGTACACCATTCGACAAAAAAGAACAATGCTCTTTATGTAAAGATTAACTCTTACGAGTATCTTTAATGGCTATCACATACACATCGGTAGACTTGGCGCTGCGACCGTTCGGTCAGCAGCGGGGGTTTCAAGAAATGTAAGGGGTTTATCGAGAAATAAACTCCTTCAAACAGCGTTTTCAGCATCGTTCGACATCTAATGATGAATTACTTGCATAACTAAAATAATCTTTGTTAATACTTAAAGGATCTGTAGATACACTATCACCAAAAATTTGTTATAATCTAATAAAATCTAATCGTGAAAATCCGGTGTCGCTGACTACCGTAAAAAGACGTTTGTCAAAGGGGGACTAAAAGGGCGATTTACTGTTCGTAAACCATTGCTACGGTCACAAAATCGTAAGAAACGATTACAAATGGGCCAAGGCGCACCACAGTTGGTATGTGGAAATGTGAAAATGGTTCCTGTGGACGACCGAATCCAAGTTGTTTGGAAGTAATCGGCGCGTTTTCGTTCGCAGACGAGTTGACGAAAGGACGATACCAGAATGTGTTCTACGAACAGTTAAACATGGTGAAGGTTCAGTTCTTGTTTGGAGATCATTTTCTTTTAATGGTGTTGGAGATTTAGATCGAATTGATGGTATTTTAAGAATAGAAGGATATTTGAAAATTTTAAAGAAACACACAATTCCGCACGGAATTAAATTGATTGGAGGTTTTTGTTTTTAACAAGATAATAAGCCCAAACATAGTGCTAAACTTTGTAAGGACTATGTGAAACAAAAAGAAGAAGAAGGACTTCTTGTAAATATGGGTTGGCCCGCACAATAGTCCGATATGAACCCTATCGAGTTGCCGTGGGATGACCTAGATAGAAAAGTAAGAGAACACTGTCCAAAATCGCAGCAACAGCTATGGGAACACCTTACAAAATGCTTGGAACAATATTCCAGTTGAAACTCTTCAAAAACATGTGTCGAGACTACCCAAAATTTGTAAAGAAGTTATTAAGTGTAACGTGGATATTTTGACGAAAGTCGCTTAAAATAAAAAGTGGCAATTTTTCTTCATAAAACTAATGCTATTATTTTGTTTTATAAGAATATACAGTTTATTTTTATAGAAATTACATATTTATTCATATATATATTACCAAAAGTGTTCCATTTTCTGTATTTTACCTATAATGATCCGTCATTTGTGGCCGGTAGTGTAAATGAAAATACGAAATTTCGACTCTGTAAAGGCAATACTGTCCTCGTGTAATAACAATTATGTATTCTTAAATATATAAAAAATGGACCTTGTAACAAACAAAAACACTAAACTTTGTTTAGATTTTTAATTAAATTACTTCTACGTACTATGAGACTGAATTTTCCATATTTTTTTGAACGTCCTTGTGTGTATAGTATATGTACATATATATGCACGTATGTACATATGTACCTAGTACATATGTACGTGCATAAATGTAACTTTTATCCAGCGCACAACGATGCGTTCCAAGGTAAGACCAGTAGTGAAGAAGATTAGTCACGCGACGATGAAAACTCTTGTTCTTTGGGTGAGTCCTCCCCTATACCTCGGGACAACAGCGACGGCTGATGATTCGACAATTAACTTTCTTGCCGTTTACATCTCTGTGACGTTTAATGTGTGCTCCAATGATTACCCGAAAAAGTAAGATAAATACTCGTCGGAGAAGCATGATCCGCCAAGGGCGAGCAATCAATAATATCCGTCCGCGTTAAACTATATATTTTACTGTTTTTATAACGAGAAAGTGTATACTTTACGACAGTACTGTTATACTGAAGTTTCAATTTTCGCATTGCGTTAATATGCAAATATAAGTAATGTTTCCGTAATGTATGTAGGTATATATGTACGTATACATTTTACATAAAGACATAATTATATTAAGGAAACAAGGAGAATTTATTTGGAATAGCGACCATCAAGACAGAAAATTACAATTCTTTTTTAATTTAACTCAAGTTCTCGTTGTTGTTAATTTTAAGTAATTTGCGTATATTTTAATATGTTTATAATTACGCTACTCTGATTGTGAAGTTGTCTTACCGTTTGTTGGTTTGTTGATGACAATTTCAATTTTACTTCCTTTAACATAAATGAACAAGTTGAAGGATTAATAATAATAATAATAATAATAATAATAATAATAAAAGTCTGTTACTAAACATAAAAACTCAGTCGTGGAATATTTGTGAAAATCACAAAACTGAGTTTTTGTAGGTAATTTTGATGGCACCTGTGGTTGATTAACTTAATAACTAAAGGTTGATACATAACCCTTTTCCAAATGAATTTTCGAATTTTGTATATATATATATATATATATATTGTATCGTATTGGCTATATATATATATATATTTTGTATTGGCTATATATATATAGCCAACACGCATACTGTGTGCGTTTTGGCTTTCAACGGTACAGATCGTGTGCAGAAATTGTTTCGTATGGGTATTTTGCCGTAGTTTTCCAGGTGCGACACTGTTTAATTATCTGCTGATGATGACTAGTTAGTTGTCGAAGCACCTATACAGAATACGAAAATTAATGTGGAATGGGGTTACATATCAACCATCAGTGATTGAGTTTTTGTGTTTAATGTTGTTATGGATTTTTTATCAAGTAAAGGCCACATCAGCTAATTATTTAATAGAAGAGGATGCAAGCTATTTGGCCCTTTGGTATTTCTAATAGTCTTTTATTTTACTTAAAAAAAAATTACATATGTGATCGTGGAATCAAACTGAAAAAGAGGCCATGTTCAGACTGTTAGAATTTGCTGCATCTGTTCTTCCACTTTAATCTAGCTTGAATAAGATTTTTTGTCCGGTCAACTGCTGTACCATTTCATTCTAAGAAACATAAGTGACCCAATAATTCCATATCAAGTTTTCATAGATTACCCGACGTTCCTTCTATGTCAATAATTTACATCATTTCAGCTGCTTTCAACTGTTGTATTTGTAAATCTTGATATGTTAAGAAACATGCTTATATTATGTTCATTTTCTAACAATGCGTTCAACCTGTTACTATATAATCTGCAATTATACTCTCAAGAATTGGCATTTATGAAAAGTAATGGACGGTTGTTTGCTAATATTTTCGAAGGTCCTAAAAACTATTTTGAGGTTGAAAGTTGGCTTAATTCTAAGAAGAAGGAAACTTGCCAGCCATATCGAAATATGAACTTTTGAATTTGTAAATAGCTTATGTCTACAATATGAATGGTTTTGCTATGAAAGACAGAGAAATTGCATTCCAATATTTGAGAACTAGAGTTGTATGTGCTACAAAGGTGAATATAAATTTTTTTATTTTGACTTAAAATTCCAATTTCTTAAAAAGTTGATATTTTTGAAAAGTTGGAAATTAATGAATGTTCGTGTATTGACATTTTCTGAGGCTCAAAACGATATTGATATGAAAGCCTATCGTAAGTGTTTTGGCTTAGAGAACATAGAAACTTTAGAAACCCCATTAAAATGCGAAATTTATAATTTGTAAATAACTTATGTCTAAAATTTGAATGTTTCTTCTATGGAGAGCAGAAAAATTATATTGCACTAGCTTAGAGCTAGTACTACGAAGACGAAATTAGAACATTTTATTTTAAAGAAAATTTTTTGAAAATTGGTAGTTTTCAAAACTGACATTCTCGAATGTCTTAAAAATGATTTTGATGTCGAAACTTATCTAACTACTTTGGCTCAATTCCAAGAGAACTGTTGAGGAAACAAAGAAACTTTAGAAGCCGTATCAAAACGCGGACTTTTAAGATTATAAATAGTATGTCCAGAATTTGAATGGTTTTGCTATGAAGTGTCATATACTACAACTAGAAAAGTGATACATTCGCAAAAATTGGCATTTTTCAAAGATATTGTAAATTAACGAATGCTCATGCGCCATTTTCGAAGGTCTTCAAAACAATTGTCAGATTGAAATTTGGCTTAATCCCGAGAATAAACAATTTCAAAACCACAATGTGACCTTTGAAATTTGTTAATAAATTATTTCCGGAATTAGAGTGGTTCTGCTATGAAGAATAGAAAAAGCATCTTCTACTGTTTCTAACGTAAGCGAAACTTTTTATTTTCTCAAAAACTTGAATTTCACCGACGATACTGCATTGTAAAAGAATGCAACGATGTCGCCCATGAAGTGTTGTTAAGAATAGTCAAAAAAATTTTAAGATTAATACAAAAACGAATTTTTTAACGAACAAGAAATGTAATGATTTGCAGTTTTCCTTCTTTAGATTAGTTAAGGTGGCAGCACACATCCAACCTGGTTCATAAGATCCGTAATTTAGCCAGTAACGAGATCTGACTTTTTTTGCTTTAATATTTTTTACAATTTCTATCATTCGCTCATTCTGTGCTTCGATTCGCAGTACCATTTGTAAGAACGACGTTGCCGCGCGCAGTCATAATATTAATTAATATTGGCTTTTTTAACTGCACAATAGACAATGTACTTCGTTTATTCAATATCCAATGCAACGATTTATTAGAAAATCCGAACAGTACATACAAATTACGATAGCATCGTATTAATTTTGCGTTTATAGATTGTCCAGAAAATAATACTGCGATATCCATGATTTATTGTGTCGGGTATTATTTATGCCAGCCATTGGCGATTTGCAATTACCCAGATCTAGTAAACTTAATAGCGATGGGGATAATTGTTGCGCCGTTCTTACAGTTAACTGTACATTTCATTCAAGAATACGATTTTGAACGTTCTTCAGATATTTTCTTTTTGCTTCTCTCTCCACACACACACACACACACACGCATGCAAAAAGGCGTACATACAATCTCGGGTTGTTACAGCAAAGGACTCAACGTAATTAGGTACGAAGAGGAAGTGCTTAAAAATAATTGTATGTACAAATAATAACAAATGACCAGACGGACGGGGTACAGAGAAAAAAGAAGAAAGTTGTTCCTTCAAAGCCGATTGTTATTTTACACATGTGCGTCTATATTTAAATCATTACGCTCACTAAATGAGGACACAAGTTGTTAAAACAAAAAGTTAAGAGGAACGATGAGAAAATATAGCTCGAAGGTGACTTTAATAATGGAAGAATTCGTCGAACGACAAAATTAAATAGCACAATCGAGTGAATTCATGCTAGAAGTGCTCAAGGTCATGAATTACTTGTTCTCGTCAAATTAGTGATCAAAACTCCATACAAAACATGAATGGAACGTTTTAATTACGTAAACTGAATAATTGCACATTTAATTTTATTGAAAAATAATGTAGTTTTCCTAAAAATCGATTCGAAAGTAACCTGCTTAAATTTAAAAAGCACTAGCATTAAAATACAACAATTTCATTAATTACATGTTACGTACTAACATAACTGGCTATAAAATTTAATTTTATCAGTCGTTCTAATCATCGGTAATATATCTCTTAGTATTAATATACTATGTAACGAAAGAAAACTAATCACCCAGTAAAAATACATATTTTTAGACCGAATTTATACAAATGCGTACTGTTTTGAGAATAATAGGCGATAAAAAAATAGCAAGAAATTAATAAATATTTGTATCGTTTTCTGCTGACCTCTAACGAAAAAATTTGTTCTTCTTTTCTTTATTTTTATATTTACAATGTGTTTAATTTGTTTACTCGGCTGTAACAGTCTGTAGTTGTAAATAAATGTATAAAAATGTCAAGTGTTCGAAGACAATTCAATGATCTCCAGCTAAGCGATTTTGAAATAGGTCGAATCGTTGGACAACATGAAGCGGGTATTGCATTTCGTGAAATCAATAGGTGGATGTAAAGAAATATTGCTACAGTTAATCGTTGTTGGAGAGATTGATCTCAAGAAGGGAGGCAACATCATGGAAGAGACTCTGGACGACCTAGAAAAACCACCGAACGGGAAGACAGAAGATCGAGATTGTTTATGTAGGCTGTGCAAAAACTTTATGTATAGAGTAGCAGTACGTTCCATATATTACTATATTCATTCATTTGGGTTGACTTCCTGTCATCCAAGGCTAGTAAATACTGTTTTTTACTAGTTGACATCGGAGTATTGGATTGGAATGGCACAATGTGCAGGCAGATTGGGATGATGAGTACAAACAAACAATATCGTTGTTTCGACCCAGAATTTCATTTTTATCTATGGGATTATGATGGTATAGACGAGAACCAATATTGAAGAGGGGAAAGGTAGTTTTTTAAATTTGTCGTACAAATAAAACTGTATCCACTAAAGTATCGATCGTTTGGAACTGAATTAGCATAGGAAGACTATTTAGATGCTCAAAGGTGATGCATCTATGAAGTTTTGGAACCATTCACTTTAGCATATATCCAAGGGTTAAACGATATCCTCCTCTCATATTGTAGCTGTTACATTGTGAGTCCTGCAAGTGGCCAACATCAATCTTCTCAAGTGGTCTGCGTAGTCGTCAGACTTATCGCCCGCAGAACTTGTCTGGAATATGATATATCGAAGGGTTGGTATGCCTCCTAATCTTCCAATGAACTTACAGCAGTTACGTGATGCCCTATAAGTTGCTATTAGAAGCATGTCCGGCTGAATAAATAGTACAATGTTTGCGTTTATGTGAAGCGGCAATTCATTAATAAACATTTGTACAAAATTTGGTTTTAAAATAATTATTTTTACAGAATGCATTTCGTGAAATCGAATTGAATTATGTTTTTGTCACAGAGACATATAAATTCAGTCAGTAACATTGTAATATTATTTGTAGAAATTGTCTGCTATTCGAATATCTTCTTTGATGTTGTTACTTAGATTTTAATAAAATTTTCCACGTTTAAGTAAAGGCAAATAGGGATCTGCTGATAATGTTTAGATTCGAATTTGACTGCCAGTTTTGCTGGAAATGATTTTAACCGTTTCATTTTAATTGAAACAAGAATTTCGAAGAAGCTCTGCTCTGATGAATGTAAAAAAGAAAACGGTCTCTCCTAAAAAGAAATTTGAAAAACCATCAATGTTTACTCCTTAAAAATAGAAATTTATTGCAAGCCACGATAGCGCCGTCATTCTTCTACGTTAATTATTTGCTGAAATAATTCAACACGAAGCGATGATACTTTATCTCCAATCAATGTACCTACTGTTTCAATTTGTAACCACCGCAACAATGTCCAACGGTTGTTTGTTCATTGTGAATCTTTATATGCTAGCCCGGTACAGAAATAAGTTATCAGATGGCGTTTTACGAATCTCTCCAGGACCGTAACTGTTCCGGTCAGGTCTCGATGATATCTGTCATCCAGTTTCATTGAAGATATCATCGACGAACACCATTACACGTTCATCTAGATTGGATTGCTACTACACGAGTTCTCTTCAGTTAAATGATGTTTAGTTATTTCGGTAAAGTCTTAAAATCCCGACAAGATGTCGTAATTCATTGCATCGAAAACCTTAACTGTTCCATTAAAACACATTCAAAGGAGGAAAGGAGGCTTCAAAAGCATTTTACAATTGTTGTTCGACTAAGGAAATTCTCGAATAATACCGACAATTAAATAGATACGATAACGCTATTTATAATTTCTTCCTAACGTTCCTTTCAACTGCAAGATAAATTTCAATTAACTCCGGCAATTTAAAAATATAATGAACTGACTATGGTAATTTTAACGATGGCATACTATTGGATCAAATAAAAGTGTAATAAACATTGTTGTCGCGCGCTAATAAAAACATATTACATTTATATTGTGCACAATTAAATATACTTTATGAGACTCGTAAATTACGGTAAATGCATTCTTTTAAACGTTACGATCTTATCTAACCTCTATATGTACGTGCATAACTTGACTCATACGGTGTATGTACAGAAAATTGCAAAATCAACTGACAGCCCCTACTGTTCCAAAAATAGCATTAGCATGCAAATTATCCATCCCATTGTGTTTCCCTGTATAGTTCACAGCCTCACTTTACGAAATTACTAAAAACACCGAAGCTATTCTACGGCTAAAAGGGCATACATGGTACACTCTAAAAATTCACTTCAAAGGAATGTTAACAGATAAAGCAGACGGTTGTTCTTGGTTAAACATTGTTTAAACATATTCTTTGAAAACGACAGAATACGTAATACCGAAACAGTATTGTTGGAAAAAAATGAAATAGGTACTCTGAAACACATCATGTGTTTGTTTTATTTGTATTAAGGCTCTCTAATATATTAAAGCCTTTATTAAAAGCAAGTCGCATACAGAGTGTATTCAAACAGCTTTAGAATTAGGTTATTTCTATTGGTGGAACGAACGAATTTAATTTTTCATAGTCCGTTCTGTTACGCATTGGTAGAGCTTCTGAACTACTCGAGCAAAGTCCTGTTTTTAGATATTCCTTAGAATACTAGGCACGTTTCTTTTTACGAATTGGGTATCATTAATACGCTCACCTTTCAGTTCAATTTACGATCTGCAAAATTTAGAAAACGTACGTATTGTACGTAAAGGAATTGGTTCTGGAACTACTTAAGTACCCAGAATCCTATATGTTCTAGAACTGTAGCAGTTACTTAGAATAGGGATAGAAATGGAAGAAAACTTTTTTTAATAATTTTTCCCTGTATTCATTTATTATTTGATTAATTCAGACACATTTTCTAATTGAAGAATAACATGTATCCATATTTTAGAAAAAAAGCTTATACCACGAGTTTTCGTAATTTAAGACAAAATTTAGTGCGACGTCTATGCGTTAAAAAAAATAAGATTTCACAATAGTCAACCTAATAATAATCATAACACTCGTTTCAATAATTCTATGTGAACAATGAAAATTACTAAAAAAAAAGAAGAAATACGATACGCACAAAAAATGTATAGACACGAACATTATAGATTCAGGTAATTTTCTTTGTTTATTATTATGGGAGGCAATGAACTTGAGATTTTTTGCGAGTGTTTTTTTTCTTTCATCGTTCACGTTTCGGAATGAAATTAATGTCTCCCGTTCGGTTGTAAAAATAATCGGACGCGGAAAATTTATTTTATTATGGAAATAAAGATGTTTATGTGTATTTGTTTCATCTGTTAGGTAGGTTAATAAATTGAATGGGCAGTTTATTATTTTCGAATGGTGTTTAAATTTAATTTCTTATCAGGTGTAATATCAACGACATTAATTAGGACTGTTAAATGTAAATAATTAACAAACACACACACACACATCTTATGCCCTGTTTTACGTTAAGGTTGAATTGGGAATATTTCGCTTGAAATAGATTTTCATAATTATTTAAATAAATCGCGTAGCAATCAGATTATTGTCTATATTAATTCTTTTTTAATATATATTTTCATTTTGTCAAAATAATTGCAGAACGAAAATTCAAATTCATCTCTTTTCTTATTATTACATCAGTGTGACAATGAAGATCCTACATCTCAGTAATATATGTATATATATATATATCTATATATATGTATATATATATATATATATATACACTACCGTTCATAAGTATTTGGGCACCCATAAATTTAGAAGAAATGATTAAAAGCACTAGTGAAAAAATGAAAATATATTTATTACATGTACATACATAACTAATTACAGTATCTGGCAGTAGAATTACATATTATATTTAAATTTTCGATTCATCTATGTGACCTCCTTTGTTTTTTTATAATGGCAGCACATAATCGCGGCATTCTTGCAATTAGTTTTGCTAATGTATCCGGTGTTAGGCGGACCCAAGCTTCCTGCACAAATCAGCCTCCGATGTTGGTACTGCTTTCCGGACCTCCCGATCAAGTTCCTCCCACAATAACTCTATTGGATTTAGATCGGGGCTTTGGGGAGGCCATTTCATAACTTCGATATCCTAAGAGTTGCAAATAGTCTTTGCATATTTTGGATGTGTGCTTTGGGTCATTATCCTGCTGGAATACAAAATTCCTACCCAAAAGTCTTAATCCTGAAGCAATAGCGTTGGTCTCCAAAATGTTTCGATACTGCTCTTTCCTTAGTATTCCCTCAATTTTCACAATATCGCCCACGACCGTACCACCAAAACAACCCCAGATCATCACGGAACCACCGCCATGTTTAACCGTAGGCACAATACATTGCTCTGCCGCACGCTCACCTGTAGATCTCCGAACGAAAACACGTCTTCTGGACCCGAAAATTTCGAACTTTGACTCATCGGTCCACAAGACTTTACTCCACTGTTCAACTGTCCAATGTTGGTGTTCACGAGCCCAGTTTAAGCGTTTCCGCTTATTCTGTTTGCGCAATAACGGTTTTTTCATTGCAATTCGTCCGTACAAACCTGCTTTGTACAAGCGACGTTTGACCGTTGTTACGCTTATTGACTTTGGACGGTCTGCATTGATTTCTGCAGCGATTTCTGGGGCTGTTTTCCGTCGATTTCTTTTGCTTGTGATCACTATTGCACGATCCTCAGCAGAAGTTGTCGCTCTGGGTCTCCCACTCCGTGATTTATTGAGAACACTGCCACTTTCTCGGTATTTTTTGACGACATAGTCTACGGAAGTATTATTTAATTTTAATTGTTTCGCAATTTGCCGGTTGCTTTTGCCATCTTGATGGTGCGCAATTATAAGAGAACGCGTTTCAATGTCCATCTCTTTTCTTTTTGGCATATTTAACGATCTTAACAACACTACTAGCACAGGAATATCTCACAACGAATACAGAAACGTAACTGAGGGCAATTTCAAAAATATAACATGAAACTCGCCCGAGGTCATTAAAACATCATTACTAAACTTATCCTTCAGTATCCTTCACAGAAAGACAATTACAAGAACTTGGAGAAACTTTTATTGTGCTAATCCCCAGGTAGTCCCAATAACAAATTTTGGTTTATTGCAGGTAATAAAATAATACATAATGTTACTTATGCAGCGTTTCTGTAGATTTAATACTTTCCTTATACCTATCCAATATTACAAGAATGAATTTCCTAGAAGCTATGCTGTTCAAATAATTTTGTAAAATATGGGTGCCCAAATACTTATGAACGGTAGTGTATATATATATACAAACATATTGTATCAATACGTTCGTTTGTTTAGAAACAATAGATATTTGCTTTTTGTGTATAAATGTTAGAAAAAGTCCAATTGTTTAATTTTTCTACAGAGTGTATTTCGAAAAAAAGATTAAACAAAAAATTGTTTGAAAATTCTTTTCATAGTACATATTGCTATGAATTACATTATAAGCTATAAAGCGTGCCTATTAAGATACGAGGGTGGTCCCAGAAGTACCTGACTCAACAAAGAAAATACAAAAATTTTGGAAAGAAATATATTTATTTTTCAACATAATCTCCTTTCAGCTCTATACACTTTTCTCAGTGATGTTCAATAAGTTTGATACCCTTTTCATAATAAGAACTGTCTTGCTTCTCAAAATAGCCATTAACTGCCGACATCACTTCTTCATCGTCGGAAAATCTTTGATCACTGAGCCATTTTTTCAAGTTTGGGAACAGAAAATAATCCGAAGGGGCTAAATTTGGCTAATAGAGGGCATGAGACAGCAATTCAAACTTTAATTCATTAATTTTGGCCATTGCAATAATGTATTTGTGAACTGGCGCATTGTCTAGATGAAACAACACTTTCTTCTTTCTTCGCTCAAACGTTGCAATAAGTTCGCATAATATTCGCCGTTAATAGTTTTAACTTTTTCAACATAGTGAATGAAAATTATTCCAAGCTAATCTCAAAAAAACGATGACCATGACCTTACCTGCAAATGAAACGGTCTTCGCCTTCTTTGGAGCCGATTCTCCTTTTTGAGTCTATTGTTTTGATTATTCTTTTGCCTCGGTTGTAAAGTGATGAACCCATGTTTCATCAATGGTTATGAAACGGCGCAAAAATTCTGCTTCGTTGCTGTGAAACTTCGCTAAACACTCAATTGAAACATCTTCACAACACTGTTTTTGCTCGAATGTGAGCACACGCAGAACCCATCCACACAGCTTTCTCATGTCCAAATTTTCAGATAATATGCGATGTACCGCAATTTTTGAAATGCCTGCTATGTCTGCTAGCTCGCACACTTTCAGTCGACGAACATTGAGTACTGCTTTGTAGATTTTCTTCACTATTTCTGGAGTAGTCACCTCATTTGGTCGATCACTGCGATGCTCGTCTTGGCAGCTCGTACGGCCTCGTTTAAACACTGCTACCCAATATTTCGCTGTTGTAAACGAAGGAGCAGACTCACCCAGAGTAGAATCCAGTTTAGCCTTTATATCGATTAGGCTGAGGCCTTTTAGATAAAAGTATTGTGTCACGTAACGATGACCAATTTTCTCCACTGAAAACGTTCACTATTGATGGCTGCGAAACAAATACTAAACTACGTGGCGTCTTCAAACTTGAAGCATATGCTTTTTAGATTGTGTATTTTCTAATACAGTGACGTTTTTCAAACAACTACCGCCGCCTCTAGGTCAGGTCGGGTACGTATGGGACCACCCTCGTATAAAACCCAGATAGCTCCTTGATAGGCTGCCTGGACTCTAGGAATCGTACCAGAACTTATCTTTCTTGGAGTAGATTCTTTTAACTAACGAGGCTTAGCATTTAACAGATTAGTTACTTTCAGAACAGATAATAATTTAAACAATTTAAAATACGATTCTTAATTTAGTAATATTAAAACATGTTAGGCAAATAAAAATTTTAAAAATAAATAAATATGTATTCTAATCATTTTATAACTTCAAATATTTCGAATATACCAATTACAAATACCCTTTATTCGCATATAATGTCCCTAATTCAATATAATATGAAAGATGTTTCTGCGATTGATTAATACAATTTATCCCGAGAGAGTACTCAAATGTACAACAGAAAATATGTCATTTCATGTTTCATCTGTCTTTTTTATACACAAACGTTCGTATTTCCTCGCCGCAATTTCTTGGTCAGGGGAATCTCACATTCTCTAGAGTATTCTAGAACTATGTTGAGATACGCGATTCTTAAATTGATTCTCAAAATTCTTAAATTTTATTGGTTAATTCTACATTTGAATGTAGTCTCTATTTAGTTCGTTGCTCCGATATGTTTATATTGACACGACAGAATAACTAAATTGATGTTCATTCATCATACCGGATAGTAATAAAATTATTCTCACGTATCAAATATATTATATGTGGTAGTATAAAAGAAGAGTACGTATTCCTTTGTAAACAGAATTATGGTTGTATGCTAAAAAGAGAACGAAACTTGAAATTGAAATCTCAAATCTATGCAAATGTAAATGTATCAGATAGTAGTTATTCGCCGCGTCTTAATTGAATAGATTTTTGATGTACTACTGTCCGTACATAGTGTTTTTTGTTGATTCATCTTCGTGCTAAGGAAGTCCTTTATAATGAAGAATATGTCGTTTTAAAAAACATAATATCAAAGTAAAGATATACATTTACCTTTCGACGTACAACCATAACATATTTCTAAGGATTGTATTCTACAGAATTACTCACTTAAGTACAGACATATAATGTGCGTTTTTTCTATAACTACAGATTATGTATATTATTATGCGATATGCTCTATATACGTTGTAATTGGAAAATACATAGCAATGTGAAGTATATTATTTCCAACAGAATATTTGGAATTTATAATTCATGAAATGCGTCTCTGTTTAACAATGATAAAGTGCTAATATTGTTTTATCTCAGCACGTTATATGGTTATGGTATTTTAAATATAACTGTTTTTATTCCCAAAGACAATATGATCATCAACGTAGCGAAACCATTGGTTCGTTAGTTTATTTCTGCCAAATAAAAAATTGCACGCTGTGCTATAACTACACACATTTGCGAATACATGTTCTCTCAGATACAATATCCATCACTAACTTTGCTTCAATAAAAAAATCAAACTGTTACGGACAATAATACATGAGGAAAACAATCTAAATTGGATCAACAATGTCCAGTAAATTATTTATTGCCTGTTTAATATGCAAACGCGAGTTAATATTCTAATTTTTACAGCACATGCAGTAAGCTTAAGGTAGCACGATAGTCGGGCGGAGATTTATGTAATCTGGATGATTTGCTTCTAGCCAGTTTGGTATCGCCGTATGTCGCACAGATGTGACAAAGAACTTTTGATATTATTTATCAAATGTACATGTACATGAAATAGAATACATACATATTTCATTGTTGGAAAAATTTGTTCGATTGTTTAATCTCTCATTAAAATATGGACTAAAGAAATCAAGTTGCAGTATAACACTGTCTTAGTTTAACGTACATTTTTTATACTGCATAGTATCTATTATAATTTAAATCTATTATAATAAAAACAGTGTCATTTTGTATAGTATTATGAAGTAGCTCAATAAAGAAAAGAAAATCTTTAAACATCGGTCAAATGGGCTGAATATAAACACGTGTGGTAATTCCAGATAATCTACTAAGCAATTCACAAATATAGATCATCTCGTTGGAAATACGAAATTAGAAAAGTTACATACATGGCTGCAGGAACTCTTGTGCAAGTATACATAGAATAACAAATTGTATTTGTTACTTTTAAGTTACTTTTCTTGTAATTTAATGAAAATTTGCTCGGCAGACATCTAGTATAACCAATGTTTTCTATACTCTGTTTATCGAATAGACAAACTATTGAGAGGATATTGATATAGATTGGCCTGACGGTAGATGAAAGTACCGATGCAAGAAATAATAGTACATATTTTAAATGTGTTAGTGCGATAAATTGTGTGCGGTTATAAATAACAATACCAATTTTCAAACTATAGTGCGTATAGACAAGGGTTTAACTGAAAACCAAGAGGGCGAACATCACATCATTAGACGCAGAACGCTCCTTTTCCAAATACACCAACATATTCTCACCTCGCCGTAGCAGCGAATTTTTGGGTCACTCTACATCATAATATAAAGGAAACTAAAACAAGTAATTACATTTATTATTTTTAATATTGACAGTCACTGAACCGTACGCTACTGCGAAAGCGTTCGTTTCTTCAGCCTTGATCATAAGTTACAACACCGACATATATTAATTAGCAAGCCCTTAGCAAATTCGAATAAAAAAATGGAGTGTACATTTATATACAAAATCTGCAATTATTCTGGTTATTTTATAGCCAGCGAAAATGTTTAAACAATAACGATAATCGTTACAAACAAATACGTCTATGCTGACCAGCCAAAACATTGACTTTATCTTTCATCACTGTTTTATATACTTTAATAACCCATAATAGATGGTTACGTCTTTGTTTTATTTACGAATTGTTCTTTAAATTTAACGATTTCGTTTAACACGTGCACCACACTTAAAGACGGACAATTATGATAACTGTTTTATGAATGTATAATCATATATCTTTGAAATTTATGGCTTGTTCGGGGAGAGTAAATATTAACGGTTCATCAGAAGTAAATCGTATCTCTGAAGTAAAATAGAAAACCGAGATTTTGTTAAACGTTTTAAGTATAAATAAGTCTCTAAAAAATAAAATCACTTAAATATTTTTATGAATACTTATAGTATCGCCCATTTAAATTAGGCCCACTCGAATGTCTTAGAAATATTATATTTAGAGCTACTAAGTAAGTAGAGAGAATATCATATTTTCTGTTGTTAAAATATCTTCTTTTATAGTATTGGCGATGGTATCTTACAAGTGTACTGGAAAGTCATTACCGTTTTTTTTCGTAAAAAAACCTACAAGAAATGGAAAAAATTTACACTAAATACTAATAGTGTACATCTTGGTTTGCAACGGTGCGGATCGCGTACGGAGTGCATTTTTCGTACAATTTCTTCGCCGTGTTTTACAAGGTGCGACACTTTGAAATTATCTGCTGATGATGACAACTTGGTTGTCGAAATGCGTATACAGAATTTACAAATAGTTAATTGTGGAAAGGGGTTATATATCAACCTTATTGATCAAGTCAATCAACCACAGGCTCCATCAAATTCAACTAATGGAAAAAATTATTTATTCAAAGTATTTGGCCATTTGATTCTACACATCTTGCCAACCTTTCAGGCATTTTAAGGATACCATTGTGACATTTTAGGTTTTTTTTTCTTTTACAAGAATTGTTGCTGTGGCTAAAACATGAAAATATTTACTCATGTTAGCATATATAGATATATGTATATGCATATTAATCTTTATATTATAATGTTATTAAACAGTTGTTCACGTCAAGTCGCTATTTCGTCTTATTTCGTATAAAAATAAAACCAAAATGTTGACTTGAATTTATATGGTGGTCCTAACTGGTCTTAATGGGCGGTACTGTACATTGTACTACTTTTCTAAAGTTAATTACTTCACCTATATTAGAGAGATCTACAATTATAAATTTGCCTAGTATTTATCTAATTTATTTATCTGAAATCTATAGAAAATAAAATATATTTAAAATCTATGTAAGACGCAAACATAGAAAATGTAGGGATAGTACCCTTTTAATTAGGTTTTTGAATAGATTGGAAAGATAAAACAAATGAATTGATAATAACTGATAATAATTGATCAATGGAAAATTAAACGGTACTGCTCTAGGTGATAAATCTGCGGATAATCAAATTACATCGTAAAAACACATTTATGGCCCACACCGCATTTCTTTTGTCACACAAGCAAAATCGGAAAAATTATATTAAATAGTTTTACATCAACCATTTCTATGGTCGTACAGTGTTTGATTTCTTCGAAAGGTAATGTCACGAAACCTACAGCAGGGAATATTCGCGTATATATGAACTGGAAAATATCCTGATAGGTTCTCCAGACTGTCAGTCCCAGAATAAAATTAGCGATTACCGATGGTTGTACATGAGCAGGCGGGATCGCGCGTCAATTATCATTAATGCTATTAACTTTGATACGTAAAGATGTTGAAATTACATGTAAATGAGAGTTAAGAAAATTGTTTCTGTTCTGTTTCAATGTTTGATTTGACTGCTACTAAAGAAATATCCTAACCAATATGTAACAATAATCGCACGAAATTTTTTTAATTATAAAAAATTCTTACGAAGAAGGAATACGATTCGAAAATTATCCTTTTTCAAATGCCGTTAGATATTTATGTGGCAACATTTAAAGAAAACTAATGGAAAGAACTCAATGCCGTAAGTGTCGAATACATTTTCTATTCCGTTCAATGGTATTTAATTAGATGGTTAATTGCAAACATTATTCGCAATATTCGTACTATCGTTCAATTTAAGCGAAACAGGAAGAAGCATTTTCCGAATATTGAGACGTCAAATTAAAATTCAACTGCCATTTTATTCTCACGAGCGAATGTACTGCCTTATTGGTACGGCGCTGTCATAAAATTTCCCATTCTCGGCCACCTTACGCTTATAAATACCGAATAATTTATAAAATTGATGCGGGAGTTCTAAAGTACCATAAACCGCATGGAGCGGAGTGAATTGGAAAGCCGCATTTCGCCACTTGGTGTTGTCATTCAGTGGTGCAAGTACAGTAACTACCTGTACTAATAGCACGAGACGTTATGAGGTTGTTAAGGCTCCTTCGAATATTATAATTATCCTTATTGTGTTCCAGGTATATAGTAGATAATAGTTTGATTGCAGAATTCAAAGAGATGTTATCAAATTTGCATAACTTGTTGTTTCTACGCTCTCACATCTTCCTTTCATTTATATTTAAGTATTGTTGACCTAAATAAGCACAGAAGAGAAAAAGAACCTCCTAGAATTTCGTGTACATTTTTAAAATGTACATTTAAATGTTGTTAAAAGCAACTACATACAATGATTTGAGTGTCAAATTAAATTCAAAAATATATTTGATTTTTTTTTTAAATGAAATATCGCGTGCAAAGATTTTAAACTTCTTACGCACTCTGTTAGTTTAACAGTCATTATTATCAATTACGATTTTCAAAAATGTATAGATGAATACAAATTTTAACAGTAAATTAACTCATTTCAAGCGTAAACACCTTAACTATACTTTTGTTGAAGGAAATAGGAAGGATGAGTCCAACAACATGACGTTGATTAATTAGCTATTGAATACTGCATTAAAGGAAGGCACATATTCATGTTTTATTACCTTCATTTATTCTCATTTAGTGACAGACCATACTGAAGTCAATTAATTTTGTATGAAGGCATTGTCGCTAGAAGAATCTATATTCATCTTTTGTTCCCATATCATCGTAATAGTGTTGGTATATACGTACAGACTTTCGTGAAGTAATAACCATTCAGTATAATAAATTAATTATCGCGCGCATTAATGAATGGAGTATTATAAAATTATTAATGAATGAAAATTTGAAAAAAGGTACTTTGATAATCGTCTAAATTGTTATGTTTCCATCTGTTTATAAATTTCCAATGTAATGATCCATAATCCAGAATCTCCTTTTCACAAAGTCTGTTTTGGTGAACTGAAATAATTTTAAAACGAGAAAGCGGAGAAAGTATTAAAATAGTATAATGACACAAAAAGGATGTAACAGAATTACATGAAGTTGTGTGTCATAAATTTCTGTACCAGGCGTACCGGAAAATAATTACCGATTTTTCTAACAGATGTCGCTAAGTATGCAATGTTATGATTTGACACATACGTCATTTTATTCTACTGACATCAAACTTCAAAGCCATATATATTGTATTTTGTGAAAGTACTACCGTCATAGATTTATACCTCTTTGAAAATGTCCAGTTTCGTACCTGAAGAAGTGCATTTACGGCACGCATTACTTTTCTTATGTAATCAAAAGAAAAAAAGCTGCTCAAAGTTATCGCTTGCTGGTAGAAACTTACGGTGAAAATAATTACCGATTTTTCTAACAGATGTCGGTAAGTATGCAATGTTATGATTTGACGCATATGTCATTTTATTCTACTAACATCAAGCTTCAAAGCCATACATGCTATATTTTGCGAAAGTAACATTGTCATAGATTTATATCACTTTGAAAATGTCCAGTTTCAAGTCTGAAAAAGTGCATTTGCATTACTAGTCAAAAGAAAATAGCCGCTGAAAGTCATCGTTTGCTGGTAGAAACTTACGGTGAGCATGCTCCAATCATAAAAACATGTGAGGCGTGGATTCGACAATTCAAAAGCGGTGATTTCGATGTGTAAGACAAAGAACGTTCTGGTAGACCGAATAAGTTTAAACATGTGAAACTGCAGGAATTATTAGACGAAGATTCAACCTAAACTCAAAAACAATTGACAGAAGCGTTAAATGTGGCCCAAGAAACGATTAGCAACCGATTACGAGCAACGTGAAAAATCCAAAAGATGGGAAAATAGGTGCTACATCAATTGAATGACAGGCAAATGGGAAATCGAAAAAACATCTGTGAAATGCTGCTTCAAAGATACGATCTGAGTCATTTCTGCATCGAATAGTGACGAGTGATGAAAAATGGATTTACTCTAAACTCTAAGCGCAAAAAATTATGGTTATCACTTGGCGAAGCCGGCTCATCGACTCCAAGGCTAAATTGTTTTGGTCGCAAGACAGGGCTCTGTGATTGGTGAGTGGCGTGGTGTATTACGAACTGTTGAAAGGTGGTGAAACAGTTAATATGACTACCGACAACAAATTATTAATTTGAACACGGTAAAGTGATTTTACAGCACGACAACACGCCGTCTCATACAGCAAAACCGGTCAAGGAAGCATTGAAAGCCGTTGCGTGGGACAAAATATCGCACCCGCCGTACTCTCCAGACTTTGCCCGTCCGACTGTCACCTTTTCGCATCAATGGGACACGCGCTTGCAGAGCAGCACTTCGCCAATTTCGGAGAAGTTAGAAAATGGCTCGGTGATTTCACTCAAAGAACAAGCAGTTTTTTTGGGATGGCATCCATAGATTAGTTGAAAGATGGGCAAGATGTGTAGAATTAAATAGCCAATACTTTGAATAATAAAGCTTTTCCATTTTCTTGAAAAATTATGTAGTTTTTTTACGCAAAAATCGATAATGACTATCCGGTACACCTGGTATATGTAGCAGTAGAAATTAGATAATTTCAATTTCATGTCGTAGAAACGCGTACTACGCGTTCCATTTAATATCTGATTCCAGAATGGAATTTATGGCTTGTTAACAAAATCGAAATAACACCGCTCTCTGTGGTCTAGTGATCAAGACACATGAGATTTACTGCAATGTAAAAAGCGGCAAAAATTAATCATCGTTAAATCGCATAATTATATGCAGAGATACCTGAACAAAATACATTATTACTGATTCTACTATCTGTAGGGAATAAATAATAATGAACGTGGTTATTAAGCGCCGCAAGTTAAATTATTTCCACATTAATTAATATACTTGTCACGTATTCGCAATGAACCAAATATTTTATTCACAATCGAGTAATTAATGAGACGTTAAAAAACATTGGCACGACATATTTCAATATTATTAATTTTTACTGAAGCATTCGTAATTATCTATCGCCTTGTTAATATTCAACAGGTATATGGCAAACACGAAAAAGGCAAGTTTAATGTATGCATTAGAAATTTAGATTAGGTTGTGAAAATGATTTTTCCTTATCCAGTGATTATTTTAGCCATAACAGGTACGATAAAGTTTTAATTATGTCGCACTTACGCCGTGATTTACACACAAGAAATAAAATGGTCAGAAGTAATCATTGAGAATGTTCGTCATTAGTACATTCTACTTCAAATATATTAGTTTAATTAGTTTCGTATGTAAAGTATAAGAAAAATTCATATCAATACGATACAGGCTTTTTGTACAGTAAACGTAGACACGAAGATATTAAAATTTTCAGTATGATCAGTATTCGAAACTTTAACATGTAAATAATGTTGTAAGTAACAAAAGCATCTACGGCTGTGATACAAGTATTATTATAGTAGGATGTTTAAACCAATATCCATACAAATTATATGACGTATTGTAAAATAAAATAGCTAAGTAGTTCGTTAAAAGGAATAAATAAATTAAATTAAATTAGTATAAGGTAAGCAAGCATATTGAAGGGCATAGAATAAAGATGAAATAGATAAAATTCTGGAAACTTTAGTATCACATGAAGAGAAATAAATTTTTAAGGTAATTGTTGTCTATGAAAAATTAAACAATTTATAATGAAATGCGATATTGGATAGATATTTAACTATACTAAGTGGTAATAGTAATAAAAATAGCTACAGTAATAATAAAATAATAATAAGCTTTATTGGATCTAGTTCGTACTTTCCAGTCAATGGAGATATAAATATTCTTTAAGTGTGAAATTGACTATTTCCGATTACATTCTTTTAACACATAGCATTCGATATATCTAGTAAGTAAATAATATAAACTTGGTGTGTGAGATAGTACCACAAAAGTGGTGACGTATCCGTAAAGAAAAGTCCTATGATCTGTAGTAAATGTCACTTCAAATGACCATGAATGAGAAGAAAATATATACAGTACTGCTCGCGGAAGTTCGGGCATTCAATAAAATTTTAAAAGCATAAAGAAAATAACACAAAAATAAAATGTATTGATTCTACTTCAATTGACAAATATCTAACAAAGAAAAATAAGAAAATACTTACAGAAACAATTCAGATTTTTAAATTATTACAGTCTTTTCCCATTGAAATATTCTCCTTTCATGTTTGAGACAGCTTGGACCTCACGCGGTATTCTACCAGAGCTAATTTCCTAAGGGCGTCTATAGAAATATTGTTCCATTCGCTTTGAAGAAGCAACTCCAAGAATTCAGATCCGGGCTCTGAGAGGGGCGCGGTATAATTTACATCCTACTAGCTTTTGCCTTAACGTTATAATATTTTTTGCAAATTTTTGCGGTATGTTTCGGGTCTTTATCATAGAGAAATGTGGTTTACTGTTATTAAGTACAGACTTGAGGAAATAGCATTTTGTTCGAGAATTTTTCTGTAGTCCTCCTTGCGCATAATGCTGTCTATTTATACCGAGTCACCCGTTCCTGCTGAACAGAAACACTCCCAGATCGTAACTGAACCACCCCCGTGCTTTACCATAGGAACAATACATTCGCGTAGCATTTTCTGGTGTTCCGCTCTTCAGACAAAGATCCTACGGCTTTGTTCGAAGACCTCAAATTTGAATTCATCTGTCCAAAGCATATTAGTCCAATCGTTTGGCGTCTAATTGTGATAATTTGGTGCCCAGTGCAACCGTTTTTGTCGATTCCCTCGTCACAATAATAGTTTTGTCAATGAAACGAAAATTGGCTTCTTTTCGACGGCGTTTTGTTGTAGGATTTTCAAATTCTCGATTAATTTCTGCCGTAATTTCGGGCGCCGTTAGTCGTGGATTTCGTTTGCTAAGTAGTTTACTTCGCAAATCTTCAGCGGCCGTTGTTATCCGCCGTTGTTCGATAAACCCTGTCGTATCATATCGCTAGAGTGTACAGTGCACCGTCGACTTTTCAGCAATTGCACGTTCTGGGTAACCCTCTTCCTGAAGCGCAGCGGATTGTTTTTGTATAGTTATTGATGGCGTCCCATTTGGCATTTTAAATTCCGATTCCTACCAATATACTCTATAAATGACGAACGACAACTTAACTATACTTACGGTATATTTTAGTAAAAATTTTCAATTATTTACTGTCTCTCTCATCTTTGTGGACAGCCCTAAGAACATATAATTTGATATTCCCGAGTAATACAAAGCGACCGCAATAAAACAAAATGGAAATTTTACAACAAACCTTATATATATATATATATATATATATATATATATATATAAGTATTTGTCTAAAGTAGCTGAATTCGTATTTTAGACAGACATCCGTGTTCAGCTATAAAAATATCAGTTTCTAGATAGAAGGTATGTCTGTAGAAAGTATCATAATAGGATCCGTTCCGTGTTAGTAATTGCAGTGTTTGTTTAACATACTGTAAGGTGTTTCTAACGACAGTTGGTAAATGTTCTCCATGAAAAATTAAACGCGTAATAGCGAATATCTAATAATAGAAATGTAGAAGTCAACATCAGTGTGCAAATATGTACATCTAGTAAATACAACAGATTTTTTCTTCGATTAGAGCAATGTATGTGTGTGTACGTTGACAAATATTCCAAACATACGGAACAAATAGGATACATTCGTTTCAGAATGTACTTCTATTTTCATGCGCAAATTGCTTTTGTTGTGCTAATTGTTAAAATATCTAATGTAAACAAAAGTCACTGGATAATTATTCCGTTTGCGATTACAAGTTAATACGTCAATACATAAATACATACACTACCGTCCATATTAGTCCGGACAGCTAGTGAAATTTAATAAACTCTTTTAAAAATTAATATAATTGCATTTAAATGTAAATGTTTACAAGGATCCTTTACAAGATTTATAACCAATTGCATATGTATCTAGTAGAGCATCTACAAATAACTATTATATTTTATGACTCACTAGATCCGTACCTCCATAAATACAATTATTTTTGAGATAATATTGCAAGCAGAAAACTTGCGAAACTTACCTGCCCTCACCTCAAAGAGTCTTGTGTACCGAAATGCGCGTTAGTTTTCAAATAGAGTTGCTAGCGTGTGCATCACTGATAAGACCATAATTTTTATGTGAACTTCTTAAAATGCTGAGAGAAAACCAACAAGTTTAGAAAAACGTTCTGTCATTATTGCTCTTCATCAAAAAGGTTATTCAGTGCGTCAACTTTCCGAAAAACATATGTTAATAAATCGACTGTTAGTAATATCATTCGACGATATCAACGCACGGGCAGTTTAAGTGAGCCGGCACGTTCAGATCGTAAGCGAATAAGATCTCACGCCGACAATGAGCCTATAAAAATGCTGAGTAAACGAAATAGTAGACTGACAGTACACGAAATCGCCGCAGAAATGAATTACAACTGTGCAAGAAAAATTTCCGTTACCACGGTGAAAGGAAGATTAAAAGCTGCAAATCTTCACGGCTGCGCATTGCTGTAAGAAAACCCTTACTTCGACGGAGAAACAGACAAAAACGACAACAATGGACAGAAACACGCAGAGATTGGACACTGGGTGACTGGAAAAGGGTCTTATCGCCTGATGAATCAAAGTTTGAAGTGGTTGGACAATCGAGGCGTAGTTTTATAAGAAGAGCGAGTGGTCAAAGAATGCTGCGAGATTGTATAGTGCCAACCGTTAAACAAGGAAGAAGTTATGTGCTTATTTGGGTTGGTTTTGCTACGTCGACGACACAGGGGACTTGAAGCGAATCGAGGGTATTTCGTGAAAGGAAGGTTATTTAGAAATATAGCAAGAAAATACAATACCATCGAGGCTATGTTTAATCGGCGAAAATTTTGTGTTTATGCACGACAACGAACCCAAAGACTCATATATGTAAGAATTTCTTAAATAGCGAACAAAACAATAATACTTTACAAATAATGACATGGCCACCGCAAAGTCCCGACCTAAACCCCGTAAAATTGTTATGGGATGAATTGGACAGGAGGGTCCGAAAAGTATGTCCTACCTCAACAAATCGGTTGTGGAACATATTGCAAGAAGAGTAGAATAGTATATCGAATAGAGTCCTTGAAAAACTCGTGAAACGAATGCTTCGTTCTTCGCGCAAAAGGAGGTTTCTTCGATGAGCGGAATGTTTAAGATATCTTCGTTTATTTAACGTGTGAATTATTTTAATTTTTATTATTACACTTTATAAACATCTATAAACCATAATGCAATAGAAATTTTGAGTTTTGACATAAATTAGTTTAAACTGTTTACACTTTCTTTAAATTTATTTGAATGTCCGAACTAATATGGACGGTGGTGTACGTGTATAAACGCAAAGGACGCTTTGCTCGCTTAGTGTGATACGCAATTATTTGAAAAATTGGCGGAACGTGTTGATTTAAATTATGCGTATATACAGAAAGACTCTAATTTGAACTTAAATTAAACTTCGTCTCGTAAATGCTTGAGCCGACCGAGTAATGATGTGCCTATGTATAGATCACGATACGCGAGACGCAAGAGGAAATGCTAAATAATTTAATGTGCATATTTAGAAATTAATTCAATGTATTTATATATCGTTTGTATTAGCAATAATGTTAATTTACAAGTTATTTTCGAGAAGGCACGTTGAGAAATCCCTGGAATAATTAATTTTTGACAAACTACTCTTTATCTATATTCGCTGACCGTAAATTTATTACAAGAAAATTCATAAATGCACGTAAAATGTGTGCTAACAACTCAAGCGGTGATCAAAAATGTACAAATTTCAAATCTAATTTACATTAATGCTATGCACACTTTAACAGTTACTTTTAATAATTGTAGGAAGAGGATTGTACCGTTTTATTCTACAGAATAATACCACATAGTTTAATACGAGAAGTGTTAAAACGCAGAGTGTCTATACGTACATACATACATACAAGTAAAAGTTGGGAGAATGAATAGCAATAGCATAATAATTCCCAATAAAAGAGACAGCTGTTCCATAATGAATCTGATAAACTTTAAAAGCACGCTAACAACGTCGATTTCTATTTATGCAATTTGCATTGATACACTGCACATTTATATGAAATAAAAGTTACATAGATCTTTTATAGTCTTTTGTATATACGCGAAGAAAGTTAAGTTTCGCGTAGTGCATAGTAATTCCTTTAAAATTGACGGATATATTAATATGTTACTACTTTCATATTAGGAGAGAAGTTGTCATAACCATAGGCATTTGTAACAATAAACTTTTAATAACACGCAAGTAGATCCTAAGTCAAACAAATAATTTTCAGACGAAAAAATTAACCAAAATTTATAAACTACTTCTCACAAGTGTAGCTTTGGAATTTTATACATCTGAGGTGGAATCGTTTAGGACAAAAGTTTTTTTCGGTGTCGTTAGGCAAGTTATCCGCACACTGACCGAATTTTTCTTATATTTCTTTTGCATTGTTGTCCACCATGTATTTTTTGCATTTGCTTTTCTTAGATTTCTTGTCTTAGGAACAGTCTTGTTTCAAGAATTCTTGTTTTATTTTTTTCATTTTCTTAAAATTTTCCTTCTGTTCTCTTTCTAATATCTTTGTTGTATAAAAATTGCTCTTCTGCCTTTTAGAAGCCTCGCTGATTTTTTAAAAGTGATATGACCACTATCTTCGTCAATATTTGTACTTGATGGATGATTTGTCAAATAGACTCATATCTAAGTTATGTTTCGAATAGAATCGAGTTTTAAATATTTTTAAATATCAATCTGATCGCTAATTTCATCTGCGCATTCTTAATTTTTTAATCCCAGAGGTAGTACATGCAATGCATTTTCGCTTGAATTGAAGAACAAATTGTATGGATATTTATTTAATAATATTAAGCTATAGCTTGTTGTTGGTACAACAACGAGTATGTAAACATAATATATAATAATAAATGCTTATGTTAGGTATGTAAATTCTATGAGTTCTCCAATTTTTACATAAAGTTATTCTTAAGTAGTAGCCATGTGTCGCTTCAATCCCATCATGAATGTAATGGCGCTTAAAATGAAACACGTAAAAATGTAAAGATTTCGGTCGCAAAATTCCTCGTAAAACACGGCGATTACGATGCCGTGGGTGTTCCGTCCATTTGTATTCAATAATTGTCGGACAATTCGAGCTTCACTTCAACTTGCGTAACTGTTTCCCATCCTACACAATACTAGAGGTGTATAATAATGTATTTACATGTAATAGTGTAGATCGGACGTAGTGTTTGAGTTGTATGGTGGTACAACTCAAACAGGCACAAGAATGCAAGGAAGAATCGTGAAAATACATTCGTAGCAGACTGACAGCTTGGTTTTAAATAACTTATGCGAATATAATGTGATATACCTTATGTAAAATACAAATGTGTTCGAATATATTTCAACTGGTATTATCAAGACATTACAATGATTATATGCCCCTTGTAAGTTTACATGCGCAACAAATGACAACAGAATATCCAATTTTACGTCAATATCAAATGTTGGGTAATATTTTACCATTTACATACATATAAGGCATTGAAAAAAGTACCCGACAGTTAGAAAGTGAAAATACACTTGGTACAAATATTTTATTTGCCAATTTTGCAATAAATATTGTGACATTCACATTGCTGCTAAAGCAACAAATTAAATAGATACATTGATTTTTCCCGAAAAACTTAATTAATCAAGACAACCTTCTAAAACACATTCGTTGCACGGGAAACGATTAAATACACTAAAATACGATTTAAACATTCTTCAGTTACATTGTAGACAAAATAAAAATACATACAGTGACTCACAGTGCCCAACGTCTTTTACGTCTTTTTATGTGTTGAAAATATAGGGAAAGTTAATAAAATTGTTAAAATTTACAGGTTTTGGAACCTATTATAAAAATAAAATAACATTAATTCATAATGAATACGAGGCTAGCCGTTTATATTTCGGAAATAGCAAACAGAAAAAAAAAATTTTTTTATCGAAAATAGTTTTATTGCTTTTCTAAATATTTTCCTTGAAAATCAATGCACTTTTGCATTCGTTTAAACCAATCCGAAAAGCATTGCTGCCACTGTGAAGGCGGTCACAACTGCTTTTTCCGGCGTAGAAAACTACGCAGTTTATTCTTCACGTGTGGGAGCAAAAAGATATCACAGGGTGCTAGATTAGGGCTGTACGACGGATGGCTCCTCAATTCAATGTTTTGCGCGGTTAAATATTCAATTGTTTGAACCGACCTGTGAGAGCTAGCATTGTCATGGTGGAGAATGATCTGTCGTTTTCAGTTTGTTTTCCTTATTTCTTCAAAAACTTTTGACAAACAAATAGTTGTGTACCATTCGGAATTGACTGTTCTACAACTCTCTAAAGGCACGGTTGCAACGTGACTGGTTGTTCCGAAAAAACAGGGGACTATTTGTTTTGATGTGCTTCGAGCGCGCACAACTTTTGTTGGTTTTGCCTCATTTTGGAATACCCACACAGTCGACTGCTGTTTACTATCGGGCTCATACGTATGCATCGAAGATTCATCATCTGTGACGACTTTATAAATGTTCTTTGAAGCACCGCCATTGTATTTTTCTTTCCACCAATCGACGCGAGTCTTTTTCTGAGTGGTTATCGAATTATGTGGTACCCAACGTGAACATAGCTTCTTAACGGCTAAATGTTCATGCAGGGTCTTATGCACACTGGTGTTACTAATACCTAGAGATGCCTCGATCTCACGGTATGTCATATGACGGTCTTGCATTAAAAATTCATTAATGTTTTCCGACACAACAACATTTGTGGGTCGATCTTCACGAAATTAATCGTCCAAAGAACGCCGTCTAAATTTGAATTCACTATACCAACGATATAGTGTAGTTTTCGATGGTGCTTCATCACCATTTAAAGAATTCAGCTGGTCAATGCATGCTTGTTAAGATAATCCACGCCGAAAGTTATGAAAAATAATTGCAAGAAAATATTCGCGAGTTAATTCCATTTATTCGCTGCCATAAAATTTTCCAGTTACTGTCAACAATAGAAATAGCAACCGGATAATGAAACTGTCAAGGTAAATATATTGCCAAAAATGACAAACTTCACGATGCATTCATCAGATTGGAGGCAGTCTTTCTCTTAAAATGATAAGTTTATTGACTAATGGCATGTGTGTATGTATGTATACATAGAACACAAGCGCCAAGTTCAAATATAAGTGATACCACATATCACAGAAATGTTATTACTGCTATAAAAATCAAATAAACTCATAATATTAAATAGTAAAAAATTATCTTTGCGTGCGTATTGTCGTCTTCGACACTAAAATTTTCCAGGAAATTCTGCCAAATATGCAGAGGTTACAGGTTATCAACTAGGCACATCCTATAACGTGCTACGTTAATATTTTGATTCGAATCAACAAGTTTTCGTCTAATAGAAATCGTTATTTGCTTGCCGTTCCACTTTAACCTTGCAATAACGATCGCTTAAGCGCTTATTATATGCCAGATTGAATGGTGTTATCTCAATATATACAATTATCGTCGTGTTAACAGCGCTAAAATACAGTCATTGACGTTTTCCTACACGCTTTGTACCTCAAATTATTCGATGATTTCTCACAATGTAACTTCGCGGCTTTTCATTGCGTTAGGAATGAAGCAGGATTTATTTATATTTTGAGTTCGAATGGATATGAAACTCCGATACAATTAGGTGCGCGTACGTACTGTTGTCCGTTAATTACTTTTTAATATTTAATTATTAGACAAGGTGTAACGGTATTGAAGAGTGTTGCTCCTTTAGAACACTTCCTTATCTTACTGAACAGTGTTAATTGAAGTATTCTTTTACAATTAGAGTGTAACGTATCATCTGACCGATTAATAGCATTGTTTTATTACACAGTACTTTAAACCGATTTTACTAATTAATTATGCATGCGCGTAGATATGCGTTCAGTAAAATTTTTATATTCTACTTCAGCATATATAAAAGTGTGCGTTCGTGTGCGCAAATGAAATTTATGTAACTCCACAAACATATATGTTTACTACTGTTTACCAGTTTTAAATTAATTTAAACGATGTTTTTTTTAAATATAATTTATTAGAAATCAATTGCTTAAGCAGAAGACGTTTACAAATAAAAATTATTCAAACAATTTGGGCTTATTCGTAATATAAATTTTCTGTTTTCTGTGATGAATATTTGCTAGTTTGATAAATTTTCGCGATAGAGAAGATATGGAGAACGCTTTATAAATTAGGAAATTTGACATTCAGTCTCCGTGCCAGACAATAGCGGAAAAGAGTGATAGTAGAGAAGTAAACAAAATGTTGGCGAATGTAGTAGCAGTGCAAGCTTCACGCACGCAGTTTCAACTTTATTTCCTACACGAAAGCTCAGACAAATACGTTGAAAGAATTTCCAAAACAAATTTATTATTTAAGCGTCGTCAAAGTACAGGCGAAAAATGTTTACGTCCTGTGTAATACGAAAAAATTTCAATTATCATAAAGCATTAGCAAAACGTACGCTACACAAATGTATATATATATGACTATACACATATACATATACATATGTAATACATAAGTATTTGCATTAGATATTTTAGAAACACTCATAAATATAACTTTAAAGTTTGCAATCGTAAAAAAGAACAATTACTTTGGATGTTAAATACACTGTCACCTCCAACATTAACCACCACCTGTACAAACACAAACGTTTTCGAATGTCATAAATGCGGACACGCTGTGTAGATTCATTACACTATCATGTCTCGGATAATTGAGTCTAATTTACAATATTTACATTCCATTACACATTACACGACGGCCACCGTAATTATGTCATTACCGCGATGGATTTTTCTACGATTACGACCGGAAAAATCACTGCCGAGTAAGCAAGTACAGTACACGTTTCCGCGTTTGACATACCTCTCATTAGGTGTTGATAAATGCAGCCTTAAATGCAACATTTATATGTGTGTGTAGGTCGCGTTAAAGATAGATTGCTGAAAAAGAAAAAAGAACTCCGTTCGGCCTAGCATTCCAAGATTCGCTTGCAATCGATCGCGTGCATTGGAAACATTAATAGCTTTTTTAACGTCACACGAATTCATACTAATTAGTCAGCTTGTAATTTTATGCAAAATGCATCTAGATTTCGCGGTAATTCCCTTTAATCTACGAAAAGATAAGTACTACTGTCGAGCCCGTTCAAGTTTTCGCAGTCTATCGCAATAGGACTTTTAGAAAGTTAATGCGAAGGAAGACATTTTCTACAAATATATTATTTAATTCTCGGTAATAGTTTTAAATAAATAGAAACCGACTCACGAATCTAATTCGGTTAAATAAAAAATCGTGTAAATTGATGTACATGAAAGTTCGAGATGTACTGCTTGTCGGATATATGTATAAGTGTTATAGCTTCCTGAATATACAATACGACTGCGTAGCAATTATAAATCATTTGCAATACAACTACTACTTTTCTTCCTTCAAGAGAAGCTGTAGTAATGGTGGTGGTGTTTAGTTTTCTATTAATGATGATAGCTTAGTTGTCAAAACACGTATCCAGGATACAAATATTAATGTAGTAAGGGTTTTCTTGCCCTTTTTAATTAACCCTCCAACATTTGTTCAAATATGTTAAAATGTACTGATGCGATAGGTTTGAATGAATTATTTCTGCAAATGCTCAGTCAAAATACATTATTGGTTTATTGACAAAGGGATACTTAAATAAATAATACGCCATGTAGTGATCGTGATTTAAAACAACATATATATAGATATATATGATGAAATATGAATATTTTACATATGATCTGAATATTATTATTTTAACCTTGTCAGTTTTTCATAATTTTTTCAAAATCTGTTTATATAACATTTATTCCTAATTTATTTTAATTGATGCAAATAAAAAAAGCACGTTTACAATAAGGCAATACATAACTATTATTATTAAACCATTATCTGATATTCTTTTTTTTTCTCGTTCGTATCAAGTGTAATAAAGGCTATTCTTACACAAACAAAACAATAAATTCCTGTAAAATATTACCCTTTTTTCCGATGAAGAATGTATTGTATATACAGGTGCTTATAAAAGTGATTTATTTTCACGATCTAATGCTCTAAGAAATGCTTCTGTTGGGCGCTATTGCTAATACATGTGTGTAATAAAAATACAAACTACTCTTAATAATTCCTAATGGAAGGCCTTAGATATGAAATCACGATAGTTTATTGAAGGCTTGTAAATTGTTCTATCTAAATCATTTATTTATGTAAACGTACTGGCATGTATTGACAGACTCACCGTTCTATGTATATCATTCTTGATGCATAATGAGCACTGTCGTGCTATAATTATAATAATATATTTAAATTATTGAACGAGCACCAACAGTTTAACAGCTTCGTTTAACTGATCGTCAAAATATTCCAGGACTTGTTATGTTCTAAATTATGAAATGATAATTTTTTTGTAAACTTTTATGAATATATGTACATATGCATTAATAATAGTCGCTATCATTCTTTTATATTGAATCGTTAACTATTACCGTGTACAACCTTCGTATTTTTGCTGCAATAATAAATCGAACGATTGGCAAATCCAATAAACCGATTTGCAAATTTTCAATTAATTACTTAATCAGCATAATCTCAATGCTTAACAATATTTTGTTAGTAGGACATATTCATAATTAATTAAGTAATAATTTCAAATTAAATAAACGAATAATTTAATGAGAACGCTCAATTTATTGCGCATTCTAGGAATTCGTATGTATATGTACGAGGGTAGCCGTTTATATTTCGAAAACTGGCAACACTAGCCCTCGATCTGATGATTGCATCGTGAAGCTTGCCATTTTTGACAATATATTTACCTTGACAGTTTTATTATCCTCTAACTATTTCTATTGTTGACAGTAACTTGAAAATTTTATGCCAGCGAAAAAATGAAATTAACTCGCGAACATTTTCATGCAATCATTTTTCATAACTTTCGACGTGGATTATCTCAACAAGAATGCATCGACGAGCTGAATTCTTTATATGGTGCTGAAGCACCTTCGAAAACTACAGTATATCGTTAGTATAGTGAATTCAAACTTGGACGGCGTTCTTTGGACGATGAATTCATGATGAAATCATTAATGCAGTGTCTGAATTGATAATGCAAGACCGTCACGTGACATACCTTGGACCACTTTTGTTTAATATTTTTGTGGATGACTTGATTAGGTCTATCGACTGCCCGGTCTTGGCTTACGCCGATGATATTAAAATCTTTCATCGAATTGACTCGCTGTCCGACGTTGATTTGTTGCAGGCCAATGTCAGCAAAATCTATAACTGGTCCTTGTGTAACCGCTTAAGTTTAAACATTGAGAAGTGCTTCCTAGTGTCTTACTCTAGAAGGATTTCTAGAATAGAATCCTGTTACTCAATTGGTGGCGTTACGATTTCTCGTAAGTCCTCGATCAGAGATCTTGGGGTAATATTTGACGAGAAATTTACTTTCTCCGATCATGTTCTTGGTGTGACGGCTGCGGCTTCCAGATCTCTCGGGTTTATAATTCGAACATGCCGATACTTTCATAATATGGACACTTTGAAGACTCTTTTCTTTGCTCATGTTATTTCCAAACTGGAATATGCATCTATAGTCTGGTACCCCATCTACAAATCTCAAACTAGCCTCCTGGAACAGATACAGCGCAAATTTCTGAAATACCTCTCATTTAAATGTGATGGTCGATATCCTGCCCATGGAGTGAATTACAACGAGTTGTTGGAGCGACATGATATCGTATCGCTGTCTGATAGGAGAAAAACTCTTAGCGCTTCATTTATGCAGAGTGTCGTTACTGGGAGTGTTGATGCGCCAGATTTACTGTCGCGTGTTTATTTCATTGTTCCACGCCTGGGATCTAGGACAAATCAACTAATTTATGTCCCTACGGCAAGGACCAATATTTTGCTGAAGGCCCCTTTGGTTCATTCGGCGGTGAATTTCAACAATCTGCAGTACGATTTGCTGTGACCACTATTTGTATGAATATATTTTGTTTTAAGATACATATTTCATTTTCACAATGTAACTATGGTTTAATTTTTGTTTGTTACCCGTTTTGGAGTAATAATCTCTGTTGGGTAACTTAATAAATTATTATTATTATTATTATTATTATTATCCCTAGGTAGTAGTGACACCAGCGTGCATAAGATTCTGCATGAACAGTTAGCCGTTAAGAAGCTATGTTCACGTTGGTTACCACATAATTTGACAACCGCTCAAAAAAGGACTCGCGTTAGTTGGTGCCAAGAAATGCACACAAAATACAATGGCGATATTTCGAAGAACATTTATAAAGTCGCCACAGGTGATGAATCTTGGATCTATACGTATGATCCCGATAGTAAATAGCAGTCGACTGTGTGGGTATTCCAAGATGATCCAAAACTAACAAAAGTTGTTCGCGCTCGAAGCACATCAAAACAAATGGTTGCCTGTTTTTGCGGAAAAGCTGGTTACGTTGCAACCGTGCCTTTAGAGAGTTGCAGAACGGTCAATTCCGAATGGTACACAACTATTTGTTTGTGCAAAAGTGTTTAAAGAAATAAGGAAAACAAACCGATAACGACAGATCATTCTCCACCATGACTATGCGAGCTCTTACAGATCGGATCAAACAATTGAATATTCGACCGGACAAAACATTGAATTGATGAGCCAGCCGCCGTACAGCCCTAATCTAGCACTCTGTGATTTCTTTTTGTTCCCACACGTGAAGAATAAACTTCGTGGTCAACGGTTTTCTACGTCGGAAGAGGCAGTTGAGGCATTCAAAACTCATATTTTAGTGATACCGCCCTCGGATTGGTTTAATCGAATGCAAAAGTGCATTGATTTTCAGGGAGAATATTTTGAAAAGCAATGAAACTATTTTCCAAAATAAAAATTTTTTTTTGTTTGCTATTCCCAAAATATAAACGGCTACCCTCTTATATATGTATATGTACATATGTATATTTTGATTAGTCATTTCTTATGTTGTTATTTCCACATGAAAAACAGAAATGCACACAATGAAGTGAGCACAAATTCAAAGTTTCAAAATTTCGAAATGTATTCAGGCTTCCTTATAATACGTAGTTGTTATTGAAAGTCGTATTATATGCGAAATGTTGTTAAACGGTGTATCAATAAAATTATGAAGTTGTTGGCTTTAATTAATGTTTTATGATTAAGACAAGCCAGGACAAATACATTCATCACGAATTTCCTCCTAGGGTTACAAACAAAAATAATACTTCTTTTTTCCTATGTTTAACCTTTAGTAAATTTAGCTTCGGAGAACATGACGTTGAATGGTTTTTATTTTACCGTATGGTGATACTTTTTTATTTCATACAAATACATGTCCGAGCTACGTGCAGATGATGACGTAATATTCTAACGTGTGTCATATTCTAAGGAATCATGGTATTTCAATACATTTTTGAATATAACAGATCAGATGAACGCGACACGTGATAATCAAATCAAAAATATAAACAATTCCTGCGAGTTAGATAGCTACATATGTGATTGATTAGCTTTATAGTGAAAAACGAAACCAATGTGTTCGACGGTAACAAATTGTCAATCCCATATTTCCTAAACTAAAAAAGATACGGCCATTAAAAAAGGCCCCAGCAGGCAAAGTTGTATGTACAGTGTTAGGGATACCAATATTAGTTTTTAAAATAGCAAATTTTGATGTTTTGTGATTTATTCTGTATAGTTTCACTACATATACCACACTGTATTAAATTTCTACTGAGGATGAGAACTTAGTTGTCGAAACACGTATTCAGAGTAGAAATATTAACATGTTTTCTTTCATTTTTTTGATTACATAAGACATAGTTAACAATATTACATATTTTATTTTAAATTACATAATTAAACAATACACTATTAGCAAATCATTGCATTCTCGTTTATATTTTACATTTAAACATATTTACTGCATGTAAAGTGCAAGCTCAAGAATGTATGGAATTATTTAGTAATAATACTATTATAATACTATCGGAATTTAAAAATTCCTCTCGTAAAATAACTGTAATAATAGGCATATCCCAAAGCAATTAATCGCTCTTATAAACGAGCAAATTCATTTATATGAAATTAATTGACCACTTAAGAAATAAACTAACATAATTGATAGGTAATTTCTTAATTTAAACTCCGTCTGGTCTTAAAGGTGTCATGTTACTTAGCAACGGACATCCTGCTAGGTCTGTACTTAGTGAAAGAAACTTTGTAAAAATTAATCAACGGCGCGACGTGTTAATATCTCTTTTTTTTTGAATTTAATACTTTACATTAAATTTTGTAGTGGTAGCAGTAGTACACAATGTAAAGAATATTAGAGGAAGTGAAAGTAATTAGTTGAGTCAAGCTGGATGGAGACAAATTCGCTTACTTTTTCATCTTAGTCGTTACTTTCAGTTCAGTGTGCGTGTAATGTTTGGATGTTGATTGCTTTGATTTCGTAGCAAATGCAGGGAAGAATCAAGTACATTAGTACACTGTAACTTTAGAATTATTTCGTTTGATTAGTGCCGTATGACTTTATGTTATTAATTTTTGATGGAATAAGTAAAGTAGATGAAACACCGATATTTCATTTAGCCTTGCAAGATATTTCTGTATATCGGTTTATATAATATTTATATAAACGCGTGACCATCCAATTGTATACAGTCTGATTTAAGACGAATATTTTGATCGATTAGAAAGAAAGTAGAGAATCAAATAACGTTGAATTGAAATCTGGTTTAAAGATTCTATGTTGAAGAATAATCTTCCCATTATTACTGTCTATCTTCAGATGCAATAGACTATATAATTAATAATTAATTCTCAATTTTTACTTAACTTTTGTCGTTTATCGAAAATTGATGTTTCTGAACATGCTGTGAAATCCAATTTCGCTGTAAAGAGCTTCAATAACTTTATGAGAATAAGTTTTATTCTCATATATGCAAAACAACTATAGCTGAAAGACGCGTTCCCTAACATTGACAACTATTATCCAGTTTCAATATCTCTCCATCAAGTAACAGTAACAACGACAGATCAGAAAGTGGAAACTCAAAGCAAAACTCATGCACAAGGGTTCGTGAACAAAGTGGAGGAAAATGAATCTTAAAGCAAATATTTCTATTCAATATTCAGAATATTACGAAGCAGATGAACGACATCATTGACTATTTTTTAAATGCTATGTCGAGGAATTTGTCAATCTCACATCTCACAGAAATTAATTATTTTCAACAACATGGGCTTTTACTAAAATCAAAGATTAAAAAACTTTTTTGGGTAATCCTTATCGTATCGCTAGGCACTGGCAGGTGTCCTTTAAGGTATCTAGCATGTTTACCAACAAAAGATCAACGACAAGCCGATCGAATATGCAAAGTGAGATCTTAAATCAATTTCGTAAAGGGTTACCCCGTGAGAAAAATATGCCTATTGAAGAGTAAATGATTTGTTGGCATCCAACATTCGTTAGTTTGTACCGCGCAAACTTAATCTAGCGGGGATCACAGTATATACATATTTTGGCTGGTGCTTCAGGTCATATTTTACATTTGGGAGTGTAAACGACATTATGAGGCAGCGAAATGCATCAACAATATTTTATCTTCATTTATTACGATCTAGTTCCCAAGTTTACCTCATTTTTGTTTTTTCCGATTTCGTATTATTATTCAAGTCCATAAACTAGATACCAAATCTTCACAAATCTAAGTATTTAATAGCTTTGTTTAAATTTATTATCGGAGAATAAATAAGGTGACGCAAGGAACACACAGGCAGCCACCATCGTTTTCCAGAATGATTGCTGAAGATATGATACTTTTAGTTTATAAACGGTAATACCTTCGGGCACAACAATTTCTATTCGATACAATTTTACGTGCCGGTCCTGTACAAAGCGGTACCTGCGTTTTCTTGGACACACACATACACAAAGAAAGAATACGGGAGACAAGTTTTCTGCTATGAGTCATTTAAATTCTTTCATGTATTCTCATTGTTTAGAAACGTAATCACCGTCATCGAATCGGCTGAGTTGTCGACGAGACATCACAACCAGAATTACAAATTATCTTTTTTTCGATGGATGGACAGACAATATAATTATTGAAAGAAACGGGGACCACGCCACTTGAACAAGTATACGTACAATATATAAGTGAAAATGACTACGAGTGTGTACAACACGACCTAGTGAGTTTCATTCAACTAAATCAGGCGGAAATATTGAATGAATTTCATGATTAATACATTTAGTAACCTAGTGACTGTGAAGCATTAATTACTAACGAATAACCAAAACAAAACGTTACTAACTGAGCCTGTAGATTTCTATTTTCTTGTTTCGATTTTTGTCATTTGCTATTAGAATAGATACCCTTAGGGTTTGATGGTATTCGTTTTTCTTAACTGGAAACATATAATTTGCATTGCATTTTGCCACATTCAGAACCGTAGACAAATCCCTCCATTGCTACTTGTTCTTACACATTTGTTTCGCTCTTTGTGCAACTATACCTTATACTCTTCCAAGATATTTCAACTTCATGGCTTGTATAAGATCTTTACAGTTTCATCGGGAATATTTTCAAATTTTTCCTGGCTTTCCTCAATTGCTGACGCTTCGTTTGATTTTATTTGTAGGAAATTCTCGCAATAATAGAGAGCCGCTTTCAACCTTGTTCTCCAACGTGTGAGAACTAACTCTGGTGGCTCAGGAATACTGGGGCACCGTTTGTGGAATATTCGAATTCGTTTGGAAAATTTCACAAACACTCTTCTAGTATTTGAAATTAATGCATCCACCTCTAGATAACATTGTTGAATAGTATTTACTACAAAGTGTAAAGCATGAATTTTACAAGTCACATGTAAAAGTCCCTCACACTTGTCTCTAATAAAAGTTCCTACACTATACATTGTCACTACACCATCGCTCACAAACATCAACAGTTGGTCAGTTGAAAGTTGAAATTTTTTAGCATATTCAGCACTACCTTCATAATTGCTTCGCCAGTGCATTTTTCTGATCTTTTGCTAGCTAATAAAATGGGCAATATCGCTTTGAGAGGATCTAGAATACGCACTATAATATTCAAAATAGAATACTTGTTTTTCGATCTGTCGTCTCAACAACACATAAACACAGCTGTTTATCTTTTACTACTACAGCTTTGATCATATTTTCGATGTCGTTATGCATAGTTGACATATAGTTTTGCAACGTTCTCCGGGTTTGTAGCTTCCAGTTGAGATTGTGTTTATTTCGGAAGTCATGAAACGGTTGCTTATGGGGTAGATGAAGTCTCAAATCACAGGCGATTATCATGAACAGTAAATCGAACATAAATTGCGTTTTTGGAGGCATGTTATTTTCTCATTTTCGTGTTGTACGCTAATGAACTTTACAGTCGCGTTTGTCCAGCATGTCAACGGTTTATCGCCAATTTTACAATATATCTTAACACCATTATATGCAATGGTGCTAATGCTCTCGTTTTTAACAGTTTTTTTTTAATAGTTATACGTTCGCCTTATATAAAGATCCGCTCGGTACTAACTTACAATTCCAGAATTCATCTGTTTTATTACATTACATTGATGGGGGCTCTGCGCACTCAATACGAACCTGACCCGCGGAAAGACATCCTAACTCTAATTATTGCACACACATAACTGTTGCTGTAGTGTAGAGATCCGAAAGGCGATAGTGGCCCTATCGAGAGGAGCCTACCTTGGCTACAGTAGTAATATACTGTATACATGTACAGTTGCCAATTGTATTCACCAATCTTACAGTTATTAAATTTTGTAAATAAGGATTGTATAAATTGTTAGCAATGTTGGCAAACAATTCAATAAAAATCGATCTTTTAATGAAAGACACATCACAGTCTTAATTAGAATAATATTCTAATTAACATAAATTTTCACATGGATTTTACCAACACAGTTTAGAATCAAATTCTAAATTCGAACTTTGTCTATTGATCATTCGTTTTAGAGAAGCGCATAATAATTCTACGATGCAACGGAGGCAATCTGCAAGTCGTAATTTGAGTGTCATGCAATGAAGTACATATATTATTTGAATTTCTGATCCGTTACGTCCGATTGAATTTTCAGTTAATCTAAACAGATACGAATGTTGAACAGTGTTGATACTCTTTAAGCATTCTGGTAAAGTATATTATTGTAAGTTACCGTTCTAGAAAATTTGTTGTTTCCACGAAATGTAACTGTGAAAATGACATACCTGCTTATTGAATCCTAGAAAATGACACTATTTGTATTTAAAAAAATACGGGCCTCTGTTATTACTTTACGGTGTATACAGGATCGGAAAAAAGTACAGGGACACATCGTCGAATTGTTTTTTAATAACTTTCGTTAAAACGTTTATATGTGTATAGACGTTTCATTTAGAGAGGAAGAATTTAAAATCCAGATGCTACACTATATTTAGGACGCAACTGGAACAAGAAATAGTTTCGACTATTATTCTAACAGGTGTTATTGTAAGGTGAGCGTTTCTAATATGTATGTTTGTATGTATTTTCAGAATTGTGATCGTTATGTATTACATTGTAGTTTCTTAAAGTTTATTACGCATTCTGAAAAGAAAACGTACCTAAATTTGGAATGGACGTGCATTTACATATATCCGTAATTTATGTTTCAATACATTACTATTACCTTTTCTATAATGAAGCACGCGCGTATTTGCAAATAACGTTCAATTAAATATGATTTATGTATCTTGGATGTCGTAAGGAAATATTAATTTCAAAAGTGACCTTTTCAGTCATCGATACGAATACAATAATTACATCCTCATTAAATCATATTAAAAATACCGGGACTGTTTCTTTTTCTCTCAAAACGGAGAAGAAGTTTTCTCTTTTATTCCCCTCCGGTGAATCAGAGCGGTTCGTTGTGTGTAGATTGTACTGTTTCGCAAAAATCATGTCGTCTTTCATAACTGAATTATTCAAACGAAGATATTTCATTGTTCTTCAAACACAATCGACAAGAACGAGATGTTAATATGTTCCGGGATAGTGCGATGAAAATTATTTACATTTTCTCCATTCGGATATCCTGTTCTTTCTTGTCCGTCTGCATTTACAATTAAGCCTCTCTGTAGAGTAACGCAAATTGTCTACCGTTAAGGACTACCTTGATGTAAGTGCAGTTTGAGCTGTGGAAAAGACAAAATGCAACACATAAATAACCGATTTGTTTCCGGTTATAAGCCTGAAACTAGAGCACGATAATGGTCATGTCATGCTTTGCGAGTCTCATGCGGCTTAATTTGAAATAGTTTTAATAGGGAGTATCTAACGTACTTCCGGTTTTTGCGAAAAGAAATACACAAATTATGGTTTCTAGCATTTTGAACGATTCAAATACTATTCAATTACGATTACTCGTCATTGCATTGAATAAATTGTAATTCAGATTGCTAATATGTACATAATACACATTGTCTACCATGTAGGTCTTATGTTATAGACGATCTCATCAACAATTTAATGCTACCTTCTATTTACATTTTACAATACTTTACATTTCTGTAATCTTATTGATACATTTTGAACTGTTTAACGTTTTCAACATTTCAGGCCTGTTAACGTCGAGAAAATTCTTTGTTATAATATACATACATACATAGAAAACGACCACACACCGTCAACGTAAAAAAATCAAATTTACTTAGTTAAAAACACCTAGTGAGTAATATTTTTTGTAGCTTTCTAGCGGAAAGTCATTCATGTGTAAAATTATTAAGTTAATTTGGGAGAATTACGTGGTTAAATAAAATATTGTATTATTTCCTTCGTGTTCGGTTCACGAAAAGAATAAAAAGAAATTGTTTAATATCACATAATATACTGCTTCTGTAATTTTTCACTTAGTGGTTCACAAAGATACCAAATGTTCCTATTATTTCCCGACGGAAGTACCGTAGAAATAAACCCTAATGGTCGTGCTCAAGCTAAAGCAATTGATAAAATTAATTAGGATGTATTATTACATCAACAGTTGAAATAAGGTGGATTTAATTAAATGATTAAACGAATTCGCTCTTGCCAAAGTATTTATCGATGACTCCACACTTCTGGTTACGAACGACCTTGTTTCGCAACCAGATATTAGTTTCAGTTTTATTTAGTTGTAATCTGTATCAGATTTAATAGGCATCTACTTATTTTTGCTAGCAAATCATTCTCGACGGTTCTTAACAGATATACAGCCAACTATGTATGTACACGCATGTACATATTGTTATCATTTAAATTGTAGGTTTTAATTTTTATTTAAGACTTGTGAGCTGTCTCTCAGGGAATTGAATTTAAATATTTTTTCTTGACACTGGCTCTTATATCGACCGAATCGAACATCGTATTATGTATTTAACTATAGTATACTTAAAATGTTAAACTTTAAATGAATACTGCTTAAAATAGCAAAGAAATCTATTAAAATGTTTTAACTCCTCTTGAAATGCTCATTGTTTAAAATAAGTTACTTAAAAGAATGCTGTTCTATAGAGAAACTAAAAGTCAATTTAAATGTAAGAAAGTAAAACATTTTAACAATCGATTTTCAATAATTTTCACATTTCTAACAGACATATCTGCATAATCCTTATGATAAAATTCTGTTTTTAAAGTTCTTATTTCATGATAATACATTGTTAACCCCCCATCACTATAGTATATTTCACTTACTGCGTTACTATAATTGGGTGTAACCCACCCATGCGTTTAAAGTGTCTGCCATTCTTAACTGCCAAATTCGAATATATGTATGTACATATAATGTAATTTTTTGAAGTAAGGAGCTCTAAAATACCGAACAAATTTAGTTTTAGTCATAAATATATTATTTTATTTCAACTTATATGTTGTTTATTAACATTTCATTAAAGAAAGGAAACAAAAAAATTTTATTAAATGGATTATGTAATTCTAGTGATAATTAAAAAACTTTTTAAGCAAATCCTCTGCGGATTACTGAATTCGAAAGCTAAAAAGATAAAGAAAATAAAGTTATTTAATAATATTTTGTAAACAAAGTAAAATTTTGCGTAAATATTGAACAAAGTACCAACAAAATTGTAGTCACTCATCAAATCCATCAAACATATCATCATGGTTTTCGCAGTTGTTTGTCAATTCTGAATGTGTTGATTGATAACAATTAGTACACAGTGGGTAACTGTGACTTTTACAAATAAAAAAGTCGCACTTGCAGCATGTTGTTTTTGTTTTACGGTCCTTTTTATTCCCGCATACCTGACAACGACTCTGTTTAAGTTTTTTGGCTGGTGGTGATATGTCTTCGGGTTCATTCTGCTTTCCAGAAAGTTTTTTTGGTAAATTTTTGGCAGTTTATTTTGATATTAGTTGGCAATGTCTTAATTGTGCTACGTTTTTTCATATGTGGCGTAATAAGCCTAAACGCCAAATCCTTGATGAAAGGTGAACGCTTTTTGTATTTTAGTGGTGGATTTTGAGTGCACAACAAAACAATGCGTGCATTTATGGCAGCCACATTCAGCAAAGAGTAGAATATTACCAGAGGCCAGCGATTACAATTTCTGGCTACGTTATATGTAGAACATCAGTCAGTCGTATCGATTCCTCCTTTGGTTTTGTTATAAAACTCAATTATTTCGGGCAAACACTTTGGAACATCTAGCAGCTTACCATCTCTATGCATGGTAGAGAGCAATAAAACACACTTATTTTTTTTTGGAATGTACGATAAAATCGTACTTTTCTTTCTAAACCCAAAAATCGTCGAATAAGTTGCAAAGTAATCGCTAAAACTATGTACAAGGTTACTATCAATGGGTGTAAAACACCCAAAAAAATGAAACGCTATTACTATCGCGAGTGTAAACCACCAAGCTCTTTTTAAAATAAATTTTATATAAATATAATCTCGGATTAATGTAGTAGAATGTACTTCTAAACATAAAAAAACATTCAAAGGTGGATAACATTATAATAAAGGGACGATTTTCATAGAAAATTATATAGTTTACTTAAAAGTTCAGCCTTTTGGATGGAATCCACCCAGACGATAATAACGGAGGGTTAATTCGTTTTTATATTTATATGTGAAACATAAAAAAATTTTGTCAAGACACACCATATTGAAAATTACTCGTTTCCAAATGAACGGACAATTTAGACTAAAAGTGGCACTTACTCTGGAGCTAAAAATAAATTTTGCAGCAATAATTTAAAAATCTTCGCATAAAGACCTGCGCTTGGATGTAAAATGAAAAAAGAGCTGCAGATGAAAAGGTGCGAACCTTTTCATACATTCTTTTGTGTTTCCATACAAAAAAAAAACGCTTTACTTACTGCACAGGAATAAATTGGCACAAATTGTGAAGATAGTTACTAAAGTGCGTAAAGGACAATCTTGCGTTTTAACATTTAGAAAGTATTTATAATTATTTAACATAAATCAGGAACATAATGAATGTCATTACGACATGGTCGTCATACAAAAACTAAATATTCACGACAGTATTTAGAACGAAATCGTTTAATTTCATGTTTGTGCCCTGTATGGAAAAACGAGGTCGCAGATTCTGATTTTGTTTCTCAAGTTTTCGGAAAAATACGTTCATAAATATGCATGCATGTGTGTAATGTATACCAACACATGTGCATTCTTATTGCTTAAGCTTCGTCTCAATACCGTGTCAATCATTAAAGTATACGGTACGAAGTTCGTATTAAATTGTAATTACAGAAAAAGTAAAATTAATCCGACTAATGATGGATATTATTTACCGGCTAACTCTGCGCTTATTGCGTTCGCGACAATTACGTTGATGTGCAATAAAATTCAAAAATAAAATATACCCACATGTATTTGTTAAGTGGATATCCAATTAGTTTACACATGTGTGTACTATGTGGGCCACCTATACGTGAAGAATTTTTCAAACGTGTATACAATATCTTCGAGCGGTTCTCAAGATTTTTTTCGTACATCTCCATAAAGGATGTGCAAGCAATATACGTCTGTAAACATTTAATTTGCGTATGTACATCAATCGATGAAATAGTTTCATGCAAATTAGTATTTATGCGTCCGATAGCCCGGAAATATTTAAAACTATTTCGAGGTGAATTACATTCAATTTCAACACTACAAATATTGACGCCACATAAATTACTGAAAATACGAGAATAATTTGGCGGTAACTTAACTACTATCGACATACCATATACTCTAATTCTGTAATCTTTCCTGTGGCGACAGGGCAATGTTGATTAATTTTTGATACTTGATTTAAAAGTTACATGAATGAGATGAAATGATTAAAATAATATATGATCTCGTAACTCGCGACGTACTCTAATCTTTATTTTCCTAACGACTGAGCACATATGAAGTTATGGCTGCTACGCATCAAACTTTTGGTGACGATGCCCCGTCGAAAATCACAGCAATTTAAGCATATACATATGAGTAAAGAGGGAATATTTGGACACCATACGTAGGCGAGCGAAGCTGGTATGGACGTTTTCGACAGTCTCGGCCGTCACCAACGTATGTCAGGTGCTGCGATGTGAAAAGCGCACACATAGTGAGACATACAAAAGGCATACTATAAGCACCGTGGTACAATATGGGCAAATAGTAATACTGGGGAAGTATTAACAATCTGAATTTGCTCGATTAAACATCCGCAACATAGCATAAGTCCTCAGAGTCTTCTCGTTAAATGACGTTCGTCGCGTTGTAAAAATGTTCTCGTATAGAAAGAATGGTCGTTGGGTGTATACTAATGTAATATTTGCGTAGTTAAAATATTCTTTTAACTGAGTCATCGTATCTGCGAAAGAACTATTTCTATAAATGTCTCTTAATCTGGCAAAATCTGATTTTTTTCGTAATACATTACGAAACTTTTCTAATACACGAACATTTATCTCGCCATTTAAGGTACGTAGCATTGTTTACTCTTCTTCCGCTACTTGTATTTGATCCACTAATACTAATGAGGTATTTTGAAAGGTTTTTATGGCATTTGCTAGTACGATGCAATTCGTATGAATAGTTTGTAAATTCACTTGATCACCAGCACTATCAAATTTTATCTGGCTTTCTTTAATTGCTGTTGATTCAGGGTTGAACTTTAATACTGAGGATTTTATTGTGTCAACATTTTTTAAATAACAGGAAACTGCTTCTAGCCATGTACCTTAGCGTGTAAGAATTAGTTAGTGTGGTTCTCGCATGCCAGAACAGTGCGAAATTCGCATATATGTTTCGGGGATTTCAGGAAAACTTTTTCGGTGCTGCTTATTAAGCCGTCTACAACTAAGTATTTTTTCGAATAGTTTCTACGATCGGATGTAATGCATGTAACAGGCATGCTACATGTAATGAAGGGACACTCATGTTTAAGGAAAGCATTTGCGAGCCGACATCACTAGCAAACATCACTTCTTGGCTTGTCGTCAATTCAAAATATTGTAGTGTACTTCGTATCCCTGTGTGAATGCCTTCGCGAATACACTTTGACAACTTTCTACTAGCCACTAATAATGAAATGTGGAATAGGTTCCAGTGTGCGTACGCTGATATTCAGAATAGGTTTTTTTTACAATCTATAGTCTCATCACCACCACGGCTTTCTTTATTTTTTAGGGCAGATTTAATACTGATCTCCATTTTCTCGCGGGCAGAATGTAAACAGTTTCTTAAGGTTCGAATACTTGACAACACGTAGTCTACATTATGTGTACTCTAAAACCGACGGAACAGTTCCTTTTCCACTGTCTTAAGATTACAAACCGTCAACATATAAATTATATGTTACACAAACTCATTCTCAGATGTCAGATGGCATTTTGTGTGTTCGTTTTTGTGCGTCTAAAGCAGTCTCTTTTCTTCCAATAGAAAAACTAAACAAATTATTTTAGCACCATCGTATTGGCAATTGTCCTACGAATTTATTTACAGTGTCCATGTACAGTAGCCTGTTATGATTTCGTTTTGCGCTCATAATTACTTTACAGTGCAATATCAAACAACGCAATTATAACTCGTACGTAACTAAACTTACTACATTCTACAACACGCCCGATGTACGTTGGCGATAGTCTTGACTAGCCGGAGACATCCGTACCATCTTCTCTCGCAGCTCATACATGATGTCTGACTATCACCGTGTTAAATATGGACATCAAAAATTCTTTTATACCTCTCTCTTGGGCAAATTGAAGAAGCACCTTGACGTCGCACCAGTCAAGATGTTCGCCAAAAATTGTAACAATTAAGATTCATTTTCTAAATTCAAAATTTTCATTGGTGTACTTATTGCAGCACAACGAAACAGTATTTTAAGAATCTTGAGAAAGATCATTGCACAACTGGCATAACGTCGTTGGTCCAAGTACATTAAAATTGAAAAGCGTAATATGTTGAAAACTAGTAAAGGAAACCTAATGCTGTATTTTATTTATTTCACTTTAAGTCTTCCTTTCGGTCAAATCATCCTACTATGATACCATCACATATCAAGCAAATACATATTGAAACGTTTTGTTTTCCGAACATCAACTCCGATTGTAAAATAAATTGACGCGTTCGAAGCTAACTGGATTTAAAGAAAAAGAAATCTAGTACCGGTGCTTTTGTAAAGCTAAAATATGTATTTGTTGTGTTTTCTTTTTCAGAGTGCAGAAAACGCAGTATAGCGTTGACCAATACTGTTTCGACTTAACTCGTACAGATCTATATTAAAGCAACACTACGGCAGCGTGTATCGATCGTGTGAATTAGTGTGTTTATAAATCCGACGAACCGGAAATTGAGTTTTGTTTGAGCATAATTTAACGTACCCAGGGAATAGCCACATTTAATTTCACATAAATTTGTACACTTTAGGCATGTACGTACATATTAAAGCAAATTATACATCGGTGCGTATGTATATTTATTTATTTACACATAGGTATATTATTTATGCATACACTGTGAAGTTTATTATATTCTCCGACGTAGGCCGGTTAATGCCACATTAAATTACAAAATGTGACAGTTACATTAGCACAGAGAAAAAAGCACAGAATTATAATTCACATTAATGGCAGGTAGTCTTTTGGTTAGTTGTTTTTTATCATTGTAATATGAGTCGTGAATTAACATTAATTCAGTTTCTATGTTTGTGCGTGTTTGTGAAAATTATATGACAAATATTACGTAAGTCAAAGTTGTCATGTGTGTGGTGCTGATAAGGCAAGCACATTTTGCCAAAATTACAAGAATATCATCGCCGCTGAGGGTTAGGCTTTAGCCGAAATTGTAATTACCTATATAGGATGACATTTATTTCAACGTCGAGACGGTAGGTAATTTATTTTTACGGTGGTCCGAGAATCTAATTAAAAGTTCGTGCGCAAGTGTCGCAGTTAAACAGCAACTACATAATCATAGTTAAGCCTGCAGAAACGAGTGCGCACTCATTGGCGGCTATGATATATTTTGAAAGCGGAAAACTATTCAATTCTTTTAAATACTACTTCCAAACTAGCACCAAGCTGTCATTACATGAAGCGCTAAATATAGTATATTACCTCAAGGCCCCGTTAGGAAATCGAACAGATAGTCTAGGGAGATTAACAACCGATAAATTGCGTGCGGTTATAAATAAGAATGCCGATTTTCAAACTATAGTGCGTATAGACAAGAGTTTAACTAAAAACCAAGAGTGCAAACATGATGTTGAAGGTCCTTTCTAAATTCGCGAACATCACATCATTAGACGTAGGACGCCACTTTTCCAAATACACCAAAATATTTAGGAGTATGACTGAGTCAGCACTTGAAGGCTTACTAATAACACAAGCACTCGTTTCTGCAGCCTTAATCATAGTCCCTGTAAATACAATTTTTTGCGAATGACTAAATGATATATATTTGTGGTTTCCCTTTCTACGTACTTTTCTGTAAACAATTCGTGTAAACGAATGATTCTGACTCTAGAGTCAAGGATCACACAATTCTCAGCGCATCCCTTGAGTAAACAGGATTGATTATCGATACTCCCAAAAGTATATAAATATCTAATATTTTAATTACTATATTCGCGCATTATTCTGTTTAGTAACGCCTCCTCACATGTAACTGGTAATTTCGCGTTAGATTTCCAAGCAAGGATAGGTAATTTTACTGTGTGTGTGATAAATATGCAAATGTGGAACCCAGCAGAAAATTAAGTGACCGTTCTGTTTGCGCGTATTGTATAATCGCCCCATTTATAGAATCAATATGTTGCATGGTTAACGTGCAAGTTGGCGTTTTCCTTTTTGGCTAGTATGTATGGAAATATTACGTCGTAATATTAAAGTCATACGAAAATTGTGTTAAAATACTACACCGCTTGCAATGTGACACGAAAGACTGCAAATGAAATAATGAGATAAGACGAAATAAATATTTATTATTATTTCGATATTATCAACTTAATATTTAAAAGTAAAAATGTTCGGTGGACATTTTAGGTAATTGTTACTTTAAGGTGAATTCTATTGGTGACTTTTTGGTTAATTGAATTTATCAAAAAAAGGCAAAAACCCCTTGCCATATATGTATATGTTTGTAGTTGCGCACTCATTCCGTCCAAACCAAACACACTTTCAGTGTGGTAAGGGTCTTTTCTTAATTGTCACTTTCTTCAAAAAAAAAGCGATAATAAAATAACAGCATGAAGGGTATGGTGAATCTGTTAACTAACACATTGTTTCTCAACATTTGGGTTGTCGGTTGGGTTGCTTACCGTAATTATTTAACTTTTACAAATATTAGTACGGACGCAAACAACACCCATAATAATTACATTTTATTAGATCACGAAGTACATATTTGAGTTTCGTTACCAGTATTTAAAAGATGAAATAAAAAATCAACACCTTATCCTTAATATTTATACTGCAGTAAAATCAAATTACTAATTTCGTTCCACCGGATAAGCTAATAATTAACCACGTTTAGACAAGGTTATCTTAAATTTTGATCATCAAATAACGTGAAATAAATATAAACATGTTTCGTTAGCAAATTTAAAAAAATATTTCAGCGACGACTTTTAATCTAACTTTAATTACAATAAAACGGCAACGGCACAGTTCCAGCACACGATTTCATAATCAAAAATTTCGTTGACCTTACCTCTAAAAAGAATTACACTTAACCTTTCTTCGATAACATCGAAACACCGGTTTCTCAGGTAATCTGTGTCAGTAAACAACACTACATACAATTAGCAATAGCAACATGGGAAGTCATTGATATACGATTTTTACTGCAAAAGAAAACAATAGCTTCTTAAGTAACACACCATTAGATACTCTTAGAGTCATTTACCGTTTGCCATCTTATGCATATAAACGCCGAACAGAAGCTCTTAGCACTGGAGTAAGTTCGTTAAAAATAAGAAACGAACTTTAACAGTTGTATTAGACATGTGCCGGGAAGGACAGGTGTATTTTCGTGTTGATTTGTCGGCACTTGCCGCGCAAACCGCTTCCTATTTCTACATCTAAAGTTGTATTTTACATAACGTGCCGTGTAATGAAATACATAGAATCCACGCGTGCATGCAAATGTACAAGTAATTACCTGCTTTTATCCCAATTTATGTGTATTGGAACAAATATTTTTTCTGAATGTTTGCACACGCATCATTAAAATTAAGGATCTACGTAAAATATACTAAATAACAGGTAACCTAATTACGACTCTGCACATCTGAAATATAAAATAATGAAAATATTTTACGCTGCTTCAGTAGTCACCTTCATGTACAGCAATTACGAAGAATTACAAAAAATATATCTACGTATATATTCACGTTGTATACGTATGTTTATATCTAATGTAAACATATTCATATTCAATTTTATTAGGGCAATGCTTGATCTAAATGAAGTTATATTTGCAAGTCGATGGAGTATTTAGAGCTCAAATGAAGTTCTAGGGAATATTTTACGCAAGCGCAATTATTTATTTCGCATGACAGACCGTAACTACATATATTTAACATACAATTTATGGTCAGAATATTAGCTAAAAGTCCAATTGGATCATTAAGTAATTTAGATGTTATTGCATAACGGTACTCATTTAAAATCGGGATAATGATTCAAGTAAGCTCTGATCCACCCCATTCACGTGTACTATTGAAACTAAGTAATAAAAATTTAAACAATCTACACATTTACGTAGACAGAAAAAAAATGTCCATTAACTGGTATTGATGAGCTTTTTTAACATCGGATCGATAAAATTTTGAAAAATAATATCTCCAATTCTAATTCTAAGCTATATTACTGTGAAAGGTTGGCTAAAAAATATACAGCTAGATTGTAAGTAAGTCTGTTACAGATGATCGGCATCTCGGTAATGGTTGCCATTGGAAATGTTATCAAAATCAACATTCTGCAATGCATGGAGAAAATGTTTCTGAATGACAGTTTGAAGGATAATTATTACCTTCTCAAATAAGCTACACAATGTATATAACTAACCGTAATAGTTTAGTCGCTGAAGGTTGATATATAACCCCTTTCCGCATTAATTTTTGTGTCCTGTATACGTGTTTCGACAACTAAGTTGTCATCGTCGGCAGATAATTAAACAGTGTCGCACCTGGAAAACTAAGGCAAAAATACCGTACGAAAACAAATTTCGCACACGACCTGTACCGTTGAAAGCCAAAACGCACACTTTGTACAACAAGTACATGCATAGCAGAGCCTTTTGATTTCTATAATGTTAGCACATGTCCTCACAGCAAAGCCTTTTGATCTCTATAGTTTGATTATACGATTTCTACATATTAAAGTATCTAACATCTATGAAATCTTCTATTCTAAGCTCATTGGTAATTTATCGCTGTTAATTTCTGTATGTTCAGGTCACTGGAATTCTTGGAGAAAATTTTTCTACATTTGGCAATTTTTTTTGGAAATATAAATTTTATCCAGTCTCTTAGAAAATTGACAATATTTGCCCAAAATCCTACCTTTGATATTAACAATGGATGCTCCTGGTGTATAATGAATAGGAAAAGTAACATTCCTCGTGAATAAATGGAAAGAAGGTATTTTTAAGGACCGTTTATACGTTATCACTAGAACGAAGCAAGAGATAACTTGAAAATATTGCTTTCCTGAAAACAGGACAGGATATAATATTATTTAAAATGAAAAGCAATATACCGAACTGAAAATCGTACCGGTCAATGTAGCTGTCCTTAATTATATGTACTTGAACTTACAAGAATTTCATTGAATAGTATGCAATCCCTGTTGCCATGTAAAAACAGCGAAATTCTCTTTAAACGACATTCAGAGGTACTTTAAGAGCCCGAAGCCTGTCCTGTTCACCAGAAATGCTTCAATACTAAACAAGTGACACACATACGCCACACATAAAATAATTTATTTGCATTAATGTGTCGAAGGATTAATCTAGAGTCAAATAAAAAAACTAGTTCCGTTTTTTTTCTACCGTACTAGAGCACTGACATCACCCATATATCTTTTATCCATTATTTATTCCAGACAGTATTTCCTGATAAATCGGCGATCGCAAAAAAAAATTGTCCTCCTTCTACCGCGAGTTATAGCAGTATTTTTTTGTCGGTAATTGATAAATCACCTCGTAATTCTTCTCGGACGGTGATTAATTCGCGTTAAATTCAAAATAAATATTTGAACTCTGCTGTTCGGAATTAATTTCCAATAATTTTCTAAGAACGGTGAAAGATCTTCGTGTTTTTCGGACGTGTTAATGCTAGAAATTATCGTTTTTTTTTCTCCTGCGTTAGTTAAATCGTCCGTTTGGTACAGTTTACTAAAAGCGATTTCCAGAAAACCGTTATTGGGTCACTACAAACATGAATAACACATTTTGAATTGTTAAAAATAGTATTATTGCGTAATTTGCTGATTTTATTTATCATTTTACAATTCGGATGTCAAAATATTTTAGTAAAAGGAATTGGAGAATATGTATTTAATAGATTACGATAGAAATTCTTTACGGCCTGCATGCCCATATTCATAAGTTATGGTATACGTGACTTCGAAAAAACACTTATATTTACGCTAAAACTGATGGTGAAGTACACTACAACATGCAAAAATAATAAAAGATCCATTTTTGATGTTAACTTGATCACTAAGGTTGATATATAACCCCTTTCCACATTAACTTTTGTACCTTGAACCTTGATGTTAACATTTGAAACAGAAGCAATAGTAATGTCGAGAAATGTAGGCATGGACATGACAAGAAGCAAATTTTTTCGGTTCAATTTTCTCAAATATTTATTTTGAATTTATATTCTTCGCATCCTACCGGACACCCCAGTCTTTTTTCTAGACCGTTTTACTTATCTATCTCCAACACAACTATCCATGCTCGTTTTATAGTTTTTAAAATCTTTAGTTTTATCAAATGCGTGTGTCCGATAATTTTTGTATCATTTGTACAAGTCGCATGCAGGTAGTTATGTTTAAATCACCGAATTCGCTTTTTACTCTCAGAGCTGAATATTTTGAACAAAATGATTATAGTATTGGTAAGGGCAAGAAAGAATAAAAATTCGTTACATAGTCTGATATTTTATTGCATATTTATCCGTCTAATTAGAGCATTTAAAAACAATTTTACTTTTTAACTTGTACATTCAAAAAAAAAATGTAAATTTACCCAAAAACAGTTGTGCATAATTTAAAATTCCGATAATTATTTTTGTAGATTGCTTGTACACCGTTATAACTGTATTGTAAATGAGAAAATCCGGAATGTAAATATTAAAAAGAAAAATCAAAATGAAGTAAATAAGTTAGTAAATAACGGTCAGTCGTCATGTTAAACTGTAACAGCTATCATTAACATACCTATCGGCAACCCTTTACCGGCTTCCGGTGACCACCTTGTCATTTACATAATAGGGGAAATGCATTATCATCCATGTGCTAGTATTTTCGTGCTGACTCAACATCCTACACGCCTTCTCTTACAGATATATAAATATTTGTTGATTGAAAAATAATAGAATGTTTATTGTAAATAGTTCTTCTTATAAGCAATATATGTCATCAAATTTGTTGCTTGAATGAATGTTGTAATTACGAGAGAATTATAAGATTTACAATAAATTTAACGTTAAAAGCTTTAATTAATACCAATAATCAATCAATTAAAAGATTAAAATATGAAATAAGATAATTATAAATATACAACATAGGGCAGGAAAATATAGGTATATAAATGAAACATTCAATAAAAATATAAAAGACAAATAATAACATTATTGGAATTAAAAAAAATGTCTGATATATGTAAGTGTAACAGTAAAGCGACACATTAATGTTATAGGCACTCTTTGTAGAACACTCGGCTCTAGCCGCCGTAAGATGGAATGTGCTTTCATGCCTGGTGGAAATTCTAGGAACATGAAAAGACACTCATAATAGAAGAAGCTTACAATTAATCTTGCCCTTCAATAAATTCCACACAAACGCAGCACAATGTAGATTTATTGTCCATAAAAGCTTGCATTCCATGTCTGGAGAATAATTGTGCTTGACTGATTCCAGCGGGTGGAAACGTTCAAGATAAAAATTTTAGGAATTGTAAAGTTGCAAAATTTACAAATTGTCAGAATGTGTAGTCTAAACGTCATCTGCTGTTTAAGAGTAATTTCCAGGTCTTTAATTTGAAACTGCTTGATAAGAATCTGCTTCTGGGTTTCCGGGCTGGAACCGCGTCACTAGTATATCTGCCGACGTTTCGTACCCATTTGTATGGGACATCTTCAGGGCTGAACTACTGCACTGAAACGTCGGCAGATATACTAGTGACGCGGATCCAGCCCGGAAACCCAGAAGCAGATAGCATGGACCACGACCGCGGAAGTCTACGTACCAAATGCTTGATAAGAACTTTTCACTTATTCTATTGTCCAAGAGTAATGGTACTACACTTATCAGCTAAAGCTGGATGTAAATAAATGTTGCCTAGTGACATATAGAAGTCATTACACAACATTTATTTACATCCAGTTTTAGTTAATAAGAGTTGCACCAAGTCTCCTCAGCGGAAGCTACTTTACAATAAACCTTAATGCCATCAGCATTTGCTAGCATAGGACAATCGATGTTTAATAAAACATTATTGATAAATATAACGAAAAGAAATGGGCCCAAATTCGATTACAGTGGACTCCTAGGGCTAGCTATAAATTCATGCAATGAAAAACTGTTGTAGGCAACGTGACAGGTACTCCTTTTCAAATGAGATGTCATCAATGCAATCACAGAAGGAGCAAAACCAAAAGAACTGAGTTTGGAAAGTAAAGCATTGAAACAGATAAGATCAAAAGCGTGTGATAGATCGATGCAAATTGTGTTCGCTTATTTCAATATTTCGCTCGCTTACTGGGAAATAGTGCAGAGATTTGTCGTTGTTGAACGACCGGGAATAAACCCGTGTTAATTCAGTGAAAGGAATGATATGGACGAATGCATAACTTGCTCGTAAACTTTTGCGATGTTTGATAATACAGAAATTGTTCGATAGTTCATTAGCGGTATCTTGGCAAAGTTTTTGGATAGCATAAATCAAAGCACGCTTCCAAAATTGTTGAAAATGATTTGTAAGGAGAGACTGATAAAGTTATGAATGATTTAGCGAAAACATATCGACAATCGCAAGCAAAGAAACTTGGCAGCAAATCATCTTCGCTTTGTTAGTAAGTTGTGATAATAGTATAAGCAGTAAATCATTTTCGGACATCCGCGTAAAAGCAAAGGAAGGGCAATTGGTGTGGTGTTCAGAATAAGTCACCTGACTATTTTCTAAACAGACACGAAGGAACGTATCAGTAAAGAAAATACTTCAGTGCCATCGTCTGCCAAATCTACTAGATATTCTTATTGACATTTAATATACATATGTACATATGTGAATAGAAATATTGTCATATCTTGATCAATTTTATTTTTGATTTTGCTATTTAACTGAACTTTAATGAATTTGGTTAAACATCTGTCTAAACCTCCATGAACGATAGCGCGCATTGTTTACAATCAAAGAGAGAAACCAACAGCAAGTAAAAGGAAGACGCCGATAGCGAAAAGAAGCGACTCAGTCCTTCTCATTCAATTTAACCGATTCATTCTTGCATAAACGTCCGCGCTCGGTAGCAAATTAAAGAACACAAAGAAAAAACGCGACCGCTAAAATGTGATTTGTTTTGCGGTTCGTAATTGTACGTGCTGTTTATACAACTACCGTGATTTTCTGGAAAATAAGTAAATAATTAAAGGATTAAAAGAGCTGCAATTCAGATGGAATGTCCTGCGAATGAATTATTGTACACATTGTATCAACACAAAGATAAAGAGGTCGTACTAAATATGTTGTGTGATTTATGGAATAACCAACCGGATAGCATTTTGAATTGTGTAACATACATATATACATATATAGATACATATGTAGTTACACCATATTTGATGAAACATACAAGGGATTTTTTCTAAAACCTAAAGGCTAGTACTACTGACACTTTTTATCAATCTAAAACAAACTTTACATTATATTGGGTTGGCAACTAAGTACTTTCGGTTTTGTAGTATAAAATAAAACACTTTTTTTTTAAACAAAGAATAGTTTTTAATCAATTATATATTTTCCATTTTGCCATCTTTCTTTCAGCTGCATGATTCCGCGCTCATAAAATTTCTGGTCCTTATCAGCAAAAAAGTGAACCAGGTGCGAGTGAAGGTCATCGTCATTTGTGAAAGTTTTATCATTCAAAGAATTCCGCAAACTTCGAAATAAATGGTAATCAGATGGTGCTAGATCAGGGCTGTATGGGGGATGTGGCGTCACTTCCCAGCCAAGCTCCAATGGTTTCCCACGAGTTGCCAAAGATGTGTGAGGCCTTGCATTATCTTGGTGGAAAACTACACCTTTCCGATTTGACAATACTGGCCGTTTTTCTTTGATTGCTTCATCCAGTTTTATTAATTGTTGACAGTAAACATCAGAATTGATCGTTTGGTTCCTTGGAAGCAGCTCAAAAAACACAACACCTTTGTAATCCCACCAAACTGACAGCATGATCTTTTTTGGATGAAATTCAGCTTTCGATGTGGTTTGAGCTAGTTTATCGTGTTTGCTCCATGATCGCTTTCGAACTATGTTACTGTACAGGACCCATTTTTCATCACCAGTGATGATTCTTTTTAAGAAAGGGTCGGTTTCATTTCGTCTAAGGTGCATATCGCAAAAGTTGATTCTTTGTGTTAAATGAATTTCTTTCAATTCGTGAGGTACCCAAATATCAAACTTCTTAACTAGCCCAAGACATTTTAAATGTTTTTCAATTGTTGTGTGCGATACATGTAGCTTCTCCGCAACCTCTCGAACAGTTATATGACGATACTCTTCAATTATGACTTTGATTTGGTCATCATCAACTTCAGTAGGCCGACCAGAACGTTGCTCATCTTTGAGGGAAAAATCTCCAGAACGGAATTTTTTATACCAATTCTGACACGTGCGCTCTGTTAAGCAATTAGCACCATAAACTGCACATATCTTTTTGTGAGCCGCAGCAGCTTTCTTTCCTATACGGAAATAAAATAGTAAAATATGTCGAAAATGTTCGTTTCTGCACTCCATTTAAAATTAACCCACAACTAATAGCTTTAATAAAAATCATGCACTACTTGCTTCTGAAGTTACGTCAATGTGACTAGTATCACGCGACAAACGGTAAAGTACAGCACTAATATACGTTATACAAAAAATAAAGCAACGCTCTCTATCAGTAAAAACCGAAAGTACTTAGTTGCCAACCCAATATATCAATTAACATTATATGGTCACTCTGTACTGCGATAACCCTATTCTAATGGTACTGCTATTATTCAAAGATACGACGCAAGTCATTTCTTGGAAACTTGCTCAAAATCACATCTGAAGAAATTCTATTTGCATAGTTAAAAATCAGACATTATTTAAGGACTGTACTATTCAAAAATTCTCTTATAGCATTAGTCATGTGCGAATGAGCGTTGTCATGATGAAGCTTCCTCTTTCTAATCAACTTAACTCATTTTCTCAGGACGTAATGCTCCCTTAACTAACATATAACATATGTTGTGGATCCGCGCAAACTAGTGTTGCTCCTGTGTTGATGGAACGCACTACTTGATTCGAGCACTTGGGTCGTCTTGAAATTTGCGGCTTTTCCAACCATCTTTAACAGTTTCATTAAATATCGCCGTGAGCGATGCGCCAAAAGTTCTCAATCACGGAAAAAAGTTTTGGTCTGGCTGATATCCCTAGACGAGGACAAAAGTTGAACATTCACTCATTTCATCCGTCAAGATTTTTAGAGGCGCGACAACAATGTCACAAACTTCTAACCCTGTTAAACTCAAATGAATAATTTTTGACCATTGTCATTTTACAAAATGTTAGAAACTTGCTTGGATAATATTTTGTGCTTTTTAGGTTTTTGTAGCTGATCGCAACTGCAGTCCTTAATATGAAAAGAAAGTCATCCATTCGATATTTACTTTAATAAATCGACAGGTCAAATATCATCATACCATTTCACCTTAAAGAATCGTGCTTATTATATGACACGATCTAATAATAAAAATCACTATGTGTTTTATACTCATTTTAGTTACATTATTAATCCGAAACTTTTCTATTTTAGCCGGTTAAAAAAAACTTCGTCACTTTTTATCGTACTGAATTGTAAACGTGTAGTACTGCCCTACAAGGTTAGGCAATCATCTGGAAACATTAGAATGTCTTGGAAACGTCTATTCAATTTTAATAAAATTTTCCACATTTAAACAAACATAAATAATGGATAATGTTAACTTTTTCATTATAAATAAAACCCCTATATATATATATATATATATATATATATATATATATATATACACATGAATATATATGAGAATTATAATAGAAGTCTATTTTGGCAGTTTAATAATAATAATAATAGCGTTTTGGGAGCAAATTTTATCAAAAACAAAACAAATATGAACACAAAACACACATGCAAAAACAAAATCAGTTGACAAAATGTTCAAAATGAAGACAATTCATTTTCAGACAGTATGCAAGTCTGTCAACAAATTCATGAATGACATTGGCCAATGCCTCCTTATGAACTAATTACACTTACGCAATTATTCTTTGCCATAATTCGTTCAGATTATGCGGTCGTCTACTCGGTGTTGACAGTTTAAGCCAACTACTAAATTTTAATTCCATTACTTACTAAACATAAACATGATTTTAAAAATATCAGTTTTGAATACATATTTCTGTTGCCCCTGAACAAAATATAGAATGCTTCATCTAAAATTTAAAAAAAATTATTTCCGATCAATCGCGGAAGTCTGATTCGAGTGTAAATATACTTATATGATCTAACCTAAAAATATGTTTTCATTTACTTAAATTTGGAAAACTTTATCAATTAGAGGTAGCAGTATCAAAGATATTCGAATGGATCCAGACATCTGCCTAACCCTGTATATATGTATATCTACAGATTTGTTCTAATTTTCAATAAAGATTTTAACGAAACTCAATGCTTTAACTACGGTCATAAAAATCAAATCAATTAAATTAATTTCTCTTAATCGTATCGCATCTCATTTGACCGCAATAATCGAAACAACCAACCTAATTGCCAGCAGATTAATAGTGTCAATCTGTTTATATCGTGCGCGTGTTTTGGTTGTTCCCTTAATGCGTGTATTGGAATGTTTTAATAAAGATAGTGTCAAACAATATCGTACGCGGGCGGTGTATGCATATAGAAAGGCTAATATTAAATAATTTAAAAGGTTTTCCATGTATTATTGAAATTAGTGACTCATTTTCCTATATAGATAACGTTTTTGACAGTTCTTCACACACCATCGCGAGGAGCGAATTTGCATAATTTAACATCTGTCTTGAAACTTTAAGCATCTGTATTATTTGAGATTTTAGAAGAACTGATCTACATAAAATAATTATTTAATTATTTCTAAGGAATCGTAATTTCTTTAATTTTAAATATGTTTTATTACACAGCATACTTATCTACTAAACGCAGCAATATACTACACTGCGTTTCCAATAACGATACATTTCCAGTATCTCGCAGATGGAAGCGCAGATATTTAAAGACACATGTGCAGAACAATAGAAAGTGACATGTTTATGGTACTGTTTTAATAAGCCCAACCTAGATAAAGCTCATTAATATAAACTACGGTCTTCTGAAGTAATTGTTCCATTGTTAATTTATTCTTATAAAGATATCCTGACACGGATACACGCTGCGCGAAGATATAGAAACACACATAATCTTCGCGGATGCCTTATGCACTTCCGTATTTTATTGTTTATGACAACGTAGTGAATTGAAAAAAAACTTAACACAAGCGATGTATGTTGTACATACATTTATAAGTTGAACATTGGAGAAGTATCAGTTGCTTCTGGAAATATCCACTTTTTTTGGAAAGAATAAAAAAAGGAAGTACATTTCTAATATTTTTAAAACGAACGTAATTTACTTTATCGCAAGTAGGCTCGGTAAAACACCGTGTTTCTATACAATGGCAATTAAAATGTAAATAAATTCGTGTTAATATGTGAGCCTATCGGTAACAATCACTTCTGTCGCATAGATTTGCCTGACTGAAGTAGCGAGTGAGATTGATTGTTTAAATGTTTTTATCAAATTCAATATTTATAAGTAAAGAACGGGCAAGTTATTTTGTCAAAACAATTCTGCGCATATTAGATTGATTACAATTTTGCTTCACTAATTTTATTGAAAATATTGAAAATCGTAATAATTTGTGTATTTATTCAGTTTAGTTCAGTCTCGAGAGATTCTATCCTCAATGAAAACAATTTTCACTTGTCATCTTACTGTCGAATACAAAGAAAAATCATTGTAATACACCCAATCTAAATATCGTGTAATTCTATACTAAGAACGCTAGAAGCCAGAAATTTGTACCGAACAATATTTCGCAGGAATATAAACCTTGCATTGGAAAAAATTCAATCCAATTGTTAAATGATAAGAGGCAGACGCTTTAATAACTTTGCACTTCACAACTCACAAGTAAATACTGAATTCTATTCATATTACGACAACGATGTTGTCATCTTCAGCAACAACATTGAACTGCACTCAATCGTAAAGAAAATAAGTTTTGTACACTTAGCGCTTAATTTTTGACACAGAATTTATTTTGTGATGCAATCATTTACATTTACACATGCGTATTTACAAGGATCTATTGTAAATAAACAACGTAAGATAGTCCAAAACCTTTTTTTTATCATTGCAGCCAACGGCGACCTTTTCACCACGTAATGTTTTAGTTAGTTTTTTTGGTCTACAAAAACCACATAAAACATTGACAATCGTACCTATTTTATGAAACTCTCGATTTTTTTATGCACGCATACATTAAGTTCACATGAAGACATTTGTATAGATGACATAGGTCTAAATAATTTTTTCAACTGCGTACATATTATTACAATTTGATTGCAACTAGATTTTTAGGTATCTAATTAGACACCTAAAAACACTGTTAATAATTTTCATTTTTCGAAAGCATTTTAAGTAAACTTACCAACTGCAACGTAAAATGTATCAATGTAAAAGGTGACAGCACTGTATTTACGAATCGTGAGTCGGGGTGGTAATGCACATGTCAAAAACAGGTGTAACAACGACCGAGCATAGAAATCACTAATAGAGCGCACTTCACAATGCTTGGTCAACGACTGCTCGATGTTCGGTTCTTCACGGTTACGGGAGAATTCAATGAAATTTTCCCCTCTCTCTTTTTCTTTTCACTCACTTTATAACACGGCAGAATTGCAAATAGGTATTTTAACACTAATTAAAATCCAGACGTATTTTATGCCTACATTCATGCAATTGATGTATTTCCATTGTGGACGTAAATGAATATCGAAGAACATGGTAATTATATGTCTATTGTCTCGACCGTTGACTCTTTTAAACCTTTTTGTCCGTGTCATTTCTGTCTCTAATTTAAGATAATCATCATGATTTAAGATGTCACCTAAGTCGTCAATGTTTGTGGAAAAATACGAGATAAGATAAAATACAATAATTTGGAATAACTTCCTAAAGGTAGCATCAGCGGGGTATACAGAGAGAGAAAACATTAGAATATGTAAAAGCGGTAGAGGGATTTTTGTAGTGATTATACACCGAATTACATAAATATTAAAACGAAAAAGTTTATTTATGAATTAATTTACAAAATGTGGTACATTTTCGCTTATTTTGATATTTTTTCGTGGAAACATCCGGCGAAACAATTACAAAAGCCTTCCAAGATGCAACAAATCGTTGCAGGCTATAGCAAGTTTGGTGCAAGTTGAGACGTATTTAATCATTTTATCCAGTAAACGACGACCTGATATCTGTGTTAGTTGCTTTCGAACTACGGTAGTGGTATTAACTCGCTGTTATTTTAGTAAAAAACGGAGTGCCAGACAATTTACCTATAACTTTACTCATGGATCGAATATTGATCAGTGTTTTGTGATAGAAAAATGCTGTGCAGTTCATAGGGTCTTGTTCAGGTGCTGCTTCAGCGTCAACAATGAATTCGTACCATTCTACACAAACATCTTTAAGTGAGAAAGGTTTATTTCTTCTACATACTCCATGCCTTACTCGATGAGTACATGGCACGACACGTTTCGCTGGTGTCTGTGTGAAATCTCAACTCGTTAAGAAGAAAATACTGACCGTCTTTTCTACCGTGGAGTGCGTAATGCTAGAAACACATACCATAAAAATAATCTCCGTAAAAAAGTATACCGACGAATGACTACCTACAGTTCAAAAACATTTTTCAACGCGTGTCTTCATTGTTTCAACATCTGTAGCAAGTATTTAGCAAGAACCGGGCTAAAAGTGCTGGAACACCCACCCAACCCAGACCATGCGATCTTGTGCTATGTCCCATCTAAAGAATAGGCTGAAAGGGAAGAAGCTCTTTTCTTAGGGCGTGAAACAACGAGTGTGCCTATCTTTCAGGAAAAACGTGGAAGAGTTGGTTTGATAACTTATTTTCGAAGAATGGATAAGTAAATTATGTTGGAGACTGTGATTGAATAAAAATATGTTTATTCTGCCAGATGGGAAATTCGATAACTAAGTTACCATTTTCAGTAGTCGATGTAATTTTGTGGACGTTTAGTAAAATATTTCGCGTTTTTTTGTGTACCTTTACTCAGTTCCCATGTCCAACATTGTGTTTAATTACTACAGAATACGATAACTTAGTGCCAAAATATGTATTTAGTAGGATACAAATGTTAATGCGTATCTCCACCTCTTTGGAGCATTTGCGATGGAAATTCTTATGAAAGTTAATGTTCTATTGCACAGTGAATTAACTGAGATTTTTTAATCGATAATTTGGATAGATTTGTGTTATTAAAAATTTTTTAACATTTTACCAAAATGGAAATATAATAAATAATACGATAAAATAAGAAAAAAACATCGAATATACAAGAAAAAATTTTTTAGCAGATGATCAGAAATATACACATATATTCACACACATACACACTATCGTTTATGTTTTAAAGATCTTAATACATAAAAACCCATCAAGATTTCAAATAAAACGATTCCATGTTTGAATTCATTTTCGTAAATTCTATCGATTAAAATAAATAACAAAGATTTAATTTATATTTTGTGTGTGTAAGTACACACACACACACACACACACATATATATATATATATATATATATATATATATATATATATATATAAGTACTACATGCATCTATGCACCTACCGTGTGTATATGTAATGTGTATAATTAGGAAAAAATATGTGTTCCATGTTCCGTTAGAAAATAACGCTAAGACTATCGAGTATGCAGCCTACCGATGAAATAAAATTCAATATGTTATCATTTGTTATGACTTCATTAGAGGGTATTTACTACTAGTAAATATAATAACACGATTGTTAGTTAGGATATTTTACCTATATTATGTTTACATGAACGGCGACTACGTGACTAACAAATGTTCGAAGTCTATCTTGCATGCTTAAACATAAGCACAATTAAAATCTCTTGCAATATCTTGGTTTTATAGTTTACCATTAAGGGCTTCTTCGTAACATACTATACGTATCTGTACAAGTTAAGAAACATTTATTTTAAACCCCTCTTCCATGTTCACAGCCAACTCTCTATTTTGAACACCCTATGTATTCAAATACACGCAAATGTCTTACATAATTTTGATTGAACAGCGAACTGTTCAGAATGTGGAGGAACATGCATGTGCATATAATTCTGCAGGTATAAATATAGCTGCTCAAATACTAAATAGAAAAGAAACAGTTCGAACAGTTCTATATGTACAAATATAAGTTCAAATACATACGAAACGGAAATAGTTCAAATACCTCACTTCGCGTTCAACGCTATGAGGTATCCATGCACCCTTAATGGAGTGTAAATGCTCGACATTGTCCACTTTGCACCTATTGAGGAAGCGTCATGCAACTACCTGGCAGCAACCGTGACGCAGTCGGTCAGGTAAGTCGATCTCGGTCCCCTGACGTTCAATAAGTACACGCTGACAAAAGTTGGTGCCGGTCGGCCAGTATTCTGTAAAACTGCTTTAAAAGCCTCATTAGAAGATTAACTGGAGTAAGTTTGGTTTTTCGTTTACAATTATTGGAAGAATTTTGTTAGTATTTAGAATCTGTACATTGAATATCTTCTTGTCACCATTTGGTCTAGCAAGCAATTTTAATCTAATGTAAACTAATTAGTAAACATTACAATCTAAGCGTTCATCCATAATTCTTTAGTACCCTATTGCGCACCAATTTTCTGTCCACTTGCACATGTGTATACAAGTCTTTCCGTTTGTGCTTTTCAAACTTTCCAAACTAATTCAAAGGACTCGATCCTCTTCAGTCGGCACTCTATATTTGCGCTATCAAAGAACGGTAGTAACTCGACATTTACATATTGATGGTGGCCTCTCTTACTGTCTCTTGGCAAATCGTTCGATCTCTCTTATTACAAAGTTTATACTTTGATCGTTATGGAGATTAATGCATTCCTTAGTGGCTTATTTTGATTTATTTTGACAACAGTATGCCGTAAATTTAAATGCGGCAATTTCCAAATTTTTGATACTTTTTCGTATAATATCAGTTTCTTGCGGAATGACGAGCCAGATTTTCTCAAAAAGAGCAGCCTTTCATCTTGTTTAAACATGACCTTTCCTTCTTAATTTCTCATCTAATATCATGCCAAGATATTTAACTCTGGTACCGCATTACTGTCACACACACAGTACACACGTGTAAAATCGGTGTGCACTGATAAGATTATGAAGTCTTACGTCATCGGCACTACCGGAAACTTTATAAAAAAAATATTACATTGAAAGCGAAAAAACAGTAAAAATGTATAAAAAAATACTGCAACGAAAAAAATTAATCCGTAAATGTTGCATTTAACATGTGTTTGAAATTTAATTTTGGTTAAAATCAGGAGGACATATTGCTTGTTTTGGCGTTTCTCAATAAAGATAAAGAAATACTTATTATTTGAATTGAGAGTCATGTAATTTTGCAAAACAGATGGAAATTGCTTCCTACCCGAATTGTAAGCGAATTTTAGGTTAATATTAAACAAGGATGTAAAAATAATGTACAGAATGTCGTTCCAATTGAACACAACACCTACCTCTTCTTCGCCATTGTCCAGTATTCACTAAATAACGGTAAGGAAAAAATTTTAAAAACCCAGAAATTAAAAGAAACTACACGACAAAAAACGAGGTAAAAATAATTTAAGATTCTCGAAAAGATTATGATAATTTCAGCCAAAAATTCAATGCAGTCCTTATGCATATGTACGTGTACATGTCTTACGCCATGTGATCCATTGATTATACTGATTATAGCTTTCGTTTAGCAAAATATTTTCCCGTTGTGCTTTTGTCGGTTCATTTCCTACTGACCTCGAGTCAATTCCCATCTTTCTTATTTTGATTCCGTGAGTTCCTTTTGCGTTCGTATGGTCCGTCCGTCGTTTAAATTGCGGCCGAAAAATTGGCACGTTAAAGTGTATAATTTACGCACAAAAGACTGACGGACGACAGATGTTCACGTGAGATGTATTCGTACATACATACATACCTGTACGTGTATGGGTGAAGAAAAAAAAAGCGAGAATTTTACCTTTAAATTGCAAGTTGTGGGAGTGTATGCGTTGTGAAACAACGGAACATGATCGCAAGTTTCACAATCACAGATTTATGTTGTACAGGCAGATAGCCGATGGTGGATTATAAAATAAGATTTATGATACGAGCTTAAGTAGACCATTAGTGGTCTTTTTTCACGAAGCTTATTCACTTACGTTTATGTGATATGAACGATAAAGAACCGTAATCTTGGCAAGGGTATAGGGACCTAAAATTCGTGTTAAACATGCCCGAAATGAACGCGGAACAGTTTTTTATGTGCAATAGACTATAAAAGGCCTCGCATAAACCGAAAGAGGAACAGTCATTGTATTGTACAACGCAGCTCTTACCAATTTCTATGCAATGTCTGTTAATAAATAAAAGATCTGTATGCTATGTGGACTATGCGGTCATAAAATTGGAAATAAAATGTTTAATATTCCGTAATAATAGTCTGACAACATCACTAAAATAACAAATCGAATCACACTTATTGTCAATGGTCTTTCCGCTGTGCTGAAAATTGTCGATTTTTTAACCTACGGATATATGAAACGCAACGCAAAATTATATTCGTACTTTTTTAATCCATAATTATTTCCTTCAATCTTTAATAATTACGTAAATGCTTATAGTTTATTGTTATGTTAATATTTCCAAGAGTAGTTTCAAAGGAATTCCTGAGTATAATGAAATTTCACAATAGACTTAGATAGAGGAAAAGGGTGAAGCGTACGTACTGTACCTTGCCAAAATATTAAAGTCACTTTAAAGAGATTATATAATAATATTCTTGCTTGTGAAGGATTATTCTTTTTCCAGAAATATATGTACGTTACTCCTACCAAGTACTTGTTACGTAACTTTCACCTAGGATGAGTTTCTAACCCTTTTTCCAAATGCAGTGTAGTATGCTTTCCCTTGTATGTATTTATAAAATTAAGGTGTTATTTATTTACAACAGTTGACACTGTGCTGTTTTTATAACGCTGCTAATTTCATTTAATTAATTTAATTGATTTATCTGCTTCTTATCGTTTCACAAATGTATAAAGCGAAAGACATTTCCAGTGGTAAGAAAGAGGCCTTCCTCGTTATTAGAGAGAGGAAACTATTTAGATCGAGAAATTGCACGAATAGAGGGAGCTTGTCGACAAACAAGGGAATGTATTGTTCGGTTCATAAAAGAAAGCATGAGTGCAACAAATTCCAGGAGTTGGTAGAAAAATTAAAACATCTGTTCGTATTCAGTCAAGGAATAATAATATATAAATAATCCTTTTCTGAATAAGGAATGAATATATCGGAAAGTCGACTGGTGTACAAAGATAAATTAAAATGTCGACATCTCGTCCGAAGACGAAGATTAGCTCTTTAAATGAAAAAAAAGCGCGTTATAAATGGACCGAGCAAGTGAAAAATTACGTAGATAACGATTGGAGGAAGGTAAATGGGTTTAAAAAAATAAAATCTCAGAAGGTCGCCGCAAAAAATTTGTAATTTTTTAAATTGCGTTCAGTGACAGGAGACGAATAGAGGCACTTGGAGATGGAGTCCGTTCATCAGGAGACGTCAGTCAAAACGTTCTAATAAAGAATTTTTAGTTAAGTCCGCGAAACACTCACCACCGGTCATAGTATGATCACTCATAATAACAGCGGACCGTTGTGTTTAGTTAGGGAAACCATGGAATAGAAACAATGTGAAGCATGTTTTAGAAAACATTTTAATACCATATCCTAATGAAAATCCATATACATTTATGGACGGTCGTACGGTAAAATCCGTTTTTTGGAAATTTTTGGAAGCGATAGACATACCGGTATTACAGTGGCTAGGAAATTATAATCTGAACGCGATCGAAAATGTATGCAATACATTAAAAAGGATTGTTTATGTCAAAGATGGAGTATATGTGGAGCCCATAGTAGTGCGTGAAACGGAATTAAAACTGTGCTAAAAGCAAATGGTGGAAACATCAAATGTTAGTTGTATAATAAGTACATTTCAATTTTATCAGCGAAACTCTGGAATTAAACTCGAAACAAATTTTATGCGTAGTAATGAGCATCACCACCGGTTTATTTTTAAAAGGGAATTTTCAAAAAGACGTCACACCATATATTTTCCCAAAAAATACCTATTACGAAATGTAGAATTTCCCATTTAAAACTTATAATAATTTTCCCTATTCCAGTGGTGTAAGTAAAATTATTGTTCTAAACGAACTTTAAATACCTCAGTCTCGCTTTCACGTAAAGAATCTTGTTTTACAAAGACATCCTTCATCTTTTCACGTTAATAGTTTTCGATAATTTTATACTCTTCCGACGAAAGCAATGCTAATTATTCGTCGAATATGTCTTGTTTAAAATGGTCATCACTGAATCGTGTACAATTTACTTTGACGGAACAATAACTACGATGTCTAGCAACCATTGAACACAATAGATCGAAGAACTTTGAACCTTTCGTCAAAACATTATCGATTTGTATAAATTTTGCAAATCGTTTTTATACCATGACCAAAAATACATTAAGTCATTGCCAAATCAGGTTATCCGTGCAGTAAATACAAGCGAGTATCCAAAATCAATGGTATTTGAGAATTTTGCATTAAGCGAAAGAAATCAAATCTGCGTAATTGTCTAGCCTATATATACACTGAGAATTACGAGTCATTTTATCATCAACCTCTTATATTTATTGACTTACTTTGCAAATAATTCGAATATCTTTCACGAAAAATACTCTAAAACCAAACTATAGAGAAATCAGATATCGTACTTGAACAAAAATTATTCTGCTGCCACTGGATTGACAAATTTGGTAGACATATGGCGAAAACATTACTCACTCTCGATCATAATGATATGAATAGACGGGAAAGTAACCCACGCCCTTAATTTTATAGTTTTATAGTTGAATACCGACCCTCACGGCCAATTTGCATTTTTACGATGCACACATTATGTATGGGCCGTGGTCTTGGAGTGTCCGACTTACAGATTAGACTTAAAGAAAATATGGTGAATATAATGTAGGTCCAGCAATAATTCGTACATTTATCGACGTGTAGGCACAGAAATGAACGGGAAAACCACCTGATTTTACGTCATCTTCACCACTTACCGTCTTTTTTAGAACGCACTTAAAATTTTTTATTGAGATTCCATATTCATTAACGAACGCGTTCGTAAGCTTTTGATAATTTCTCATATGAGTTTGCACTTTGATATTTGCATAGGTATGTATATGCCCGTCCGCTTGTGTGTGCCATTTGTGTATGTATTTTACAATTTAAGATGAAAAGATTTTATTGAGATGTTTGTCATCGACAAAATATTATACAAATATTTACAGTATATAACTGAATCGCATACTATCATACTTTGTTTTTTCTTGTAAAATCGGAGGCGATCTTATTGTTCGAGTTCTTAGTCAAGACTTTAAGAAATCCATTTCTAAATTTATTCAGAGGCAGTACAAAAACAGCCTTTAATATGACGCGACTTTCGATTTTCGCGATTATTACTTTTAAAACTTGCTACATCTTTTCTTCCTGTAAACAATGTCGGTACGACCCTTCAGACCACTACCAAACAGAATAACAAACACCTATCTCTTTTTTACATTCAATAAAATAAACATACAATCAAATCGGCTAGCAATTATACATATTCGCTTTCAAACTTAAGGTACAATAGTATTCGTACGTCTCTTGTTGTTCTTAGTAGTCCATTAGTAACGTAATCTCTACATCTGGTAGCTAATACGAATTATGTTACAATTGGAAATTGGAGTTTTCATTTGTTACAGATTTAATTTTGTTATTTTTTGTGTAGTGGCAACGGGGTACAAGCCCTATTTTTACTGTTCTAATATGGATTTAACTAGTACACGTTTGAATACGAAAGAAATTTTGCCCTTAAGTGAAAGTATGCCCGGTCAAGTCTATAAAAGTTGAATTCGTTACTTTCTATTCATTATATACTTTATTATGTATCATAAACTTGTAATATCTCTTGAGATATTATCTGTGAAATGGATTCAATGTAATAATGCGATATGAGAGCTCTCTCGTATCTTAGCGCAGCAATTTGATGACTTATATTGTTTGGAAAAAAATACACGTAAAATTTCTTTCTTTCTTTATTCTTTTCTTAGCATCGATTTTTTTTAATTCGTTTAAGAGACCTTTCTCCATATCTCATTTCTTCACCGATAAAGTTCACATTCTCATAATTATACTCACGCTTGTCGTGTTTGCATAACACTTTGTGTGCTTTAATAACACTGGTAATATTTTCCTTAAATGTCAATTAAGAACTTTTCACACTATTATTCATACATGGTACGAGAGTTAGCCGAACACCATTAACTACTCATTCAAGACTAACCTATAATTAGCAATGAACTTATGCAAAAATAGTGAACATTATCTATTATTAATAAAATCAATCTTTCTGCTATTGTGGCGATTAAATTCTATACAATCAATTAGTATGAATCTATTTGTAGCAAGTCAAGACGTTTGCTAGTTTTTCCAAAAAAATGTCAATTGTTCTACTAAATTAAAACAATAAGGATTCGAATGCGTAAAAGTATTCTCAAAATCGCCGAGACACTAGTCTTATTCAATTATAACTTTTATCTACATCCACGTTTCTATCTTTGTATGACCAGATTCTATTTCGTATTATTTAATTGTTGCTGAATTCAAAAATAGTGCAGTTTTAAAGTTACATAGCTGTGCTTTTTTTTCAGATTTTTCAAATCATAAAATTCTTACCCATAACGATTGCCTTTTTAGATTACCACTAAAATCAGTATTAAATAATTTTAATTTTTACCCCGTATTCATATTTAATGTTTTTTTTTTTAAATAATGTGCAGTAACAGCTCAAGAACTATTTCAATGATTTTTATCGATGCAATGTAATTATATAGGCAACCACATACACTTTTTTTAAACAGTGAGAGCGTGTAGCGTTCTATTTTTTATTTAATAACATAAACCAATAGATGGCGCTGGATTATCGAAAAAAAAAAGAAGCGTGCAAGTAAATTTGTTATGACATATGTATATATCTAATACATTTTCTTATATTGTTGGAACCACCAAAGTTTAAGGGTGTATCAATAACGCTGCAAAATACAAACAAATACCGGTATCTGTCTATTTCGTCGGTAGTCTCATGTGTTGAGAAAAGAAAGGGAGCAAAGGTTTTTCTAATGTCAGGAAGTCATGGAAAATAGAAACAGACGTATGCAGAACATGTCTATTATGCACACATGCGTCACATATAATACAGATAAAATAGTGTTTTGCCTTTTGACTTACGAAGTTTGTCTTTTCTACGGTTCGGATTTTGTTATACTTTTTTATATTTTACCGCTGTTATTTCTTATTGTTTTAACAGCTAATTTGTCATATTTATTTTATCATCTTTGTAAATTTACACTTAGGTAACCTACGTAGGCAGCTTTTACATTTGTTATTTACAGGTTATATACATATAGTACATTATCGCATCTGACAGCAATATAAATATAGCATTTAATTTGACATCAGTACTTCCTGTCGACATCTTATTTCAAACGACTGTGATCACGTGATCGGAAAACATTCCTGATTTAATTTATATTTATGATTGTTGTTCATATCTATCTCAATCTTTTAAGCTTTGAATTTAACCCCTAAAGTTGTGTATATTCAATTTACGAGTTTTCGCCGGTTTTTCTTTCTCATTTGAAAAACGGAAATTATCAGTTTGTATTTTTATTTAAATCTATCTATTTATTGTTGTTTTTTTGTTAATCTCCATCCAGCTTACATTATTTATAATATATTTTACCGAATTAGCTTGATTTTAATTATCCTATGGAACCAGTTCATTTCCTTTGCGGCCTATATGCTTTAGAAGGTGAAATGTCAATTGATGCTTCACAGTGTTGTTATAATCACCCCAGGCAAAAGGAATGCAACATAAAAGTAGTATAAAATATACGTTACAAACTAGATATCAATTTGCCGTTATATTAAATCATTTGCCTTTTATTAATGTACGATATATATGTATATATTAATGTATGATATTTTTAAAAATACATATTTACGTTAGGAATTCATCCATTGATAACCGATTTTAACTACTAAAACAGACTCGTTTTCAAAATGTATTTGAAGCCATTGAAAATTATGAAAAGCGTAAATATATAAATGCCCACACAAAAAAAAAAGTTCACTTTAAAATACATTGTAAATGGAAGTTTTTTGGTGGGGGCACTACTACAATTTAATTTATTATTCTCACTGGACTATCTGAAATTAGTATGTTCCCCTTATTTTAAGAAAAAATACTTTATTCAATGAATATTTTATTAAAAAAAGAAAGTATGTAAAGGGTTTTCCAATAGGGACTTGACAACTTTTAATTCAATTTGTGAACGCACCCTTTCACCAATCATCGAACTGTCACTGTCAATTTATTCAGTAAACTTAACATTTTCATCAAGGTAAAGTACACGGACGAACAACGTCTGCAAATTATAAAAATTTACTACAGAAATTCGGAGTCGGTGACCGCTACTTTAAGAGCGTTAACTCCGATTTTCGGTCGTAATTCTTGCCCTAGTAGACAGGCAGTAACAAGTTTAGTGCAAAAATTTGAGTCTTCATACTCGTTGTGTGATGTTGCCGTGCCAGTGAGACAACGGGTTGGTTGAAGTGTCGAAAATATCGCTGACGTTGAAACGTCCGTAGCAAATGATCCAAATCAGTCAATTCCACGGCGTTCTCAAGAGTCGGGCATCGCCCAGACCACTTTATGGTGAATTTTGCGTAAGGATCTTGGTTTACACCCATACAAGATCAAGCTGACTCAAGAATTGAAGCCGATGGATCATTTGAAGCGACGTACGTTCTCCGATTGGACTCTGGAAAAGATGCGCCAAGATGATCAATTTCATCGCAAAATCGTTTTCAGTGACGAAGCTCATTTTTGGCTCAATGGGTTCGTCAATAAGCAAAATATGCGTTATTGGTCGGGTGAAAATCCACATGTGCTTCATGAAACACCACTTCATCCGCAAAAAATAACTGTTTGGTGCGGTTTGCATGGCGGCGGCGTCATAGGGCCATATTTTTTCGTCGACCATAATGATCGTCACGTTACTGTGAATGGTAATCGTTATCGCGCCATGATTATCGATTATTTTTGGCCCGAATTGGAAGATATGGACTTGGACAACATGTGGTTTCAGCAGGTCGGTGCCACAAGCCACACAGCACACGTTACAATCGATTTATTGAAGAGTAAGTTTGATGAGCGTGTTATCTCAAGAAATGGACCAGTCTATTGGCCGCCTCGTTCGTGCGATTTAACGCCTCTAGACTTTTTTCTTTGGGGCTACGTCAAGTCATTGGTCTATGCCAACAAGCCGACAACGTTGGAAGAGCTCAGAGCCAACATTGAACGCGAAATAGCAGCCGTTTCGGCCGAATTGTGTGGCCGAGTCATCGAGAATTGGGTCCAACGAATCGATCGCTGCAAACGTGCCCACGGTGGTCATATGAACGAAGTCGAGTTCCATTCATAAATGTTTTGATTGTACTTCAACCCGATAATAAATTTTTTGAAATATCTCAAATGGTTTGCATTTTCTTTTGAAAAAAAGTTGTCAAGTCCTTATTGAAAAACCCTTTACATACATTATACTTGTATAAATTATAATATTTTTTAAATGTAAACTTTTTAATGAATTGTTGATTATAATTCTTAATCTTTTTTATTGGGAGTTTCGACCATTGAGATAATAAAACATTCAATTTATATTAACGACGTTCCAGGGAAGGATTGCCCTTTTTTCAAGTTACATATTTCCAAATGTGAACAATAGTTTCTTTTTTACAAATGTATGTATATGCAAATGATTGTGATTACTTACATTCGTTAAAAATATATTTTTTGTAAAATATAGTCAAATTTACAAGCAAATTTCCTTTTAATTGTGTACTTGCTAAAAGACTTATTCTAAATACTTTTAGTTAATGCTTTCTAAAAGAAACATCGGTTATTTTCTTTTTTTATCTCATGTCAGGTATATGTGCATGTGTTTTTTTAATTTTCTACTGTTGAATGCTTGTATATAAAACAAGATCCAGACAATTTATTTTTAAAAAATTTTTAAAATGTAAAGTTGTTATAAACATCATTGAAATTGATGTCATTTATTGTTTTGGTCTTTTTTTATGTATCATGTAAGGTAGGTCTTTCACCAATGTTATGTCAAAATATTATGACATTTGCATCATTAGAAGCGGAGAAATTGCGCATAAATAACAGTGTGCATTTGGCATTGGTCGAAATATGAATTTTGAACAAAGGGCAAATATCAAGTTCTGTTTTAAACTTGGTAAATATAAATGACGATGAACATCCTGGTTCAAATAATCTGTGGTTATGGAAAGTAACATCGAACTTGTGCGTGAATTTATCAGCAATGAGCCGAGACCCTCATTGCGATACGTGGGAATGGAATTAAATACTTCCAAAGATTCAATTCATCGCATTCACAGTATTGGGGATTAAGAAAGATTTGTGTAAGGTTTGTACCACGCAACCAAACTGAATTCAACACTGTACAGACTCGATTAAAGACTCAAAAAAGGACGAAAACTTCAGGTATTCTATTGTAGACCAAGAGACCAAACGTCAAAGCTCTGAATGGGAACATCCAAGCGACGAAAGACAGAAAAAGGCCGTTTGGAGAAGTCGAAATGAAGACGATGTTGATTTGTTTTTACGAAAGGCATAGTGCACTAAGAGTTTGTATCATCTAGTCAAACTGTCAATGCTGTATGTTACCTTGGTGTTATGAAGCGTCTTTTGGCGTGTATTCGTCGTGGGCGCCCTCAATTTCGTGAAAATGGTAGCTAGCGTTTGTTACGTGATAATGCACCATCTCATCGCTCGACGTTTATCACTGATTTTCTAGTTACAAATGGCATTTTAGCTATCAACCATTCATCGTATTCGCCGCATTTGACCCCCTGTGATTTCTGTCCATTCTCCAAACTACATTTGCAAATGAAAGGACAGCGTTATGCCGACATTGAAGTCATGAAAAAAGCGTCGATAGCGATCATCCCTAAAGATGAACTTAAAAATTCGTTCGACATGTTAATTGACCGTACAAAACGTTGTATTGAAGCCGAAGGCTTTGAATAAAATAAAAGAAAGTAAGCTTTTGTTTTTATTTTAAAAAATTTCGGTTTTCTCAGCGACAGAGTGTGTACATATGTAGCTAGATGGGTTAGGTTATCATTACGTTAAAGAAATTGTGAATTAAATAAAAAAGGACAAGAGTTATTTATTTTCAAGCACTTTTTTCTTTCCGTCTACATTTTAATTTTTAAATAACTAAATGATAGGGAAGCAATAAGACGACATTTAATAAATAACAATGATATATTTCAACATTAAAATGCGTTAAATCAATATATTCAAATGCAAAGCATATTCGTCTATTAGCATATTTATATATATATATATATATTAATCGTATTTATTTTCATATATAATAACCACTATTTCTTTTTTATTTTTATATAAACATATAAATTCCTACACAAGTTGTAAAAATCATGCGTTGTTTCTTTGATATTCCATATAAAAATCACTTTATTCTGGTTGTTCTTAATGGTATTATCATTATTATTGATGAAGACATCCAAATTGATATCAACATATTTGGCAGTCGTAGTACCTAATGCTCTTTCAACATTTCTTTTTCGAATTGTTTTGGTCCAAATTTTAAACTTATTTGTTTCTAATACAAGTAAATATCAGGGGAGTTTTTATAAAAAGAAAAACATAGAAGTTTACATATAACATTGTATATCTACCGAAACTGCAAAAAATCGATGGTACTTAACAGTAATACTAACAATATTACAATTTATGACACGGTCTAACAATACGAGAGTTTCTGTTAATTCTTTTCCTTTATTCGATTACTGTCTTCGTCCGTTACTGATCACTCGTTCCCTACTATCTTCCCTATTGACCGAGTTCCGCCTTGGAGGTGAACTACCACTTGTTATTCTATTTTTTCTAGATCTTTTGAACTTGGCCATGTCTTCGCCGAACACGTCTCCGGTCCTTAAGGCCGAAATCAGATCATCAAATTCGCCTTTCGTATCGTTGCTGCTATTCTTCATATTCTTATTAATCGTGGACAGTATGCCCTCTCGACTGTGCTTCCTTTCCAAAGTGAGTTTTTTCAATTCCGCTTCTTGTTTTGCTCGCTTCTCTTCCTCCTCTTGTCGTTTTCGCATGTTTTCGTTGTCCTGTTTGGCTTCCGTGAAGGCGTTCAGGAATGCGTCGAATATACCGAAGAATTCATCTGGCTGAGTTTGAGCCGGATCTTCGCCGAATAATCTGACTGCTCTTTCGAAACGGGTCTGCCAAAAAAAAAGAAGCTTTAATATGTTATCTGTTAAAAGTCCTTACTTAGCGCGACGCATATGAGCTTTCCCTTTTTTTAAATTGCTTAAAAAGGAAGAGAAAATAGAATCTCAATAATTTCATGAGACTTTTTACGCATTCGCACTTTAGAAAAGCGCGCAAGCGGCCCGTTTCTAAGCTTGAACACAAACAATTATGTCTTATGAAATTTTATGGAATCATTACTTCTATATTAACCTTTGGGTGATTAGACATTCTTTAAAGTAGAACACTTATTTTTCAAAAATATCTACTATATAAATACGTACTTCATAAATAAAATCAAAAATGCATTTTAATGCGCAGGGATAACATATCCATAGATATTAATGTTAAATACATTTTTACATGTTGTTGACATTTCGTACTAAAACTTGAAAGAATAAATAAGACTGCAATGGCGAATGATCGGTCGAATACGCACCGAGCATCGAATCAAAGATCAAGCAAAAAATCGCATTAGAAAAAATTCCAAATGTCTCTGTTAATACATTGTATTAATAACACACTTGAAATGATGTTTTTTTAGTTCTTTTTTTATATTTGTTTTTGATGTTATTAAGAAATCAATTACCGACAGTTATACCGCATTGAAAATGTTTTCGTGCAGATACTATTAAAAATAATTGGAACGATTTTTTTTTAGTTTTTTTTTTGTTTGCGTTGGGTTTGCGATGATAGGTAAGCTTGTCATTCGTTCCAGCGCGACAGGTTAATATCCACTATATGAAATACGTACGTATCCATGTGTCCACATACATAAACAAATCCAAACCACTGACACGAATATATCCGTCAATTGTCGAACGTTGGCGATGTTATTTGTTTTACGACTTATACAAATATATAAGCATGTATGACGAACGTGTGGGGGGGGGGGACCGCGTCCATTAGTTGATACGGTCAACTGAATTCAAATTAGATTTAATTTTAATGACCAAAACTTATTAAATAAAGAACACTCTCGATCCTTCTGGCATAAATACAATTCCAACTGGAAGCTACCACTTTGGACAACGTTGCATAACTACCTATGATCACTACCTGAAGAAATCGAAAATAGAATCAAAACTGTAGTGGAAGACAAAAAGCTGTGGATAAATGCGCTAATCTGTGTATTTACAACAAATTTAATCTTGACAAAGCTGCGGCTATTAAGGAAAGTCAGATAAAAACAGATTCAAAAACTCTTTACGACAATTGTAAAGGATTATTTGACGTATTAGGGAAATTGCAAAATACTGCGTTGTCGTTAGTGGAGTCAGTGCAAATTGTGAACGATGTACACTCATTACAGTGCTCTAAGTGGCAGAAAAAATATGAGCGTTTTAAAAGACTTCGAGAGTGTTATAAACAAAGACATTAATTTTTAAAAAATTAAGACAAATTTGTGGTGGTGCTTCTACAGATCTGTTATCTATTTCTAAAGACTATTTTAATTATTCGTGTCTTACATCAGTAGACGTCGGACGGTCTTTCTCAGGTTATATAAACATTTTTTCATTACAGCGAACATTGTTGACCGAGACATGTGGAAACATACCCAATAGTGCCGAAGTCGTCACTTCAGGCTACGCAGTAACATCTATAAACAAGGTAGGTGTTTCAGAAATTTTAAAATTATTTATTTTTCGTTATTTTGTGCATCACCGATTAATATCGTTTCACTCACATCTGATTATCAATACGTAGGTACGTTTTTACAACAACCGACCCTGACCTGCCGCGCCGTCGCCTGCGACCGTCGCAGCCTTTTGATAAGATTTTAAAAATGAAATGAAATAAAAATAAAAAGGCCTCGAAAACGATGCGTTGTCTAAGATATAATGTGTTTCGCGAATAGCGGCATTTAAATTTCAAATTCTCAAGTATTAATGTGACCAACTACTTCACATATGTAAATAAAGTACAGCTCTAAACTTCTAAGTGAAATACACTCTAATGAAATGAGGGTTTTGACCAGTAAACAAATTAACAAGTGGTGAAAAAGGACACATTTATCTGGCCACGTGGATGAACCTGCTCAATATAAGTACAGACATCTATACATATGTATATAGTTATAATTCATTCTTCAAAAACTATTTCAAGGTGAAGGTAATCTAATTACAATAGAGAATCGTATCCCTCTTATATTATCTGCTATTCATATCTCATGTAAAAAAATCAAATGTTACATATGAAGCATCATTAAATATTTTATTCATTTTTGTTGCTTTATCTATGTACGTGGAGCCAAGCTATTACAGAATACGTTGTTTAGGTGGATGCGATAACTGACAGGGTTTGATGTGATACACACTATCGGAATATTAAAGCCGACAGTTTCTGGCAATAAATCAAACGACGCGATATAATAAATAAAATTAATATATTCAATAAAAGAAGTAGATTTTGTTTAAGATAGTTGTTAAGATGTTTGGGAAAAACTTTCTGTTGATATATTAGATAATAGGTTGACGTTAAGGTTGTTTTTATATTTTGTAATTTATAATACGTCTTGGAAGATTTGGTTTATTGAAAGGGTTATCCCAACGGAATTAAATGCATTTTAGTAGCATAGCTTTTTCGGATTTACCATGTAGTTACTATATTTCGTTTGTACTCATTTGAGTAATTAAAATCTAAGTAATTTTCTTCTCAAAAGTAAATTTCTAAGAAAGTTTCATTACGTGAAGTGATACCGCAAAAAGCGACCGAATAGAGAAACTCTAAATAAATACTATCGATAACACCAACTGTGAAAGCCTTCGAAATTTTAAATTCACGAAAATGTGCAAAGATAATTTAGAGAAATTGAAAATGCTTTCCTCTTTAATATGTATTATAAAGAAACATAAATACATAATCGTATTCCGCAGTTGTTATTTAAGACGTGTCTTACCTTCATATCTTGATATTGATCTTCAATTTCAGCTAGACGACACGTAGCCGTAGCCTGAAATTCTCTCATTACCGGTACGAATTTATCGTTGGCTATGGGACATTGAGATCTGTGAAATTCAATTTCCCTCGTCACGTCCTTAAGACCGGCTCGCAACTGAGCCATATCTTTACTCAATTCCCCTAAAGACACCTTGGCGCCGTCTCGGACGTGCGGTATATCCTCATCTAATCGTAAAATATCCTTAAACTGAACCAACACCAAGATTAAACGATCGAATCGAACTATCAATAAAACTATGCGCGTACCTTCTTTTCAAGTATTTGTACTAAATAATGCAGGAGGGTTGTGCCTTTAGCGGCACTGGATTTGGTATCTGCTAATCTATTCAAGGATGCCAAACGGAAACCGTGCGCATTTCCCCTAGCACCGCGATTCATGTAATTGCCTAACGCCAAAACTAATTCGAGCAACCTTCTCAATCGCCTGGAACGGGACACCTCTCTGGACGCTTCCATCACATTCGAAATTCTCGGACTTATTTCGTTTAACGTCAGTTGAAATCGCTTTTTATAGTGGAGACTTCTCAACCGTTGCTCGTAATGCGGAACTCTGATAATACAACATAAAAAGAACAATTTTTATTTAAATCTTCGATAAATATTAAAATCATCCAGACTATACATACTATTACACCCGTACATGTAATAAAAAATGAATTACCACTACTAATAATGAAAAAACATAGCTACTTAATTTATTCAGAAAATCATAGAATGTGACAGTAATAGTTCTCAAGTTTAAAATCACCCCGCAAACTTGTAAATAAACATACACGTTAAATATGAACCCGAATTACTTAAACTCAAACACGAATGCATACGGTTTCGATTTGTTCTATTCTAATCTATGCCAGTCTATGAAAAATTTCCGATAATTGATACGAGAGATATAGTCTTTACAGTTTAACTAATACTTGTAAAAAAGGAAGCATAAAGCATTACCCTCTTACTATATTATTTTAATATTGTATTCCTAATACGTACCGTAAAGTCCGTTTATTATTTTAATGATGTATCAAACAAAAATAACGTCAATAAAGCTGAAAATTACTTAGAGTTGGGGGACGAATTGAAAGTAAATACTTCTCTAGTTCATCAGATCATAAAATTATCTGAAAATATCAAACTCCGCGTTCAATACTGAAAACTTTCTATGTATTCATTGTACCAAAAATAATGCGCCGAAACAAGTTAAAATTACTAATTTTATTAAAAACAACAAATGCATTTGTACATATGTACGAGGGTAGCCGTTTATATTTCGGGAATAGCAAACCAAAAAAAAATTTTATTATCTAAAATAGTTTCATTACTTTTCAAAATATTCTCCTTCAAAATCAATGCACTTTTGCATTCGCTTAAACCAATTCGAAAAGCATTGCTGACACTGTGAAGGCGGTATCTCCAAAATATGAGTCCGGCGTAGAAAACCGTTGACCACGAAGTTTATTCTAGTGCTAGATCAGGGCTGTACGGTGGATGGCTCATCAATTCAATGTTTTGCTCGGTTAAATATTCAATTGTTTGAACCGACCTGTGAGAGCTCGCATTATCATGGTAGAGAATGATCTGTCGTTTTCGATTTGTTTTCCTTATTTCTTCAAAAACTTTTGACAAACAAATAGTTGTGTACCATTCGAACTTGACCGTTCTATAACTTTCTAAAGGCACGGTTGCAACGTGACCGATTTTTCTGAAAAAGCAGGCGACCATTTGTTTTGATGTGTTTCGAGCGCGAACAACTTTTGTTGGTTTTGGCTCATCTTGGACTACCCACACAGTCGACTGCAGTTGACTATCAAGCTCATACGTATAGATCCAGGATTCACCACCTGTGACGACTTTATGAATGTTCTTTGAAACACCGCCATTGTATTTTTTGTGCATTTCTTGGCACCAATCGACGCGAGTCCTTTTTTGAGCGGTTGTCGAATTATGTGGTACCCAACGTGAACATAGTTTCTTAACGGCTAAATGTTCATGCAGGATCTTATGCACGTTGGTGTTACTAATGCCTCGATCTCACGGTATGTCACACGACGGTCTTGCATTATCAATTCAGACACTGCATTAATGTTTTCCGACACAACAATATTCGTGGGACGACCTTCACGAAATTCATCGTCCAAAGAACGCCGTCCCAGTTTGAATTCACTTACCAACGATGTACTGTAGTTTTCGATGGTGCTTCGTCGCCATATAAAGAATTCAGCTCGTCGATACATTCTTGTTGAGATAATCCACGCCGAAAGTTATGAAAAATAATTGCACAAAAATGTTCGCGAGTTAATTTCATTTTGTTCGCTGACATAAAATTTTCAAGTTACTGTCACCAATAGAAATAGCGACCGGATAATAAAAGTGTCCCTTTGTTACGATCCTTATTTATTGAGCCTACTTATGAGCCATTTGTTACAGAATTTTTAATCAGTATTTAAATATTATCTTTGTATTTTGTTGGGCGCCTTAAGTGACAATTAACATTGTAAATTATATTTAACAATATTTAAGGTGATGTAACAATTTATTATAATTCAACAGAATGCACCGGCTAACAAACTGAGATAAACATATGATCTTTCAAATAAATGTAAAGATGCTACTCTCTCTACAAACAACAATTTTCAGGGCGATTAGGATTGGGAAGGAAGATGTGCACATGTAAACATTCCTTCAATTTGAATAGTGGAAAAGTCTCATAAAATATTTACGCATTCAAGGATAATCAGAATCACTTTAGGAGAATCTTTCTTATAAATAATAATAAAGAAAACACAACAAAATTAGCATTACAATTTTACAATTACAAATACAATTTCTTACTTTATATTGTCTCTCTATTTATATGTACGTATAGGCACTTATTTTGTTTTAGAACAGGTGATTTCTGTTTCGGACCTTCTTTTAGACAAATGTGTATTCGTGTACTCAGGACCTTTACACTAATTCTACTTTGCACTTTTAATGTGCCTAGTATCAAACGACACACACTTTGGACAAAATGCTATCCAGACTTAACACTGCCTCTTTTCTTCTTAAGCTGTTAGATTTATCTGGTCTCTCTCAGCTCTTAAGCGCTTGTGTCTTTGATTAAAATTTCCCAATTATTTATATAAACGCAAATTTTATCACCTACTCTAAGCACAAAGGGGTTATCTTATTGCCCACACACCTGGGTTATTACTCATAGGTGCACATCATAATTCGAGACGATACACATAATAGATTCAATAACTAACATAAAAGAAGTGTACTAAAATATACGTATAGGATTATATAAAACAAATACTCTTTAGTATAACACAATTACGTCTTGGAAAATACCAATTGAGCAGCATCTTTACTTAAATGAAATTAAAAATTAAAATTTGCAGAAAATAAAAATATCATTACACTGTGAGGGTACATTATATTCGGCGTCTACTGTATTTAAAAGTCGTAAGTGAAATACAGATAGAATGCCCACTTACTTCGAAATTTCATATAGAAATCTATCGGCTCTTGCTAACGAATCTATTTCGTCGCTGTGCTCCTCCAATAGGGCTGCTTCTTCTGGACTAGGAGTGAATTTTAATAATTGTTCTACCATATCTATAGGCAGTTGTTCTTTACTGTCCATAGTAAGGATTGCTCTGGTGATATCTTCGTCGGACATTTTCAGTTTGGACAACAGAATAGTGCAATTTTGCGCTCGCCTGCCGTCTATTACTGAAAGAACTTTGGTTCTGCCCTTACCCAATTGCCTCAGGTCCTCTATTGAGCCTTCGTTCTGGTGAAAAGAAGACCATTATAAGCTCGAAATTTGAACTGGGCAAGTTTAATTTTGAAATTCTCACACTTACCGTTACACCATTCTTTTGATAAGCACAGAACAATTTATCAATACAATCTAATTCCATTGCATTATACAATTTGGTATCGTCCAACTCGCTCCAGATAGTTCCGTTCACTTTAGTATCGGGTAACTTAGACCAATTAAACGACTTTAAGGGATTCGATGGTTGCGGCACATTTTTCTTAGGTACTTCCACTTTGAGCGGTTCGGTGGGAGGTGCCATCGGTGCACACAGAGGCGGGGGTAAACCTGGAGCGGGAGGAGGAGGTGGTGCCAATGGAGGGGGTGGGGGAGGCATTGGTTTAAAATCTTTGTACTCCAATTTAACATCAACACCCGATTTTAATCCGATGACTTTAGCGTCATCCGGAATACTGCCGGAATTAACTAGTTGTTCCAGACGATGCCTTTCGCCTCGTTCACAAGAAATTTGTCTGTCCAAATCCGCTGCTCGATATTCTAGTTCGCCCAGTCTCTGTTTGGTTTCTATATGGGCCGAGGTTTCCTTCTCCAGTCGCTCCTTTATCCTCGAAAAACTAGATTCGATATCCTCCTTTTCTTGGGTCCTTTGGTCCAGTTCCTGTTCCTTTTTCGCAAGGCGATTGGACATGTCAATGTTTTCTTTTTCGAGCTCGTCTGCTTTTTTCCGGGCGGCTACAAGTTCTTCTTCTTTGGCTAATAAATGGACGATTTCTTTCACATTAATGTTAATCGGTGACACGTCTGGATTCCTCACAGTTGTCTTCGATTTATCAGAAGTTTCGTTTTGTTGAAGTACGATCTGTTGAACTATCCTATCGAATAACAACCAATGTTGCGGATGAGAACCATAGTCTAAAGGTATTAAAATACAATGTTTCAGTAAAGAGAGTAGATGAGGATAAGCTGCCGTGTGGCTTAATTTTCTCCTCAACAATTCAAACATTGAAGTAGCACTTTTGGTGTCAATATGTTCCTGTTCGAACTTTCTTGCCAATTCCTTTTCGTCTTCGTTTCGGACCATTTCGAAAAAGTCCAGATGTCGATCCAATGTTTCGTTCTCGTGTCCTCTCAGTTTGTCTATGATCGGCTGGATGCCCAACATCAGGAATTCGTACCTCAGATGTAGTCTGAACTCCAAATTTTCTTGCCCCAGTCCGTAATTGAGAACAGCATTTATGAAAGACATTATCGCCGTCTTCAGGTTAACTTCATCCCGGTAAATTCCCGTCGATCGATCTAAATCGTTGATGATACCCTGGAACCTCGTTCTCTCGAACGCGTACTTCTGATAGTGCAGCATGGCATCTAGGATTTTCTTATGGCCGCCGGAGACAAGGCAAACAGCACCGAGGATTTCTAACACGGCGATTTTCGTTTTAATATTTTCGGTGCTTAACGATTGAGCAATTGTGTTTATACTTGTGGGATGAGCCAATACGTGAGCTCTGCCAGTCTGAAAAACACGTTTCACGTAATTACAATGTTATCTACAAACACCTTAATTAAACAACTAGGTATAACAATGGCTAGTTGTTTTCTTTATAATGTTGTACACGTATCTCCCCAAAGATTCATATTAATAATCTACGTATACACACTAGCTGGGAGATCTTTTGCAATAAAATGTAAGAATACAATAATAAGTGTTCTTGATCAAGTTGCAATTCATTCACAATACCTACACTTTTATGAAAGTGTATACTGACAATATTTCAAGTATGTAGTTGCCTGCTGTACGGCACTAGATATCGGAGAAATAACGAGTGATGCGCAATTTGCGAATAAAAGAAGAGACTATCTATGCGTGAAGAAACCTAATAAATCATCTATAATTAATAAAAATGGCGGTGATCCTAGCACGGAAGTAACTAGTAAGTAATGATTGTGTTCATTAAATTTTATCACCAACTTTCTATTATTAAGTGCATCTAATAGTTGGCTAAAGTTTCCTAAGAAAATCTCGTTTTCACAATAATATTTTGTTTTCGTTTTAATTTTTGCACGCATTTTTTTTCCACGAACTTAATTTCTGAATGTGAGATTGGCCCGAGGAGTTTGTTCATATTATTGATGCCGCTGTTCACGAAGTTACTGTTACTATTTGAAAACCGGAGATTACAATCTTTCAAATCGCGTATAGGTACGGATGTGATTTGTAGAAGTAAAGAAGTGCCATCATTTCTCGTTAGTCTTTCCTAGCCTACGGTCAAGTTCACGCTTCAGTAGGAAATTAAGCGCTGTTTGTGTAACATGCCGATCCGTACGGCAAGATAAAACTGGTCGGGCAATCTCTTCAGTTTGCTTTAGTTGTGCCATTTCCGAATGAGTGAAAGAAGTATTCGCACACGCAAATAAATCTAAATGGTGTATGAACCGCTCGAGTTGAGCACGTTTTGCTATCGATATCGTCGCTATTTTATTGTACGTATTATTTCGATTGAATCTCGGCACACGGTGCAAACGTGTAACCATAAGCGCGTCTGTCGTCAGTGGCGGCAGTGGGGAATTGCTTTTTAAGATTAAAACACACCCTTTGATGTTCTCGACAGTAAAAATTAAAATGAAGGAGGAAACTGTCTCTCCGGCACAAAGTCAATGCTCTACAAGCAATCTCTTAAATAAAATTGAAGTCGTTGTAGTGATTCGAGTATAGTAAATTCAAACTCTCGATTGCAGCTGCATACGAGGTGGGGGCGAGAGGTGAAGAGTAAATACAACGGGTGGTACGATGTGCTCATTAAATTGATAAGAGTAGAGGAGTTTTTTCAGAAGTGTGTTGGAATTGCAAATGCGTTACGTAAATTAAGGGCACGAATGGTAACTGTTTGGCTGTCATTAACAGTATCTGTCCAATTGGTTGAATTCTTCAATCTCGAATATGCATTTTGGAATAATTACTAATTTCTTTTAAAGTTAATAAATCTCAAAACAGTGTTTATCCTCTAAAATAAATACATTACTTAACTTAAGAACTATACTTTCTATATTTTATGGAGAAAAACTTTTAACTCTTCGATAACTTACAGAATTATTCATTAAGGCCTTGACGCAACCAATAATACTAGTGTGTATTGAGCTCTGCGCGGTAAAGTAGTCCATGCGTTCTAAAAACGTGAGGAGAGTAGGCAATCCTTCTAATTCGATAAAGCGCAACACGAAACTATTCGTGGAGGTTCTCAGGGCTGTCTTCAGGCCATCAATTTGTTTCGTCCGTGATCTCACCTCTTCATCGACGTTAATTTCAGGATACTCCATCTGAAACAGAAAGCGATAAGTGATTTTCGCAGACACATGTTGGGGAACGTTTAGAAAGTGAGATTAAATGGGGCCGCCCGAAGAATACTTACAATAGTTAATGTCCGCAGTCGTTCGATATAATGTTCGGGCGCGTGTGACTGGTCAACTGTATCTTCGCCTCCTTTTCTCGAACAATAAATTTGCCATTTCTTCTGAGAGGGTAAATTTAACATGGCAGTCTTGTTAGGTGCGGTCAAATCTAATTCTTCCTGTAAATTGCAAAACATGTGCATTTCAATTTCAATGTTTCGTACTTTTTCTTTTATAGATATGTATCGGCAAGATCCAAAGTCAGAACAGACTACTCGCAAGGGCGATACTCCAATACACTTGAATATAAAATAACTGGAAATAATATTATAGTTCTACTCCATTATGAGGGATTATATACTATGGAAATTCTTAATCTCGAAAGTTCACTAAAATAGTTCTCATACACGTATGCATGAAACTCTAAACGTAACATAGAACGTACTAATTTTCAAAATATTAGTTTAAAAAATAAAAGTTATTTAAATAAATTCTGGATGGATTCTAATCAATTTTCGACTTCCAAAGAAACATTGATGTTAGTTACTTGAAGGAAATTAAATTGCTTGATAATGTGCATTCATACAATTCACTACGTGACCACCATAAGTAAAATAATATTCATTGCAAACATTAAATTCGAAAATATTAAAATTCATTTGACTGCATAGTATTTGTAAAAAATAAAAATATATAAACAAAAACTATTGGTATATGTAAAATGAATATTATCTTTAATTATAAAATTATAGATTTCAAATGATAAAAAAAGAAACATTCTTTCCAATAAAAGTATTGTTGATAAAGTTTATAATCCCCCCCCCCCCAATATAATGACGATATACAATAAATATAAAAAGGGGCTATAATTGTTAATCATGCATTTATTTTATGTAGCTATATATTATGTTTATTACATATTATTTATACATTCGTCTGCGTTTTCTAAGCTTGATGACGATGATTTGGAGCTAAAAAAGTATGTTTTGTATTCATAATTGTTATTGTAAAATATGTGCCAGTGCTATAAAAACTATTCACTTCACATAAAAAATCTTTTTACTCAATTGTACGATTGAATATTACTTTAGAAACACCATGTGTGTAGCAATTTTAAAATATTTATTTCCAATTTTTTTCTTACATTGGAGCCCATGTAGGTATTGTAGAGATGCTTATTGTGTGGCGATGGAAATTTAATTTTCCATATTTCTGTATTTACGCAGAAAATTTCTACCGTGTGTCCGTTGTATCGTTCATCCAATTCGTTACTTGCCCCTGGGTAGAATTATCATTGTATTATGAAAATAAAAAAAATCAACGGGTGGCAATAATTGAGGTAGCGCATTCTGAATATAGATTCTACATTCATATACATTTAATTGCATTTCAAACTCGATGCTGTTACCTATTGATACGGTCACTGTAGTGTTTTCCATTTTTCATTAGTTCTTTAAAAATCATTTCTCAAAGATTAAATTTCAGAGAGATAAACGACAGTGCTTTTGTAACAGTACCACCTGCTATGTACACGATTTACATACGGTACACCATAGAAAAAGATAGGAATAAAACCCTCTCTTAGTGGGAAGTCAAACTGAGAACAGTAATGGTAGGTACTGTTTGACTACTAATCGCTAGAGGACGCAATCGTGTATCTTTAAGAATATATTTTTTAATCCGTCTAAAGATATTAAATATTAAATGTATATGTTTTAATTTAAAAAAGTAATGTATTTTATATTGATGTGTTCTGTCATATAGGAGTTAATGTTTATAAAAATCGTTTGGATGCTAATATACATTACATGTATGTACAACAACGGGTGGCGCAAAAGTAATATCATAATTTGAACTGGCTGCCATTTTCTTATAAATGAAAAAAAAAGAGCTCTGTTTTCATAAAAAGTTTATTTGAAAGTGTAAAATTGATGACATTAATTGGAAAAAATTATATCACTCAAATGGCCACATCTCGAGTTGATGCATATTTGCCCTTGTTTTATGGCATTTTGAATTGTTGTTCGCAAAACATCTGGCTCCAAATTGACGATTTCTTCTTCAATGTCAGCTTTCAAGACTTGCAAGGTTCGTGGTTTGTTGTGGTACACGCGAGATTTTAAAAGGCCCCAAAGGGAGAAGTCTTCAAGTGGATTCTCTGTGTCCCAGAAACGCAAATTTTGTTCGTTAACATTACCGCTTAAGTGGAAATGGGCTTCGTCGCTCATTATGATTTTTGATACGAAATCATCCTATTCTTGCACCAAGTTTAACAGAGTATAGCAGTAAGTTAACCTTGCCCGACAGTCGGCAGGCAGCAGTTCGTGAACAGTTTTCACTTTGTAGGGTAACATTTCAAATCTTTCACCAAAATTCTTTCCAACGAACGTCTGCTGATGCCTAATTGTGTGCATCGTCGTCTCGTTGATGTTTGTGGATTCTCTCTGATAATACGAGGCCGACCACTTCTTGCAACATCTGTAATGGACTCAGTTTGCACGAGGCGCTCAGCCTAACGCTTAATTGTTCGAGCATATGGAACACGACGACAAAATTCACGGTGCGCTGAAACAACAGACTGAAAATTTGTCAAATAAGCAGTAACAATAATGCCACGTTCTTGAGGTGTGTATCGCTCCATGGCTTCTTGACTACTAATTCTCTATATATGTATCTACATCATAAATGTCAAAGCACAGTGACATTTGGCGCCATCTGCAAAAAATAGCAGCCAATTCAAATTATGACATTACTTTTGCGCCACCTGTTAGTAAGATTTACACTGCAATAAAATATCTGTATATTAAAATACGCCACCGTACTAGAAATGTTACATTGAAGCACGTTAACACTCGAGAGCTAATCGGTTACAGTTTGCGTGAAATCTTTCAGCCTAAATAAAATTGAAGCCGTTTGCAAATTCTAGTATAAGAATCTTGAAATATTTTCTTTTAATTAATGATCCCGTGGCACTTTACGCTCTCCAATTATGTACCGTAAAATCCAAAATAAACTGTACATCCGCATCATCTTAACATCTTAATTCCCATCCTATCACATTCATCGTGACTTGCGCTCGTTAATAGAGAATCTGATCGCAGTCAACGAGCGTCTAAAATTACATAAAACCTGTTATTTACTATTTATGCGCATGCAATACATCTTTTGTGCGGATTTTATGCTCATTTAACATGGAAGTTCAACAACACACAACGTGATTAGGAAAAAAAAATAGAAAACCGAACAGATGTTTGAATGTGTGTGCAAACCGGCGCGGCGCGGACTCGAGATTGTGTAAACAATGATGTTTGAAGAAAATAGGCTTTCAAAATAATTGCTGCATTAGAGAGAAGACGTGTGCGATGTTTACAGTGGCTAGCTGTGTAAACATTGAATGTTGAAATTTGAAATGCTGAAATGCGATGGCAATGTAACGTAACTGCAAGTAAATGAATATGGAGCCTTTATATATATGCTAGTCTTGCTGGGTGACCACAGAACGAGAAATTACTTTCGAAATACATAAAAAAGTCCAGAACTGCTATAAAATAAAATGCATAAGAACGATGTATATAAAATAAAAAACGGAAATATTTTCATTTTCAACAAGCAAGCACTGACAATCCAGAGATTCAGATTTCGATGAATTTCGGTGAATTGAAAGGGTACACTCATAGAACTATAATAATACATATTTTGTAGCGGTCAAGTCCTACGATTTCGAGCTAGCCTCTCCAGATCAAAATTTTTCAAATATCGTCTAGAAAATAATAGCATGTTTCCAGAGACAATATAATAAAGTATATAGAGTATAAGAGAGGACCACTTCTTCCTATTACGCGCGAGGCGTAATAGGCAAAAATTGGTCTACACGAATACTGAAGAAACTGAAATATATTTCTTTCGTTTACTACACGCTTCAGATTTATAGTTTGGCATGTTCTTCTACAAAGCAGAATCAATACGAGGGTAGCCGATTATATTTCAGGAATAGCAAACGAAAAAAAATTTTTATTATCAAAAATAGTTTTATTGCTTTCCAAAATATTCTCCTTCGAAATCAATGCACTTCTGCATTCGTTTAAACCAATTCGAAAAATATTGCTGCGACTGTGAAGGCGGTACCTCCAAAATCTGAATTTCCGGGCTACCGATGTTTTCTTGTAAACAAATTTATTTTAAATTAATTGCCTATTAGAAAACGTGTTTCTTAGGTACTCATGAATTAAACTCGGAATATTGCTCCCTAGAGCAAATGCATTTTTTCGAACGGAATGAATTTTCTGGAAATTTTGTACGCTGTACGTACATACGTGTACGTGTAAATGTTTTTTTTTTCTTGAAACAATCGGATCTTATCTGTTCTTCAGAGCATTTTTTCATAAATTTCTTTCAACAATACGGAAAATTCAAAAAGAGGTATTATCTTCTCAATGTAGTTACATAATATTGTTATAACACGATTTTGCTTTTTTTTTATTATGCTTCTTTGCATCATCAACTTGATTCAATATCTAAAAACTGCACAGTTTAGTATTGATTTGACACTAGATTTAAAATTACAAATTCTAATAGTATTTATTCATAATTGGCGATTCGATCGTAACTTCGAGAGAGCCAGTGTAATTTAAGCTGTTTGGTTTCACTAACCGAATCATTTTTAACGCTCTTGTTAAAATTTACTTACCACTAATTCAGCAAATTTTGCATCCAATTCATCTTGGGGTGGCATCGGTTGGGTCGGTGTTAGAGCCTGAAGAGTTAAGGTGCCAGTATTTTCAACTACACAGTACGTTATTTCGGGAGGTTCGTCATCCTGGAAGAAAAATAAGAAAGAAGTCTTACAATTAAATAACTGCTCCAAATAGCATGAATATTTAGTGCTTCCGGGACACTAACCTTGAATGCAACGGTCAATAGTGGTTTTTTTCCTGTTTATGTTCGATACTGTTACGCAGTGCAGCGCGAATTTTGTAAACGAGAAGGAACTGGAGTATGACATGAAGATAGAGCTTATCCTTGATTAATTAAAAGAATAACGAAAAGGTAAAATTTGCATTTACGAAATATTTTGTTAATTAGTTCGTGTCAAAGCAATAAGAAACTGAAATTTGATAATACATTTAATTGAAAAAGATTTCCAAATTTGTAATTTAGTTGTTAAATTACGCAAAATACGATTATATGATAGCTTTGATATTTTCTTTTTAATTACAAGTGTAGGTACAGAATATGACTTTTCTTGAATATATTTGAAACTCTATAAGTATGTGTGTAGACATACAGTCCATGATCAGAATATGAGCGCCACCTCGATAATTTTTATTTTTTTTTTATTTCAACTAATGTAATTACTTTAAAAACAAGCGGATAAGCCCAAAGATTTGACCATCTAATGCTTATTTAGTAATTAACGGAAGAACATCGTATGTGATCGAGTAGAAGTCTCAAGAAAAATTCGCTCTGAAGGCGGATTATTTAAATAAATAATCGATGCGAAGAATCAGGCGCTTGTACGAATGGGGCTTAAAATCTATGTAATGTAATATAGAATAAGGGCATACAAACTTACTAAGAATCGGGTGTGATTCTTGAACTTCTTTATGCGGTGAAAAGGCTAAAATATTCACCGTTCGTCATGATCTGGTCCTGCATGACATCAGAAGATCCCGAGTCCCTGTATTAGGACGAAGACACAACAGGGCAAAGACAATACAAACGAGCGTCTAATAGGAGAATATTTTGTTTCCATATTTAGACGAACTTGACTCTAATAAAGGTTATTATACCTCATGCATTATAGTGCCCCTAGTTATAAGACCAAATCTATAAGAGACTTTTTAGAGTCGGTGAATTTGCCCATATTTCAATGCAATATTGAGGAAGTTGAGGAATTAGCAATAAGTGTTTGATCCCAAAAAGACGGTCACCTCTTCACTATGCGTACACTGTTCCATTTTTTTCTTTATGGAACAATAAGTCAATGCATTTGGTGTAGGTGATTCATTCAAATTTTAGGAAGTCTAGATATGGAGACCGTGTAGACTGCTCTCCAAATTTAGACCTACATTTCCTTTTCATATTAGACGACCGCGAGTTACTTTGGCAAGAGGCAGACTTGCACACTATCTGAAAGGGAATGGTCGTCATTTCGAAAACCTCGTCTACTGATTTAGTTTTTGTTTATATTTTTATGTTCATCTTCCTCTTCAATAAAATTTACTCCATTAGAGTTCATTAAATATCTGTTGCTGTTGAAAAAAAGCGTGCTAAACCTTATTGTACTGAACTCCCAAAACAGAGCTCCATTCAAATCCTCCAAAATGTACAGTCTATTTCATTTAGAATAAAAAAAAGGTAACATCGTTTTCGGCTAAGTCCGAAGACTGATTCGAATGTAAATATACCGGATCTCTTTAAATGTGGAAAGTTGTATTAAAATCTAAATAGCCGTATAGTAATAACAATTTATTATCTAACAGTAATATAAATCAAAGATATCCTCAGGTATTCATGCATTCACATAACCCGGGATATATGTACATACATATGTATGTACACATGTAGACGTTTCATGCAAGAAACTACAGTTCGAACGATTTTTCTTTTCCGTTAAATGAGTTGTATCTTACTATCTCAGGCACTAAATTTATACTAATTATTTTCCAGATGTATCCAACTGATTGTGACTGCAAATAATATCCGTTTTTCCTGATCGGAATGTTATTAAAAATATAAAAATAAATTTCGGGACATTTCTTGTATTCGATATGCCCAGTGCAATACACACCATAGTTTTATTTAACGTTCATTAGTGATTTTAAAAATATCCAAACCTTTCTCACCCTGTGTCTTCAAAACAAAGCGAGCGTCTTTCCATATATCATCCGAGGATAAAAAATGAACGTAAAATAGCCCAAAGAATAATCAATTGAATTTTTGGCACGTATTTAGTAGAGAGCCTGTATTAGCAACAGGAATTACTAAAGATCAAAATTAGTAATATCAGTAGTTGATACTTTAATATTGTTGATTAGGTTTTATTACAATAGTTGTTTCTGTTAATTCGACAATTTATTAGATTATTGCCAACAATTATAATTGTTGGCAATAATTTTCCTTCAGAATCTATTATTCTGTTGAACACTCTCGAATCACGTTTATAATAGTTTAATTTGCGGTATTAATCATATCGTGTCACTCTTCACTGTCTACAACTGTCATTTCGCCATTTGAAAATATAAACGCCCGACTCACTCTATATCATTTAAAAGAAAGTCAATAAATTATACAATTTATCAAACATACACATCAGCGTTGACCGTCAGCGAATGAGTATGGCAATAATATGGACGCGGGCAAACGAAACGTGATTATATACATATACATACATGCATAAGTATAAACAGAACCATTATTAATACCAATCGTATATCGGATGACAACAAACAATAGTACATTCGTATGAGCCATGAAGTAAAAGCAGAGAAAGTGGTCTCAAAATAAACATCACGGTCACAAATACCCGATGCCTCGGGCCCGCATGGTATTCGATAAAAATTTAACACCTCCTCTGAAATTCTTTAAGTACGGTCGGCACCAGATCATCACCAATATAAATTTTTAAGACCGCGAATTATGAAAAAACCTGTTTCTAAATGGGAATAGAATACATTAAACATATGCATACGTATTAAGGATGAAAACAAAAAAGAAGGCGAAGTCAACATACACGTAAAATACGAGCAAACAAATAAATTACATTTCCGATCCGTCTTGGATTTCTTATTTTACATAGGATTCATTTTTTGTTTCTATGAAGTTGTAAGGGAAAAAAATGTATAACCATACATAACTAACCTATGTATACAAAGATGGATTACGTACATATACATATGTGTATCTACGTACATAGAGTTAAGAATTTGGGAGCGGGTTTTTTTCATTAATATCATACCGAATGTCATGTAAATTTTTTTTATGTGAATATAATGGATACGATTTATTTAAAATTCCTTTCTGGTGATTTAGAATGACCTTGGCTTATAAATATTCTTCGTCTAGTGTGTAGGAGTGGAAGTTTTAAAAAAAGAAATTTATTCTGTTGTTTATCAATTTGATTGTAATTGAGATTGTATTCCACGAGTTGAGTGATCAAGAATAGTTTGAGGGAGATTGTTAAGAGTGATGGATGTGTAGCGTGGGAGTACTCGCTCTTTACAAAAAATCAAAAAAGCTGCTTCACTAGAACTTCAAGTGTCGTTTCTCGACTAATATATCTTTTCATGAATTGTTATATTCTGGCGACTCCTCGAGTATACATTTTCTTTTTAGAAATATGTAAATTCAGCGACAACCCGTCTTTATACATTAATGAATCCTTTGCCGTTGCAGGCATTTGTCTTGATTGCTTCCAGGTTTCCAAAATTATTTCTATCTATCGGAGGTCAAAATGATATTATGACTAATTATAGTCCAATTGCACTTATTCCAGAGATTGCAAAAATTATTATTTCATGGATTCATTAATTACTTTAACAAACATAATTTCCTGTCTATTGAGCAATTCGGTTTCCGGCCGGGTTTGTTAGTAGTAGATGTCGTACTCCAGCTGGTGCAATTTGTAGATGACGTTTTTGGAGATCGTTGTTCTGTTGACGGAGCTTTTTGTGATCTTTCAAAGGCATTTGATTGTGTGTCGCATGAATTGCTTCGACAAAACTTCGAGTACTATGGCTTTCGTAGGAATGCGTTGAAACTCTTAGAGTCCTAATTGTGTGATCGTATGCAACAGGTATCATACGGTTCCTCTGTGGGTGAAGAAGGTTTCGTTCTGCACGGCATTCCCAAAAGATCCATTCTCATTAAACACATGGTTTGTTGCGAATCAATTGAAACTGAATGTTACTAAGGCACGTTACATGCGTTCTGAGAATAGTCTACTAATGACTTGATGAGTGTTAGTTCCTTGAGTACTGAATTATCTTTCAGTATTTATGCCTTGAGCAAACTTACATACGTTGCCGAAGTTGGGGCGGCTACTGTGACTTACCATTCACATTTCACTCGCGTATGTCCTATGCCATTGTGACTTGGGGAAACTCTGTTGAAGCTAATAAGATCTTTTTGCTTCAGAAAAGAGCCACACGTAAAATTTTTAAATTGCGTTATAAAGATCATTACATTCAATATTTTATAAATAACAGAATTATGTCATTTTATTAAACATTTGTCTGCCATTCTCTATTCTGCGTGCACAAACGTACAGGGGACTTCAGGACTAATAGCGATATCCACGGTCATAACACTAGAAATAAGGATCAATTAGATGGTTCGTTCTTTAGACTTTCAAAAACTAAACAATAAATGAATATGTGAAAGATACGCTTTATTACATTTTTGCTTTCATACAGTTTTCATACATATACCCATGCATCTGTCTTACCGAAACGTGGAGACCGGGATCGGTTATAACAGCAGCTCTATTGTGCAACATATTGACACGCCCTGTTACTTGTGCAACACTGGGGGATAAATAAATCTATCCATCTACTAAGTATTTTAGCACTAGATTAAATAAGTATAAAGTTTGGAAAACACATTCTTTGTATCGTATATATTGTATTAGGGCAGAAGTTTACGAAACACACCTCGTATGTGCATGCTCCATTTAAACCAGTCAATAATAATAATAATAACAGCAGACTAACCAGTTTTCTACTAACGAAGAAAGAAGGTCAAGTTCAAGGAATTAATTATTGAAAATATTAAAAGTAGTTTGTATATAGTATACGGTAAAATCTTCTGTTAGTATTGCGTAGGACTTGCTAGTAGTCCATCTGTATTATTTATGAAAACAAGTGGGTACAGTGGAATAGAACGAATTGTAATAGTTTAAAATTATATCATAACAAAACAATTTATCGGTTCCAGCATGTCAAAGCAAAAAAGCATGATATGTTAACGATGGAACCTTGATTTCTTTCACTTATATGTACACACATATAGGTACATATTGTGCATGTGTATGTACATAGGTGCGTTTACACAAAATTTATAGAATGCGAGGCTGACTATGTAACATTAAGTGTAGTTTTGCTTTTTACGGAAGAAATCGAGGTTGCCAACAGGAGAATAGACACTTTTGTCAGCAATCACGTCAGTAAACGTCAAACAGCCGTTACGGCATAAGGAAACACTTCGAATCATCATCTATCGCAAATGATGGAGATTAATAACATTGATTGGCGCAAAGGCCATTTACAGTGCCTCGAGTTTCAGACTGAATTATATGTACATATGTATATGTACGTATATTATATACATAACATACGTACACATATAAATGATTCAATCTGAAAGTGCTTCGCTTTTGGCTGTCGAGTTGCAGCTGCGTTGTTCGTATTTTCCTCTTACAAAGAAAAAAACGAAAAGAAAGAGAGAACATCTATTGCTCGAGGCACATTCTTATATTCTGCGAGAAAATAAGATATGCTTTCGAAGAAAAATGAAATTTCTCTCGCTATTATTTTTATTCACCGACTTATTTACAACGATATCAATGAAATACAAATCCTAGCATTTCGAATAATTTAACGGGAATATAATAATAACCGATACACGAGAACACACAGTATTGTAATTAGCATACGTTTTCGTTACATCGATGTTTCGTAATGTTACGAGTTATTCAAAGAAAGATTTTAAAAAAATTAAATTTAATCTTCAACATATGGTGAACTTTATAAATTCTTAGTCAAAATTACGTGAAGCTTACTTATAATGTACGAACCTTCGCATCAAGTGACATAAACAGATGATGGCGTCTAACTTGGACTGTTTTCGAAACGTGATCAAAACGAAATATGCGTTATGCTGTTGTCGACTCATACTTAGAAAAGGAAGTAATCCCCTATTCTCGTCAGTTAGATTTTTTTTTCAATTTTGTATTTCGTTTAAATCGTATAAATTGATTTTATTTATTATTGGGATGCACATCAGGAGGTATAAGATAATCACGATATTTATCAGGAGGTAAAAGATAATCACGATATTTATCAGGAGGTAAAAGATAATCACGATATTTATTAGGAGGTAAAAGATAATCACGATATTTATCAGGAGGTAAAAGATAATCACGATATTAATCAGGAGGTAAAAGATAATCACGATATTTATCAGGAGGTAAAAGATAATCACGATATTTATCAGGAGGTAAAAGATAATCACGATATTTATCAGGAGGTAAAAGATAATCACGATATTTATTAGGAGGTAAAAGATAATCACGATATTTATCAGGAGGTAAAAGATAATCACGATATTTATTTTAATTCGTTCAAAATCAAAGATAAAGCTCTGAATTTGAAATTATAATCTGAATTCTACCTAATATGTGAATATTACGTAAATAAATTTTCCTTTTTACATAATTTCATTTAGAGTTGGAGTATATTTATTTTGATTGGCTGTAATATAACCACAATAATATTCTATTATATGCAATATATTGATTGTTGTCTTTATTTGTTTGTTTATTTTAATAAATTGTAGGTAAATTATAGTAGATATTGTTGTCAACTGTATTAATCAAAAAAATTAGAAACGACCCTTACCACATCGATGTTCGTACTTTGTATACGCTTTTCGGCAGACTATTAATCACAGTGTTGCGGCAAAGCTTACACAGAAAAATTCTACGCATTCATATCGCCGCTGTTGATGATGACAACCTAGTTGTCGAAATACATATACAAAGTACGAACATTGACGTGATAAATGGTCTTTTACCTTTCTTTTGATTAATAAATTCTAGTTTATTATTTTAAATTAGTCGTTCATTTGAAGAATTTGTAAGCGTCTCAATTATTTTACATAATACTGCAAGGAATATATTTCACACAATAGATCGGATTATTTGCTAGCCATACAATATTTAACATCAGCCAATTTTATTCTGAATTTAATTGGATGTGGTTTTGCTTTACTTCACTTCAATATAATCCGAAAAAAGATTGCATAATCACTTTTTTGCGGTTTTTCTAAAGATTAAACAATGCTTGTTTTGCTCTGATGCAAATTGAAAATATTTCCTGTTTATTTACATAACACGATGTTGTTATTAAAGACTAAATTTGTCACACATGAAACAATGAAAATTCCACAGAAAATAATATCGTCGACCTTGTTATGCAGAATTGTCTCTCATTTACGTATCCATTTACGTGCGAAAATAACTTTTCGAAAGACGACGCCGAACCTACACTCAACCGGACGAGTTAGACGTTCGTAACTCCTCACCAAAGGAAAACGTGAGATATCACAGAGTAAACGAGGAAAAAACAGGCGAGTATCCCTGACCTCTATCACCTAGGATTAGGTCGTGATCGGCAAAATGTCAAGTCGAAAGTAGGCGACGATAGTAGTATTTAATCAATATTGCATATGTATTTGTATTTATATAATTGATCAGTAGTTGTGTTCAAACCATTACAGAGTTATCTATTTGTTGTGAAAAAGCGGATTAAGTGATTAACGGATAATGACAGTGTTTTAACTAACGAGATAAGATTATCGGAATCGCATTTAAAATCCAAAATAAATACTTCTAAATAAACGTATTAATATAAAATTAATATTTACATTGGAATTTCTATGCTCATGTGACTACAGGTTTGATGTCAACCTTTAATCAATTAAACTTCTCGACTTACTAATACAATTTAAACATTGGCGGTAGCACTGCAGCTTTGTACGTGGGATGTCTTTCAAGTTTTGCACAGTGGAACATAGAAGGCGCCACTAATCAAATGTCAGTACTAAAAATTTACCTCCACCTTTAGTTAACATAAATAAAAAGCTTCAGTGCGATACGTGTAGTGTTGTAGCTACAACGAACTGTCAAAGTGGACAAGTTTTTTATAATTTTCGAAGACAATTACACCAACAAGAATGCCTCACCATGTTAGTTTCTGTTTTCGGCAATGGAGCACTACATCAATCAATAATTTCTCGTTGGTATGGAGAATTCAAACTTGGACGGATTAGTCTTAGTGACGATCCAAGAGCAGGTTCACCAGGAAAACGTCGATACTGTGTGCAAGATCATCAACGAAGATCGACATGTGATACATCGCCAGATTGAAGCATTATTGGGGATTTCGAAGACCTCAATTTAAAAAGGTTTCCATAAAGAATCGTGTGTAAAAAAATATGGTTTCCCGTCGGTCACCACATCTGTTGACCGATGAACAGAAGAAAACTAGGGTGAATTGGTGTCAAAAAACTCTAAATCGCTTCAACGCGGGAATCTCTAAAAACGTGTACAATATTGTCAGTGATGATGAATCTTGGATGTACTCACACGAGACAGAAAATAAACGTCAGTCATCTGTTTAGGTGTTCCAAGGTGAAGAAAGCCGACAAAAGTCAACCGTTCTCGAAGTGTCTCCAAAAAGATGGTCGTGACATTTGTTTCGAAAGCAGGATATGTAGTAACAATTCCTCTACAAGATCAAAGAACTGTTACTGCCGATTGGTGTACAACCATTTGTTTGCCGCAAGTCACCGCTGAGCTTCAAAAAACCAACCCCGAACGACAAATCATCCTCCACCAAGACAATGCAAGTTCGCATACAGCACGCAAGAATATTGAATTTTTAACGCAACGAAACCTTGAATTGTTGGATCATCCTCCGTATAGTCCGGACCTAAGTCAGAACGGTTTCTCTACCTTCCCGAAAATCAAGAAAGGACGGCGAACATTCGAGAGTTTCTCCGTTTACCCCTGGCCTGTGCAATTTGGCGTTGACTATTTTATATGTATATCCCAACCCGTACAGATATTGAATTTGGAACTTCTCCGCAAAGGGATAATAAGGAAACCGTTTTGTATAAGTATTTTAGAGGAACTCAATCTTTGGTCACTCGACGATTTGATCTATACACACTTGGAAAATCTAAAAACCCACTCACCAACGATGGCATGGATTTTTCATTATTATATTGAAACGTATCGTCCGATCGTCGATCTACTGGATGTAGTCGTATGTATGTAGGGAGGGGAAACATGATTTATTGATTTATATGACATATATCGCTTGAAAACTGAAACTGAGATCCAGACAACAAATACTTCTTCCCAACCATAGGCTACGTACTACTGCTGCCCAACACAAACATTTGGATATGTTTAACAGGTTGCCATTATCGTGGACTGAAAAACCCATTTTGAAATTCAGAAATGACATAAAAACATTTCTTTTAGAAAACGGATTCTACACAGTAACGGAGTTCCAAGAGCAGATTAAATCAATCAAATATTAAACTGTATGTCCTGCTTTGTGCACACATATGTTTATACCACACTTACACACAGTACATATACACGTACATACACACACAGAGACCATCATAGACAATGACGTTACCTCTTTATCTGTATTATAATAGATGGTAAAATAAAGCTTATTATTATTATTATTATTATACCATATCTTACAGCCGTTAAATATTGTCCATGTATTGTTAAAGGTTTTTATTTCTTTACTTAATATACATTATTACATCCATCTTGTTTTCATTGCTTATCGGTCAGCTGTGAAACTATAGCTGAACCAGTGCAATAAACTTTAACTTTACTTAAGATTTGTTAAAGAGATTGTGTAAGTATTATTTTGTCTTTACAATCGTTTTAATTATATGCCTCCGAAAGCTGCTCACTTGATTGTCTAGATATAGAAAAATAATTTATTTTTAAAATTCCCAACGCAGACATGAATAATTTTGGTATTTTTAGATAGTTTTATTTATAGACGATCTTTACAAAATAGAATGAGGAAATGATTTGCATTCGTCACAAGAAATCTCATTAATGTATCCTCATATGTAAATTAATCTATTAATAGAATATTCTGCAAATACCATCATTATTTTTGTTTTTGCGTCGCTTACCAGAATATAAAATATTCGTTTTTGCGTCGCATCACATACGTTTGTACCTGTTTAGTTATACAACACGAACACTTTTTTACATATTCCGATAACAATTTTATTCACATAATATCATAAATTCAAATATTTTACTTTTTTTTAATATATTTAAAGATAAAAAAAAGTTATTTTTAAGGACAGGAAACACGCTTTTGGCATAGTTTTGCCAAAACAATTTCAATACTGGGGAAAAATCCAGCGTGACATTTACGGTTGTCGAACACACCTTAAATTGTATTTATCTTCCCGAAGTATCGACTGCACAACAAAAGAAATTGCTATCAAGGATACACTCTTAGAAAACGTTATGGGTGTGTTGTATTTCAAATATTAATCTGCGTTCGACTTTTATGGATGTATTTATTTGTAATTTTAATTTAATACGAATTCCGTTTGTGTTCGATTTAATATTTAATATACATGTACATATATCGAGTCTGTTGCTCGAGTTGAAGACACGACGTAAATGATACCATCCGAGTGGTATGATTTATTGTACAAGGTCGAAAAGGAAATTTATGAAATGTAATATATATGATGTAAATATGTAAAGCATATGTCTAGACAAATGAATTTAATAATGAGCTACCAAATAATTAGTGTTTTATAATTTGATTGTCTAGATGTGCGTATTTAAATTTACAATTATGGAGTTAAACCCACTTTCAAAAGTATACGGAACAGTTGCTCGTCTTGCAAAGAAAATAAAATTACGGTCTTGCAAATCTCATGATAAAATTTTTTCGATGAAGTAGACAAGCTATGGAAATAATTGCAGTATGAAAAAAATTATAATTTTTCTCATACTGCAATTATATTCACAGTTAATCTGATTCACTTATAATTGGCGTTTCTATATTAACGCTGCTAATTTCTTAACGACCCAGAAAACCTCTGCAAATCTGCAATTTCTTAGTATCTAAGTAAATTGTTGCTGTAGTCAATTTTGCAATTCTAAGGGATATACTGGAAACCCCCAATTATACTAGAAAGTTTCTGGTGTAAAGTGTTGGAGAGAAATTCAAAAAATATTATGAATATGTTAATCAAAATCATATATAATTGTTATCGGCAAAGAAAATTAATCAATTGCAGTAGATATATACGTACATTTGTTAAGGAATAGTTGAGATTATTTAGAAAAACTACGACACATAATTTAAAACCAAGATATCTACTATTATTAATTTGGTACGTAGACTTCCGCGGTCTTGGTCCATGCTATCTGCTTCTGGGTTCCAGCCCGGAAACCCAGAAGCAGATAGTATCTACTATTATGATAGTTTATTTAGTATGGAGTTTACATGTGATACGATTTTACGATGATAGACCGTTCAAAAGTTACATATATTTATTGCTTGCAGTTCATGCGTTTGCTGACGTAAACACATATTATCATATGCGATACTATACATACATAAAATAAATGACCGAAGTACATTGACCATTAAATCGTGTTAGATCACACAATATCAACTTTTCATTAGCATCATTGTCAACACAATATTTCCATTTGGCGTGAGTTACATTTCGAAACACTTTGCCAAAAAGACACAATAAACAATCCACTGTTATAAAAATATGGCGATCAATTAGCTACTGTTCTGTGGTGAAATTTTAAACCGTTCCTCCGAATTATAAAACAGGCTATAGTTACTCAAATTCTTCAAACGTAAAATGCGCAGTGCACACGATTGCCCAACATATTGAATCCGTGTGTAATCACCCACATGAACAGCGCAACAAAATTTTTGAATGCATCACTTTCTGATCACCTAACACGAATAGCGCAATTCGTTTCAAAGCTAGTGCTGTTCGGTTTAGTGATTTGGGGATTGCATATATTATATCTTTGCTACCTGCTATTAAAAATCTGCGTGTATCCAAAATGTCTTCAATTCATTGCCTCTTTATTATAATGTCCAGGTTATCCGTGAATCTCTTTTTCTTAAACAAATGTATAAGCACAGTATTTCCATCAGATTATTTGTAAACAAACAAAAGTTTATCGAATCGAATCCTTGTTAAAACAACAGTAATCAGTTTTATTTATTATTATTATTATTATTTAATTCGTAAGTGTTCGAAACTTGTCGACATCTTTTGTTTCGCGCTGTATAAACCATGAAGCTTGAACTTCGCAATATTTTCAATTATTTATAAATTATACCAAAATAATTTAGATTTTCTACATTACTTCCAACGGATTGGACAAGAGAGAATTACGACGAAAAAGACTAAAAATACCAAGGTTAGATGAATATTTTAATAGGTGCGTCATTACTAATTTGAGTGACCATAAAAATACAAAACCTCCATCAGAGGAAACTAGCTTTTACAGAAAATTCTGTTTTAATCCGGGGCGCTCGATGTGCACAGCGAACACTATCTCCTTATAAATCTGAATAAACAAGACAATTAAAATAATTTAAATTAATTAACAAATTCCTCGGATATACTATCTTCGTATACCCGTTAAGGCAATTAAATGATTACCTCTCTCTCCGTTTACCTAGAGCGTTCAAGTAAATTGGTGTAATTACCGATGTCACAGAAATGGGATTTTACTTTCGGTTTTCTTTTATAGTTAAACGAACTTATCATGTTTGTAGACGATTATTTTTATAGTTTGTGTTTAAGGAAAAGGATAGCAAGATGTATAACAGATCTAGTAATATACAGAAAGCGAATAATCTTAAAACACTTTAATAGTTTCGTAGTTTTATAGTCTGTAAGAATTTATAGAGGATTTGATCGATGTGTAGTCAATTTAGCAAATTTTTAACAATTTTTCTCAATAAAGTGACACTGTACTCGTTATCGTCCTCTTGAAATCCTTTATTTTTGATAACTTAACAGAAAATCATCAATGAGAGGAAACTAACTCGTAAAGGTTATAGTTTTTTCGTCTCGGCTTCTGGGCTAAAACCCTGTCTTCGATAATTCTGCTACCGACGTTTCGTCGACACTTGCAATAAACATCTTCAAGGCTTAGCTGCTGCTACTGCTTTTGTTGTTGCGCTGAGACTGTCAGATTTCAGTCTGAATTTTTTTGCAAATAAAAATTACATATGTACATATTGCTATGTATTTTACAATTACAAGGTCTATAGAACATAACATCGTGAGCAATACAGCCATTTAATAACACATTAAATGCATGATAAAGGTTTAAAAACACAGTGTTTCTATTCTAAATTAAAAACATTATGAAATAGAAAATTTCTAAAACTGCGATAATTACTGTACATTAAAAAGTAAATGTACACTTTCACCCTAACATTATATGTATATATACATATATATATTATATACATACAATATATATATATATATATATATATATATATATATATATATATATATATATATATTAAAAGGATTTGTTCTTGAGCACAACAGATTCCCTTAGTGGAAGGGTTTGCAAGATGAATCGACAAAAAGAGTTACACTATGTTCAACTATAAAACAAAAATTTATTAGATTAAGATGTGGTAAGTATTTAATACTATCTGTGACATTTACTTATGTATAAATTTAAGATTGTAGTGTTTATATGTTGCGTTCAGTATATAGAATGCAATCATACTCGTAATATCGTTTGCAAGAGATGTAAATAGGGGTTTTATAAAAGATTATAAGAAGCTTTATCAATTCCCGATTCTTTATCAGCATACCATGCAGAGCAATTCGTAGCAGTATTGTGAACCAAATAATACTTAAAATCGTTGCTAGGCTAATATGCCATATTCAACGCAACCACACCTCAATATTTGTTAAATGTTTTATTAATTAATGAATTTTTAAGATGGAAAAGATTGCATCGAGTGTTACGAAGTACACACGTAAATTTCAGAACAAATACAAAACATTTTTATGCACAGAAGTAAATATTGACGCCATAAAACATTCATACACGTTTATGGCGGAATACTTTTAACGAAATTAAATATAAGCCTGTCTCCATCTTCACGTGGTATAATAAATGTGGCGACCATTAACATGACATTGTTTTCTCGGTGATATCGTAAAAGTGAAGGTCATTTAGTCAATGCGTGTTTACGTTCCGGCATTTTGAAACTATTTCATGGAACTTACCGTTCATGTAATGTTTCGCAAAATGTAATTAAAATAGCTGACATATGTAGGTAATGCGCTCGTCACAAGACCAGGGATTTTAAATATTTCATTTGATACGATCATTGAAGGAAAATAAACTGTTGAATAGACTTATTTTCCTAGAATTTCGTGTTTTAAAAGCGACCGAGGCTGGCTGAAAAAATATGAGTTTTATAATCTTATTTTCCACGAATGTTCTCACACGTTCACTAGAATCTGTCCCATTATTTAAAATATTCACTCACAACTATTCTGCTTGTGTTTTTTGAAAATTTAGGTATTTTTAGTTACTCATGTCAGTGGCAAGATGTATAGCTAAATAGTTTTAAATTGAAATTTGACGACACCAATAGGATTTTTCTTCTTTCATCCATACAACTCTTGTCGTTTCTTCGACTTTTTCGTTTTTTTTGGGGGGATAAATTGTTAATATAAGACCATGGAGTATTTGTAGTGGATTAAAATGATTGAGATTTAAATATGATGGTTGCAAAAAACAAAACTCATAAACGAGGCTATAGTTCAATCATTTAACCAAAATAAATTACAGAAACTGTTAAATACGTGGGTTGTCTTTTAAGTTTTGCATGTAAAACTGGAATAAAACAGTAGATAGCTTTTAAAGACTTGATTGTTTTCCGAAGTATTCTCCACGAAGATTAATGTACTTGCATGCGCTTGAACCAACCCTGGAAGCAGTTGTTCCACTCGCTTGTTTATACAGTAAAAATTGCGTTTTCGAAGGCATCGACTGAATCTTCTGATGACTGGAATCTTTGACCACACAGTCCGTTCTTGAAATCGTTGGGACGGATTGTACAGAGGATGGTCCAACAATTCGAGGTTTTGTTGCGTTAAAAACTCAATCATCTTGTGTGCTATGTGAAAACTTGCATTGGATTAGTGGAGGATAATTCGTTGGTTTTCCGAACCTCAGCGGCATACAAATGGTTGTATACCAATCGGTAGTAACAGTTCTTTGATCTTGTATTTTTTGGAGATTTCGAGAACGGATGACAGACGACTGGCGTTTATTTTCTGGCTCGTATGAGTAAATCCAAAATTCACCACAACTGATAATGTCGCAGACATTTTTAGAGTTTTCGGCGTTGAAGCTATCTAAAGTTTGTGGACACCATTTCACCCTAGCTGCTTTCTGTTCTTCGGTCAGCAGATGCAGTATCCGACGGGATACTATTTTACACATATTTTTTTACGCAAAATGTTTTCAATTGAGGTCTTTAAAATCCCCAATAATGCTTCAATCTGGCGATGTGTCACATGTCGATCTTCGTTGATGATATTGCGCACAGTATCGGCGTTTTCCTGAGTGACTGCCGTTTTTTGTGAACCTGCTCTTGGATAGTCGCTAAGACTAATCCGTCCACGTTTAAATTCTCCATGCCAACGAGAAATTGTTGACTGATGTGGTGCTTCATTATCAAAATCAGAAACCAACTCGACGAAGCATTCTTGTTGAGATAATTGTCTTCGAAAATTATAATTATTTCGCGAAAATGTTTAATTCCATTTTTCAACTAACTTGTCGATTTTGACAATTCGTTATAGCTACAACACCACACGTATCGCACTGAAACTTTGAATTTAGGTTAACTAAAGATGGAGGTTAATTTTTAGTACTGGCATTTGATTAGTGGCGCTCTCTATGTCCCACTATGTAAAACTTAAAAGACATCCCACGTATATACTTTTGAATAAGTAAATTGATTCCTTTTTTCATGCTCTCAAGAACATTTATGTAATAAAACAAATGTTTTTTCTATGCCCCGTTCGTAATTTGTTTCGGTTTCAACTTTTAACTGTTGGTAAATTCATATGTCAAATTTAAAAAGACTCTATGCATTATGTATTATACATCCTAACTCAGACAAACCTACATTTATCTGGGTTAGGACTGTATTATAACATACTCTTTGATTGGAGACGTTTACCCTTTCCTACACGAAACATTCTAACTAAGGTCACCTACAAGTGAATTGCTACATAAATCTTATTTACTATAGGTTAAAGAGTTCTTCTTTTAAGTGAACGCTTGCTGCATACCAAATACGCAACAATGTCCCCATAAAAATAAACATTACTGCTCGGTAATGTGCTTGACTTGAATTATGGGAATTCACAGAATTCAAATATGTAGTTCACAAATGTGCAATGTGTATTCGGCGAAACAGCGGAGTAAGTAACTGTTCTAAACGAGTACAAAGGGTAGATTTAGCAGTAACGGAAATAAATACTTGGACTTACTTGTAAACAGCCGCACCAGCCGCGCCGATTTCGGACGGCTGGCATGGCCGGGATGTGCAGTCGAGGCAGTGCGCTGGTTAAATTATCCCAGGCTGGCAATTTTATGTTACACTTGGGTAAACCCTGAAACAAACAAACAAACAAACATATTATAAGTTCAATGAAATAAAATCTTATTCGCAAAAGAAGATAAGTAAGTGAAACAATAATTTGAAGATATCCAATAGGAAGATTTCAATTGTACGCGCATACACTAGTGTTCAAGCAAGAACTACATATTTATTTTATGCAATTTCGTTTATATATGTATTTATATGGCAGAATATTGCAATTGCGAATGCTCCATGCAGTTGTATTTTACTAATAAATTACATTTTAACTCCTTCCATTACTTTTGAAGCATAGACTTGCGCATTTTTTATAGAATGTCAAAATCTACTCATCACTCATGTTCTACTAACCTATCAAATCGAGACTTGTGCTTTGCAGTGCGTACAATATTTAAAAAATATGTTTTGCACAACGGCAAACTATGTACGTTTAAGATTATCGTTGAACTTAAATTCAAAATAATATCAGAAAGATTACTTCTTTACAGTTTCAACAATAATTTTACTTTTTGATTTACATACATATTTGCAATGATTTTTATGTGTAAATTAGTCTTCTAAAGACGCCACTGCACCATACTAAAGAATATCTTTTTTTTATTTACTACTTAAAAGCCGAAGTAACTAATCTTTTGTTTCCTTTTCAGTATGATAGGATTTATAAATCTTAAAATTACGTGAATATTTATTGTTGAATTTGTCTGATTGGTAACGTGTTATACTTATCGGATTGTCTTAAAGAAATTATGCAACTTGTCGATGAATAGTGTAAGCCTAGTTCGGGAGCAATGAATTTACTTTTATAAACACTCTCGATTTGGTAATTTTTTATAGCTATGAATTGCATTTTTTCAATCTACAAAGTTGCTGTAAATTTTACTATTTTGAAAATACCGGATAAAGTAGATGTATTAAGTGATAAATTGAGTATCTAAAAAAAACTAATGGAATGGAAGTAATGTGTGGGGAATTCAAATTTGTATGTCGCCGCAAATTATTATACAAATCACAAACTTGGAATATGTAGAAGGTGGTTTCGAAAAATCGCATTTCAAAAACAACTTTTTAAGAATTGTTTACACAATTTTTTGTAATCCATTGGAAATTTCATGTATGCACTTACGTACCTACATACATGTGTACATACATTGACCAATACTAAAAGAAAATCGCACATTTTCTTATTGCCAGTCATTCGCGAAGTACATGAACTATCTTCTTAAGGCTAATGGAAAACGCTGTTAAATTTATTCATCGTAAAATATTTTAATTGCGCAGTTTATGCATTCTTGTCAATGACACGAGTTTCACAATCCTACTGACACGTTTTCTTCGTAAGAATTAATGGAAAAGCGTAGTATTTAATATATGTAACGTTGTATGTATTTGCATAAATACGTATATGTATATCTGTGTGTGTATTTTTTGTCGTTACATCGAGCGTTTTATTCAAATGACGTATTATAATGATTGTTATTACTACATACGAGTACATCGCATGTATTCAATTTTGTACGCCATACTTGAGCAATTGCGCGAAAAGCGGTGGGAAAAATTTCGAATTATCCAAATGAACGTGACTTACTTGATTTTGAAAAATATAATTGTACCGCAAGGTAAAGTGCAAGGACACTTTTATCTTTGCAATATGCTAATTCTATACGGCCGAATCCATTGTTCCCGTTACCGTTTCACTTAAGGTGCCGTTTCAAGTAATCAATTAACATACAAAAAAAGGAACAATACACTAAAGGTGTTCCGCAAAAGCAGGTATCGATTCAGAAAGTCAAAAAGCCTTATTTAATATATTTGTCAACTTAAACAATATTCTAAAATCAGTAGTTATACGAGGGCAGCCGTTTATATTTAGGGAATAGCAAACAAAAAAAAATTATTATCGAAAATAGTTTTATTGCTTTTCAAAATATTCTCCTTGAAAATCAATGCACTTTTGCATTCATTTAAACTAATCCGAAAAGCATCGTTGCCACTGTTAAGGCGGTTCTCCAAAATATGAGTTTTGAATGCCTCAACTGCCTCTTCCGGCGTAGGAAACTGTTGACTACGAAGTTTATTCTTCACGTGTGGGAACAAAAAGAAATCACAGGGTACTAGATCGGGGCTGTACGGCGGATGGCTCATCAATTCAATGTTTTGCCCGGTCAAATATACAATTGTTTGAACCGACATGTGAGAGCTCGCATTGTCATGGTGGAGAATGATCTGTCGTTTTCGGTTTGTTTTTCTTATCTTTTCAAAAACTTTTGGCAAACAAATAATTGTGTACCGTTCGGAATTGCCCGTTCTACAACTCTCTAAAGGCACGGTTGCAACGTGACAGATTTTTCCGAAAAAACGGGCGACCATTTCTTTTGATGTGCTTCGAGCGCGAACAGCTTTTGTTGGTTTTGGCCCATCTTGGAATACCCACTCAGTTAACTGCCGTTTACTATCGGGCTCACGTATAGATCTATGATCTGTGATGAATATATAAATGTTCTTTGAAGCACCGCCATTGTATTTTTTGTGCATTCCTGGCATCAATCGACGCGAGCTTCATAACAGCTAAATGTTCATGCAGGATCTTACGCACGCTGGTGTTACTACTACCGTTGACCATGAAGTTTAGTCCAGTGCTAGATCAGGGCTGTACGGTGGATGGTTCATCAATTCAATGTCTTGCTCGGTCAAATATTCAATTGTTTGAACCGACCTGTGAGAGCTCGCATTATCATGGTAGAAAATGATCTGTCGTTTTCGATTTGTTTACCTTATTTCTTCAAAAACTTTTGACAAACAAATAGTTGTGTACCATTCGGACTTGACTGTTCAACAACTCTCTAAAGGTACGGTTGCAACGTGACCGGTTTTTCTGAAAAAACAAGCGACTATTTGTTTTGATGTGTTTCGGGCGCGAACAATTTTTGTTGATTTTAGCCCATCTTGGAATACCCACTCAGTTAACTGCCGTTTACTATCGGGCTCATACGTGTAGATCTATGATTCATCATCTGTGATGAATATATAAATGTTCTTTGAAGCACCGCCATTGTATTTTTTGTGCATTCTTGGCATCAATCGACGCGAGCTTCATAACAGCTAAATGTTCATGCAGGATCTTACGCACGCTGGTGTTACTAATACCTAGAGATGCCTCGATCTCACGGTATGTCACATGACGGTCTTGCATTATCAATTCAGACACTGCATTAATGTTTTCCGACACAACAACATTTGTGGGACGACGTTCACGAAATTAATCGTTCAAGGAACGCCGCCCAAGTTTGAATTCACTATACCAACGATATACTGTAGTTTTCGATGGTGCTTCATCACCATATAAAGAATTCAGCTCGTTTGTGTATTCTTGTTGAGATAATCCACGCCGAATGTTATGAAAGATAATTGCACGAAAATGTTCGCGAGTTAATTTCATTTTTTCGCTGACATAAAATTTTCAAGCTACTATCAATAATAGCGACCGTATAATAAATACTAACAATGTTGCAAGTTTCCGAAATATAAACGGCTACCCTCGTAGCTAGATTTTCCGACACACAGAATGTAATCAACGTTTTCACTTATGCACAAACGAAGTAAATTGGCGAGGTTTATTATAGAGAACAGTTAAACATAAAGTACAATGAGGAAAGCGTCATTCAATGTACTGTATATATGTACCTGCTTTATTGCATGTTCAATTATTTCATGCCATACTTTTTTACTATCATTATGAAATGAAATTGTTATGGTAGTGGCCAGATGTTTCTTGGCGGCAAATATAATTATGTAAATAGAAAATAGAAAAACTTGCACTAGTTAGCTGGTATATGTGAGGCAGCATCAGCGTAAACCAACAGAATTAGTCTACGCGTTATTCATGCGAAGCAATAGAAAACATTTTAATGGCAGAAAAAAAATTACGTAAAATATATTTTATTGTGCAAAACGTGAAGCCGAGACGTCTCTTGGAGAAAAATTCATTTCCTAGTGTAATTCCCGCATTCCTTTGTTTGTTGTAAGATATTATCGCAGAGTTTCTTGGTATTTAATTTACGTAATAATAATAATAAAAAAGCTGTACATAATTTCTAGAAAATAGAGATACATTTGGAATAACATTTGCGATTTCATGTGTTCCAATAAAATATTGCGTTAGGGCAGGCTGAAATTTATGAAGGAATAAGAATATTTTTCAAGTTAAAGTGGAAGACGTGTTGAAATTGTAGCGCAGTTATATGTAGCAGACATCTTTTGCTCTTTCAGACTGGTAAAGAGTATTATTAAATTTCAGCACACATTTTTCTTTAAATTCGTTTAAGTGTAAAGTTTGAAAATAGGACAAAATACAAATCTTTTTTCAACCAAATATTGGCGGCCTAGCATCAATGCTGGACACATAAAATAGATTTTAAGCGATAAGCATTGTCACTACTGTAACGGTTATTGCTAGTTACAATGAATTCATTTAATTCGCAAAAAGAGCAGAAGCACGAAACAATTCTCATGCATTTTTAAGACTAAAATTTTATCGCATATGGATATCTTCATAAAATAACCCTGTCTTTAATAGTTGCTGGGCAAAATTCGCGATCCAAATTCTCTAGGCATTGTATAAAAAAATTTGGTGTGTGCGAGAGGGAGGAGGGAGAGGTATAGCCCATAATACCTATTTCAATATCCAGTGCTGTGAAGAAAACTTAATTTCAACCCAGTGATCTTGACAACAGTCAGACCAGTTCTTCATAACCTCGTTAATTTAGCGATTTAATTGATGATTGTTTTCATGTACATACGCGACCTGTCGCCGAAAAAACCGAATTTTTTAAAATAGCAATTCTTAGTGGTGCCATCTTCTAAAAAAAATATGCGTCGGTAAGGTACATAGATCTTTCTTTCACCAATGCTATGTCAAAATATCATGACATTTGCATCATTAGAAGCAGATAAATTGCGCATAAAGTAACAGTGTGTATTTGGCATTCGTCAAAAAATTAATTTTGCACAAAGAGCAAACATCAAGTTCTGTTTTAAACTTGGTAAATCGTTTACTGAAACGTTTAATTTCATAAAACAAGTGTATGGTGATGCGTGTCTATCACGTACGAGTGGTATAAATGACTCAAAGACGGTCGTACGGATATAAATGACGACGAACATCGTGGTGAAAAAAAAAGTATATGGTTACGGAAAGTAACATCGAACTTGCGCGTGAATTTATCAGAAATCCTCATTGCGATACGTAGGAATGGAATTAAATATTTCCAAGGATTCAATTCATCGCATTTTGACACAGCATTTTGGGCTGAGAAAGATTCGTGCAAAGTTTGTACCACACAACTGAATTCAACATTGTATAGACTCGATTAAAGACTCAAAAAAGGACGAAAACTTTCGGCATGCTATTGCAACTGGCGATTAGACGTGGAGTTTCCAATATGATCCAGAGACCAAGCGGCAAAGCTCTGAATGGAAGCATCCAGGCGAAGAAAGACCGAAAGAAGTTGTTTGAAGAAGTCAAAAGTGAAGACAATGTTGATTTGTTTTTATGACTCGAAAGGCATAGTGCACAAAGAGTTTGTACCAACTAGTCAGAGCTGTATATTATCTTGCTATTATGAAGCGTCTTTTGGCGCGTATTTGTCGTGTGTGTAGCTGGTGTTTGTTACATAATAATGCACCATCTCATCGCTCGACGCTTATCACTGAATTTCTAACTACGAATGGCATTTTAACCATCAACCATTCACCGTATTCAGCGGATTTGGATTTCTGTCGATTCTCCAAACTACATTTTCCGATGAAAGTACAGCATTAGGCCGACGTCAAAGCCAGTAAAAACGCCTCGACAGGGGTCTTGAAGGACATCTCTAAAGATTAACTTAAAAATTCATTCGACATGTTAATTGACCGTGCAAAACGTTGTATTGAAGCCGAAGGCGACTACTTCGAATAAAATAAAGGATACCAAAATAGAAACCTTTTTTTGATATCTTAAAAAACTTCCATTTTCTCTGAGACAGACTGTATGTTCCCGTTAACTATGTTCTACGTCCACGTATCGGGAGCAATTTTGACGTAGAAATATTTGAAAACAATGCAAACTATACTTGTAACTACTTAATGTACACTGTAGCTTAAGCAAATATTAACCTTAGTTTGGAAGGTCCATCTATGAATATGAAAAAAAGGAACGATATATTATATATATATATATATATATATTTTTTCAGTTATTCCAATATGTGCACAGTAGTAAATGTGTTGTTTACACGTTTTTTTATGTGTAGTAGATGAAAAATTGTCGCGCCGTATATTCGTTTATTAAATTCGTTTGTAGCGTACTGTAACTCATAAAATTAAACAATTACATTACCTATTATAAGTAAGACATATTATGTGCATATGGTTTCTTCATTAAACATGGCATTTATGTAAAGAAAATATTGTATTCGAGTGACTTTAACGTGTTTAAAAGTCAATGATTAAATCAGCAAATATGCGAACATTGTAAATATTAAGTCATATTCTTAAACGAGCAAAGCATATTTACCGAATTGGATAGCAGTATAAATTGTCAATGGTTAAAATAAATCTACGCAGCTGACTTATATGGACTTTTGATATTATATAAAAGTAAATTCCTCCAATTAGACGTAGATGCAAAAGTTTTTTTAATTAATTTTTATGAGGGAATTGAAAATTTTTCCAGACAGTGAGATTCATAAAAATAATATCTATCTCAATATTTAGGCGAATCATATCGCCCACGAAATATTCTTTAATGAAATCCAAAAACTTTAGGTAAATAGGCGTTGATTGAATTCAATGTGCTGACGCGACTAACATTTATGAGAAACTGAAAAGTGATATACTAATAAAAGTCGAAATTGACAGGCAACCGAAGTAGAAAATCATTATCGCGTCAAATTTATGCATCACGTGGTTATTGTAGTTGATTATTTGGAAATGTTATTTGATCGGGTACTTTGGAATACGTACCTATCTATTCCGGATTTAATGTGGAAAGTACTGCTCAGGATTTATTGAGTCATAGCAGATATCTTGGTTATTGCGAATAATGGAAGTCATTTCCAGCATAATCCTTAGATGTTATTAACTAGAGACTTACATTTTGCTTATGTTATTACAGTAGTCTTATGGAATATTATAACCCAATTACATGATTTGTGAAAGTTCGTTATTACCACTTACTCGAAGGAAATAATTTATATCATTTCACTGTTGATTTTACGTTATTAATTATTCAAAAAAGTGTGACATGTGATATGTCATTGTAAAGTCAAATTTCATGCACTTTTAGAGTAAAAAATTATTTAACGTTTATTGTTTAAAATTTCGAATGTATTAGTTGGTAAAATTTAAACATCTGATATTAACCAGTTTTTTTGATCCCAGCAACCAATTGAAAATAAATATATAAAATAAATTTTTGTACCATATATGATACTTGTTTGAAAATCTTGTACTATGTAACGGCAGTAAATCAGACGTACGGCGTACGTAAGTATATGTATGTACATATATACTTGATTGGCGATGGTAAGCTGAATATGTACATATTCACAACGTACAATGACTATTTGTGTTGATGCACATATACACTATCGCTCGTAAGTATTTGCTCACCCTTGTTTCATTACAGTTTCTATAGAAAAGTTGTAATTATAAAATTCACTTCTGTAGTAAGAAATAGTTTCATAGTAAACATTAAAATCTATAAAAGCTATTATTCACAATAATGATAATACTCTAATAAAACTCCAGGTAGAATAATTGCACTCAAGGGATTAGGTCTCTCAATTCTTGGAAATTTTCGATTGTTATGATTTTATTTTAAGGTAGGGTGTTATTGTAAACTATTAGGTATTTATACATGGGTATTTTGGCAAAATTGCAGTTAGTTTTTGTGAGGTGCTAATAGTGATAACATTGTGTTTCGAAGAAGTTCAATAAGTTAGAAACGCCTAAACGGAAAGAATTGAGTGTAGACACACGATCGTTTATAATCGCATCCAATAAAACTGGCAAAAGCAACCGTGAAATCGTCACAGAACTTGAATTAAGTCAGTTCGCCGTGGGTTATATCATCAAAAAACACCGCGAATGTGGATGTGTTTTGAGCAGAACTCGTAAAAGCAGACCAAGGGCAACAACCTCAACAGAAAATTTTGCAATGGTGGTAAGAAGCAAGAGATATAGATGAAAAACAGCCTCAGAAATCACAGCAGAAAGGAATGCTGTTTTTCGAAAAGCCATAAGTGTTTCCACAGCTAAACGGCTATTAAATGAAACCGGTCTTCATGGACGAATTGCAATGCACGCGATTACCAAAATTGGACCATAGAAGACTGAAATAAAGTATTGTCGACCGATGAATCCAAATTTTAGATTTTTGGTTTACGAAGGCGTGAGGAGGTCTGTGGGTGGGGGTGCCCGGCAAGAATGCACAGCCCATACTGTTAAGCACGGTGGAGGTTCAGTCATGATATGGGGATGCTTTTCTGGATTAAATGTGGGCGATCTCGTAAAAATCGAAGGTATATTAAAGAAAGAACAGTATAAGCGCATATTAGAGGAAAACGCATCCCTTCTGGAATTAAAATTTCGGGTCAGGATTTTATCATCCAACAAGATAATGACCCGAAACACACTTCCAAACTATGCCGGAAATATTTGCAGAAATTGGAGAACTAAGGAACTATAAAAGTTAGCGTGACCTCCCCAGAGTCCCGATTTAAATTCTATCGAGTTGCTGTGGGAAGAACTTGACCGCGAGGTGAGAAAATCGGTCTCCACATCTTCTGTTAATATGTGGAAGAACCTGCAAGAGGCATGTGGTAAAATAAAACCTGAGACATTACAAAAATTAATCGAAAGAATGCCTCAATTGTGTGCTGCAGTGATTAAAAATAAAGGAGGGCATATAGACGAGTCTAAAATTTGGATATATATATATATATTATATATATATATATTATACAATAATTTATTTTAGATGTAAAAATATATACATATTTTTCATATATGTAAATAATAAAAAGATAGTATTTCAATTTTGATTTTTATTACAATTTGCGATAGTGTACATGTACGCACTATCCAATAACAATGAACACGTGTATTTGGCTATCTTTTTTCAAAGTAATTCAATTCTCTTTTCTAGAACTTTTTAGTATAAAATTCGCATAAATAATCCATTATGGATATATTCAATGTGATACAAGAAGATACACAATGCGGTAAATTTAAAATGACGATGTAATGTTACTATTTGTGTCGTCGGTGGGTACTTGTAGAAAATTTTAATGAACAATTTTCACTTGGCTACTAACTTAATTTTTATGTCACATAAGTATGCACGAAGATAGCCGTATATATACATGCACACAATAAAATCCATTCCAAGTTGTACAATACGGGAACGCTTTTCCTTCCGTTATGAGCTGAGTGCTTTTCGTTGTCGACTCGTGGGAGTCTTTTAAAAGCTTTAAACTCTTAAATAACACTTTCCTCCGTTGCAATTCAAGTTGTATTTACGTACATTAAGTACAAACATGATGCGCGAAACGTCTTCATTCGCGGTCAACAACAATCGCTCGTTTGTGCATTTTACACAGTGGACTTGTTTCTTTTAGTAGGTTTCTATGTTTTTGGCCGAAGGCTGTTTACGGTAATGACTTGGAAGATGCATAAACGTTATATGTGTGTGTGTGAGTATGCATGGGTGTGCGTTGAGATCCTTGTATATTCTTCTTTGCATAGATGCCGAACTCTAGATATAAATCGTGACTGGCAGAAGGAATGGGAACTTTCTTTTCTTTTGTAAAAATACACCAAGTTTGCGTTATTTAAGTGATGACTTATGAAAAAAAATCACTTGAAAACCATAAACTCAAAAAAATGTATATTCCCTACGCTAATGCCATTTACCCGAGTCATTTATTCGACAACAATTTGGCAAGAATTTTGACTATTTTTTTTAGTTATTCATTCAATAGGTAGGATCCACAGTATAATATAACTCTCAAAACTTTTTTTGTCATTTTTTTATATACCATTGACATAAGTAATATTAGTTTTTGAAACTATTGTAATATATTATTTTAACTTGATTAGGTTAGTCTGGTTTTAGTGTTATCTATTTAAGGGTTTTGTAATTACTACAGGTTTAGATACAAAAATATCGTTTTAAAAACAATGACTCTACTTAATGACAAAATTAATATTCAGATAAGTCACTCGTTTACTTTTTTTTTGATAATGATAAAACTTCTGATATGTTTAAGAAAGTAAATTATAGTATGTTATCATAAAACTTTAGATTTAGCAATCACATAGAAAAGCATTATTTTGACTGGTTTTTCTTTTTTAGGTTAAAATAAAAAATTAACTAAAATAATATATATATATATATATATATATATATATATATATATATATATATATATATATATATATATATATATATACATATATATATATATATCACACAAATATCAAATTATTTAATGCCTATTGGTCTAAAAATTATGTTAATTTGGAGTGATCGAAAACAAGATATTTTGATAGGATAATTTTTTAAATTCTATTTTATACATGTAACTTAGGGGGGAGGAGTGGAGGTTTTATATTACATGTGGTTTTTTTTTCGACAAGATACTTTTTCGTTCATTGTAACGACCTTCTAGGTAATTTTTCATATACCTACAGTTATTCTGGTCCTTAAGTAATGTTTAGAACTTTTATTTATTTTAATTTTACAAAAAGTACTCAGAAAGGTTAAATTACGAACTATACCCTATTTTACATGTCTGGTATTGAAATCAATCACGAAAATATTTCAGAGCCAGTCAACATAATGAACTACTAGTATCATAGTGACATTCGATTTCAAAATAATTTTAGTTTTGCGCACTTTTGGTGTGATTTTTACTTAGTAAATTGGTATGAGTGTATCTTTGTTTAATATTAATTTACGTAATACGGACATTACGTATTTTTGTGTCTATTGTGAGTAAAAATCTAGATATAACTCGATGTAAAGATATTTTAAAATTTTATTTATGTTTTATTGGCGGATCAATAATTAGTGAGCATAGACAAACAACACAAACTTTTTGGCAGAAAATTATTTTATTTTTCAAAAAAGTAAGCTCTACCAAATTGCCCGAAATGTACGTCAGTTTCAGTGATAACCTCCTCATCAGATCCAAATCTAAAAGCCCGAGGGGTGTAAATCTGGAGTATGAGTCGAAGACGGAAGCAATTTGCGATTTTGATAATTTTTCTTATTGTCTCGAAGAAAAAGCACTCGCTTCTTTTGTACGTGAAGCTTTTGGTGTTGTAGGACATTATGCAATGCATCTAAAAGGGATACATAGTATTCACCCATTATCGATTTATCCCACTGCAATCCTGAAAGACACAAGTAGCCCATAAACTTTCTGACTGAGTGTGCGGTCTTTACTTTCTCGGGAGCACTTGTGCCAGCCCCGATCCATTGTTTCGATTATTAATTCGTTTCGGACGTACAATGATGTATCTATATTTAATCAAGTGTTATTATTCGGCGCCGAAAGTCTTTCGGGTCACGTCATAATTTCGCTAAAGTAAGGACTGAAACGCATCTTCGTTCGTGGCCTACACTCAATATGTATACATACGAGGCACTCATTTTGCAATATCGAAACTACTGATCCGAACGAAATATGTATTATGCTTCGCATAATTTTATTTGACTGTTACCTAGTAACTATACCACATAACTTTTAAAATCATTCCTGGAGTACACGCTTCTTTCGGGCTTTCACTGCGTCCATTAAATATGCGGCCACGTTCAAACTCAGATATCAATCGTTTTATTGTTGCAATCGATGGTGACTTATTCCCGTAAACAGATTCAAATAACAAGCGTCCCTACAAGCGGAATTAATGCAAATTTCGAAAGTTACGTTTTGAAGAATTGTCAAATTGAGGAACAAATAAGATTTTTTAATTCGTGCTATCCTTTTTCGTCAGGCATTCTAATCACTAATCCAAAGATTGATCATTTTTTTACTTATTTAATACGGTCGCGATTTTCATGTTGTACACACAATTGTAAAAATATATGAATTTGTGTTGTTTTGTTGGAAAAGAAACCTACCAAATTTTCAAACATATTCCAATTCGGACACAAACTTCGCCAATCTTATCATTTGGTTCAAGCAGTGTCCACTACTTATGTAACACAAACGCGCACACCCTATACTTTAACCCATCCTCGCACTTCCCGACACTTTCACGTTATTTCGAATGACACCGGTAGAACGGAAAATATCGGCGTGAAAAAATTCCTAGATAATAACAATCTATTATCAGATATGTCACGCGTTGTTGGTAAACAACCTTGCATTAATTCCAAAATTCATGAAAACAATACGATCGATCTCATCATAGCAGCTCGGCATCGTCTTATGTATAACTTGTCCGCGGTAACAGCGATAAAAAAATGGAATATTTACGTGGACTGTATTATACTTGAGTGGTACATGTGTACGTACACAACCGCAATCTCTGACTAGAACAACGACAGTTACGTATGAACAATGCATATTTAGATAAATCACCGCAACTAACCTTGGTCTTTTTTACCAACTGTAGATATGAATAACATTTTTTTCATTATTAAATGCAGCGGAATTTTCGGTCGGCTGGAAATACAATATGATTCGAGCGTCGCTTGAATTAAACATATTCCACTTACCTTATCTTTAATATCAAATGTGTAAGACACCAAATATTTTAGATCGTCACCCTTTCACGAAATATTGAATCTGTCAGATTATTAATCGCCTTTGTTCTATTGATAATATTGAAGTAAATGATCCAATTGATCGTTTTGTGCCTACCATGAAATTTCTTAAATATAGTAAGAAATTTTTTAATGTATAATACGTGGTAACAACGACAGTCGATCGTATTATTTGTAAAAATATATTTTATTTTAATAATTATTGGAAACGTTTTGACGTTATTTTCTATTTGACGATACGATTTTAGTCTGATATGTTGACGTAATGTATCATATGAAACGTTATTTTTCGAACTTTTTTCAAAAGAAAATAATCCACTGTATAGTAGTAATCATTGCTTACTAATCGATGAGGTTTTGTTGGGGGGTCAGGATAGACCAGGCGACATTTTGTGAATATATTCGGTTAACACTGATAGAGCAGGACAAAATGTTTCTCTAGGAATATTCGTACGTTTTAGTAAAACTATTATTTATGTCGATCAAGTACGACAACACAGCAATTGTTCTGGATTTATTCTGACCACATTCAAATTACGGAAATAGTCATCGATCAGATGCGCTTGGCGCGAAGGTTGGAATTCCTCAAGTTTATACACTTGAATCTATACCGTTTATGATTTTCATTGAGTATACTGTTACTACATATTTGAAACTGGAAGTTCATCATAATACGGGATTAGCCCCAGTCGTATTATGTGCAATCCCTTATTTGAATGATAAACGTTAAACGCCACAAATAACAAATGCGACCGCGCTTAAAACGACACAAACTTTAAATTCGTTGTGATGTGTTGTGCGTCGGAAAACGGTATTATCATACGATTGAAATTGTTTGCAAAATAAACGTAGATGCGAAACAAGAACAAATCTATTTAACCGTGATAGAAACTTTTAATTGTGTGTTTGTCTAGTGACGTTCAATAATGACAACATTCGTCTACTTATGTGTTAAATTTGACTTAAATTCATTATTTATTTTCTTCTTTATAGAATAATGTTTCGCAACATATAGTCGGATTTGTAAAATTAAAATTTTAAAGCATCATCAAACAAAGGAACAGATTGCTACTGAAACTACATAAGAACAATAATTGCAATTGCTAGTTGGGTGGGATTACGAATTCATTGAAGATAACCCACCGTCTCTTGAGACCAAACAGGAGTTGTTCTTGTTGAATATACATCAAAGGGGACTATAAGAACAGCAGATACCTACGATAATACGTTAATTGCACGTAGCTATGGACCAAATATGTCCAGGTTTGCCTCACAAAGAATTCCCCCTTCTTCGTGAAATTGGGCAAGTTTACAAGGCGGCCAAATTTCAACCCATCCTCCGCGAGTGTAACTTAATTTAACTATACCACTCACAGAAGACTTTATTTTGAAGACGAAAATTAAGTTGAATAAGAAAATTGATGTTTATGCGTTGAAGTTACGGAAGATTACATTCAAAAACAAAATTATAAAAAAAATAATAGGTCTTTTGTTTGTTTCTTCGATTGCTAGAAAAAGGAATTAGTAGCTGTAATATTGATACATGCCTTTTATTTATTTTTATGTGAAATTCATGTTGTGACTTTAACATTTTTAACAATCACTTGTTGTGCAATATTGTTAAGGCTAATAATTCATTAAAATGTTATAATTATTCCTAAATTTAAAGTTTACTTTTAGACTATTAATCGTAACATCTTCTACATGCAATAATCAATCGAGTCTTCGAAAATATTCAATCAACTATAAGTATGTGCTGGTAAAAGTAGGTACGTACATATGTACGTACTTGGCGTATTTTGTCGAGTTTTAAAAACAAAAGCAAAAAAACGCGCATACAAAATAACTTCATGCTCAACTAGTCAGCATTAATAAATAGGCCTGCAATTAAAGTCAAATAGACGTTTTACTCTTTTTGCCATTTGCTTTCTCGAAGGAACGTGTTCTTCGTAATTAGTTCTAAAGCGGAAGTAATGCCGGCGAGCGTTTTTATTTTTATGTCGCTACCGTATTTCTAGATGAACGTAGATAGAGTTTTAATAGTTAATTTGAGTAAAAACTCCTGTCCTACTGTTTTATTTAGTTGCTGTACAAGTCAAATAATGTTGACGGTCGCTGTTGTACGTGATAATCTTGCTAATAAATTATTGATATGAACGTATGGATGTACGTTACGATTCTTTAAGAACGAAATTTTTTCATTGAAGTTATATTTGACCCTTTCTTCATCCTTCTTTTTTTTGCGCCGGTGCGAATAATAATTTGCAGTATACATACAAAAAAAAACTAGTACGTAATGTACGCGTCATACTATTACGAACGTCTAAACATTTGAAAACTATATCGAAAATATCAGGGCAAGTACATTACGAATTCCAAAGAAATTTTGGTCAATCATGAAAAATAAAATAACTGGCCAGAATGATGTTAATTTTCTGTACATTTCGAAATGATATTACAAAAAGTTTACTCAAAGCTAAAATACATTTTTCTACAGTCTTGAAATTTTGGGACAATTATTTGAACACAAACAATAATTGTTTTCTTGTTTTCTTTAATTGAAACAAATAAAACCGTAACATTCCCATTTGGAAAAAAATTCAATCGTGCTAGATTTTTGCCGATGTCTGAACTGAATATAGAGCTGTAAGGGTTTAATAAATCGTTTCAGCCAAGAGTTTCTTCCAATTGTTTTGTAACGGTCATTATATCGTAAAGTACAAAGGTGCAGATTCGCAAGAATATAAAATAATCGTTTAATACTAAGAAAGCGAATAATTTTAAATTGCATCAGATACTACCGACAAATAACTTATATAATAATTGCAATTTTGCCGACTCGTATATATGTTCGCAAGAGCCCGGTGCGTAGTGTAATCTAAAAACATATGGTAATATAAAGACGGGTCATTTATCATGTTCAATTTTTTCGCAAATAATATGGTATGCAGATCTATTAGTCTGTCGTTGGACTCGTTCATGATACACTGGCCGTAAACTTATGTATGTATACACATGTGTATATATATATACATATATCCGGGGCATTTTTCACAAATACAAGTTTTACCGCAGCAGTTGTAGATTGCACTAACTAATGCGATTCATTGGACACGTCCAACGCAACTAAATGCAAGCGATTACATTGTTTTTACCTATCTCTGATTATTATTGTAGTCAATGGAATATACAGCTTATGTAACATAATTCCATTTATTGAACAGTGTACGAAATAACTAAAGAAAAGAATATAGAGTTTGACGTTTCACATAATAATTATTTGCTAGAATCAAGGAATACATGTATGTATGAGACCAACATCAACATTGTTGATGCACCTGCGTGATCGCCAGATCTATCACCTATAGAATATGGTTGGGATATGATAGGTCGAAGGATAGGTATGTTTCTTAACACTCCAATGAACTTACATCCACATAATTACTAACAACTATTCATACATTTCTAAACAAACTTATGAAATGACTTCCTGATCGATATTATTTTTCATAAATCATATAAAAAACAAATACGAAATTTTAAAGGAAGGATTAATTAATACATAAGTAGCACAAACAACGGATGTAATAATATAATATATGTTGAACAAAAAAACACATTAAATTAAACAATTTTGAAGTAATGGTAGTATTAAACAGTTTGAAATATTACGAAAGGGTTTACTGACACAATGCATTGGGTCTTTGAAACATTAAACATTACAATCGCTGACGGCAAACAACAAAAAAAAAACAAGAATTTACTAACGAGATTTAAAATAATTAATTAAAAAAGTAGTTAATACAGTTTATAGTTGATAATTATAATCGTACATATGACCTCTACTATCCAGATGTTCACCTGGGTCAGGTGTATTTCGCGGTGTCCCAACGTCCCCTTAATCAAAACGGAAAAAAGAAGGAAAACGCAATCTAGGTCAGGAATGTAACAGTATTTTAGCTCTAAGGGAAAAAACATGACAGAAGAAAACCCTCAAGCCTTGTTCGGGTTTAAAGTTTATAAGTATTTAGCAATTGGCAGATAAATAAATTCTCGTATAAGTATGTCGTTCCTTTTTCCTGGGGGAAGTTTCATAACACTTAAGGAAGGGATCACAACTTTGCAACCACGTGATTGGCGATAGAATGACCCGTTCAAGCTACTCAAGATGGAAAAAAGGTGTAGTTCTGAAAGGGTCGAAAATGTACAACACACACGAATAAGACAAGGATGACTCAGACTAACATGTACACCTATACTGAACGTAGGTGAGGGCAAGATAGCTAGATCACATCGATATAAGTACGAGCTCGTACAAAAAGCAAACCAGATGAGGAGTTTCCTTTCTATTCGAAGACTAAAGCATTAACGAGACGAAACGATTTTCAAGAAAATATAGAAATACATCAATGTTACAGCGGTAACAGTATTTCAGAACTTCTTTCGAAAATTGTTCAAATAAAACACATACACAACATTGTTTATTATCTTCCGATGATGCTTCGTACTTTCTTTTTGCAAAACAAGTCGCCGTAACAATCCTCGTCGCTCGTTACGCAAGACGAAGAGCGAGCGGCAACTAGTACGAAGAAACAATTTACCTGTAAATTGCGACCGTGCTTAGGATTCATAAATATGCAGGGGAAATTATTCCTGGTCGTCGGAATGAACAGCTGGTAGTGCTCTTATAATGCCCACATGGATATGCAAGAATGCACACGTATATCCAGAAAGATGAAGATGCACTCGCGGAATGGTATTAGAACAAAATAAAGAATGCTAGCGAGATGCGAGTGTAATGAACTGAAGATGAATATTTTCTGGGTTCTTGAACTTTATTAATAATCTAAAGCAACACAAGTATTAGGCTTGAAGAAATTACTAGTTAAGAACAAAAGGAAACTACAAACAATATGAATATACAAAATGTAAAATGGTTAACAAAATTCTGATAAAACTATTCCAAAAAATTAAATTCGCAGAAGGCAAACGAATTAATAAAATTTCATACATTTCTAGTAATGCATCTACATATATACACAAGAGATGTGCATATTAGATTCATTAAATAACCAATAAAACGCTTCAAATTAAACTGTAAAATAATTAGGACACCTACATATAAAGTTGAAAGTCAATTTTATGTATCATCTTACTCTTGCGATAGTATCATAAAATATTTTCAGACGGATTAATCTAGTAGTAAAGCGGATTAAATTCCTGCTAGAGTCGTCAATGTCAATGGCGTTTTTTAGCATCAACTCAACTTTATACGGTGTGACGAGTTTTACTAATTTTTCACTAGAACGAATTTTTCTTTCTTACCGTTCTACGAGAGATTGATGACATGAACTTGTTCAAGATCATCAAATTCAGTCTTTGATATAACTCTGCGATTCAACGATACATCGATTCACGATTTATATGATGAAGGGATTCTAATAGTTCTGCACTTTGGCGAAATCTTTTTTCGAATAACGTCCACATCAGCATTGCATGGAGGATTTCGTTTTCAATGAATCATCGAAGATCGAGCACCATTCGAAACTCTCAGTTTCGAATGATTTATAACTTCTTTGGACTACAGCAATATATGTGAATAACATCTATGTTGCGATCCAATAACGCTTTTGTAAGATTTAATTCTGCATTTACTCAGCACCAACTGTCACATGCCAGACTATTTTCAAGCAGTGAATCTAAGAACGCTAATGAATTACACTCAACTACTCCGCCATTGCCAAAGTAAAACGATCTCTTTTTAACCGGATAACAACTTTCAATATTCTATACTATGATCCCTACTAGTTCTAGAGATTTTGAAAGTCCGAGAATAAGTATTGATGTAGACGTAGTGCTATACTTAAGTCCAGACGTGATGAAAGTTTTTAGTAAGCTCTGCCGCACACATTTTTTAATTTATTAACGAAACATCGAAAACGTTTGATAAAAAGAAATTACCAGGGTAGCCGTTTATATTTCAGGAACTGGCAAACAAAGTTAGTGTTACCTCCGATCTGATGATTGCATCGTGAAGTTTGTCATTTTTGACAATATATTTACCTTGACAGTTTTATTATCCGGTCGCTATATCTATGGTTGACAGTAACTTGAAAATTTTATGTCAGCGAAAAAAATTGAATTACTCGCGAACATTTTCGTGCAAGTATTTTTCATAACTTTCGGCATGATTTATCTACACAAGAATGCATCGACGAGCTGAATTCTTTATATGGCGATGAAGCTCCATAAAAACGTCGGTATTTCGTTGGTACAGCGAATTCAAACTTGAACGGCATTCTGTGGACGATGAATTTCGTGAAGGTTCTCCCACAAATGTTGTTGTGTCGGAAAACATTAATGCAGTGTCTGAATTGATAATTCAAGATCGTCATGTGACATACCGTGAGATCGAGGCATCTCTAGGTATTAGTAACACCAGCGCGCATAAGATCCTGCATGAACATTTAGTTGTTAAGAGGCGGGTATGTTGGGTACCACGTAATTTGATAACCGCTCAAAAAAGGACTCGCGTCGATTGGTGTCAAGAAATGCAAAAAAATACAATGGCGATGCTTCCAAGAACATTTATAAAGTCGTCATAGGTGATGAATCTTCGATCCATACGTATGAGCCCGATAGTAAACAGCAGTCGACTGTGTGTGTATTCCAAGATGAGCCAAAACCAACAAGAGTTGTTCGCGCTCGAAGCACATCAAAACAAATGGTCGCCTGTTTTTTCGAAAATATCGGCCACGTTACAACCGCGCCTTTAGAGAGTTGTAGATCGGTCACAACTATTTGTTTGCCAAAAGTTTTTGAAGAAATAAGGAAAACAAACCGAAAACGGCGGATCATTCTCCCCATGACAATGCGAGCTCTAACAGGTCGGTTCAAACAATTGAGTATTTGACCGGACAAAACATTGAATTGATGAGCCATCTGCCGTACAGCCCTGATCTAGCACTCTGTGTTTTTTTTTTGTTCCTACACGTGAAGAAAAAACTTCGTGGTCAACGACTTTCTGCGCCGGAAGAGGCAGTTGAGGCATTCGGAACTCATATTTTGGAGATACGGCCTTCACAGTGGCAGCAATGCTTAGTTTAAACGAATACAAAAGTCCGTTGATTTTCAAGGAGAATATTTTAAAAAGCAATAAACCTATTTTCGATAAAATATTTTTTTTCGTTTGCTATTCCCGAAATATAAACGGCAACCCTCGTATTACGATCTAATTTAAAATATATAAGTACGTCATTGGGCCCGCGTTATCTGTATCAGAAATAAAAAGAATTCTGTTAATGAAACGTTACTTAAATCGATGTAACAATTAATTAATATTCTATTGAAATACGTCGTTATAAATTTATTAAAAACATGTATTAAGTCTGACCCCTTCAGCCATAAATTTAACAATTACGGCGTTAAGGGCGTTTCTTTAACATAACCAGTACATAAAAATAATTTAGTCGTAAACATAATTCTGACGTGTAAATGGTTGTTTAGTAAGTGTGCAAGCGTATGTGTAATTAAAGAGTATATCTTTAAAAACGCGTTAATTTTCCTATAGATGTCGCCATACGATCACGAAATTTAATCTGCACCGGGATAGGGAATAACATTCAACTATTTACTAGATTTATGTGGATATAAAATGTTATTTACATATGTATATTTATTCATTTTGTAAGGCAATTCGAAAAGTACTGTAATGCGTTTGCAAATTACACGTGACCGGCATGTCGGGTGACTGATTACGAATGCAAAAATGTTGTTTATTTTAAATGTTACATGCAAGTAATACTGCTTATGACGTATTGAAGGTGTATGTATGTACATACTTACATAGATAGCTTATACTGCCGTTATATAGCGTAATTTATCTTATTCTTAGCATTAATTTTATATGTTAATTAACGTTACTATCGATAATTGTCTATAAAATAAGACGACCTTTGGATAAAAGAAGTATTGGTCGGTTCATATTTATGTATGTACATATATCGACTGCTAGATTTGTGTATAGTAATTTCAATACACTATAATTTGAAGGACGTCTTTTTTGTTGGTCAAGTAATTATTGCTGAACCAAATGAGGCAACAAGAATGTGAAAATTAGTTACCACATAAGAACTACAAACAGTCGAAGTAAAGAACCAACAATAATCTATTCTTGTAGCATTAGGTAGACTTCACGTCACATACTACATCGTTAGCTAAGGTCGACACTACATAAGTCAAAGTCATGTCTAGAACGGAACGGTCAATTATTTGAGTATCTCTTATAACTTTTTCCACGTCTTACGGACTTATTGTCAGAGTGTTTTAATCAAATACATTAAATGTTTTTCAAAAATAAATAGAATGCGTGCAATGTTGTTGAAAATGGGCGAAAAAAGCACGTTAAAAATTTTCAAATCCTACTTGGTGTTCCATAAGAAATATTCTATTTCGAAATTGAAATTATGAAATGAATATTTAAATTCTATATAGAAAAGTACCTCTAGAAAGTGCAAATAAAAATTATGTGTCTACTACGACAAAAGAGTTTATTATGAGGATAAGATAAATGACATCTTTCTTTTTTTTCCTGTAACTCCCGAAATACATGCAGTCCCCTGGAGAAATTTCTAAATAAAAAATATTTTATTGCTTCCTCAGCCCTCGGGAACAATTCGTTCCATTTATCCAAAGCTATATCATTTGTAATAAGTGAAAGAAGACAGTCATGCTGGAAATGTTATCTGAGGTACATGGCATATAATGTATGAGACAGTCGTTTCAAAATAAATTGAATATAATATCCGGTACGACGCCGGTAGTAGTCCATTATCATCAACGATACTTACAATACATTATTTATAGTAAACTTTGAAAAATAAACTACAGATCTTTTTCAATTAATATACTTATATCAATATCAATCAATCCAATTCGGTGTGGAATAGAAGGTAGATTGTTTTTAATGTTTCCGACCTTAATAATGGCAGATGTTTGAAAACAGTAATGAAGGAAAATTGTAAATGGATTTACATAGTTCTTCTGAGTACATAATAAATTGTAAAAGAACAAAATTACCTCTGAGATAAGGAAGATAACGGAGATAACATCAAGAATAGTATATTCATTTGAGAAAATCTTAATGTCAAATAAAAAATATATCTAAATTCGAACGTACACACAAGAAAGAACAATCAGTTTCCTATATTTTATTGTGCTGACTTCCATTCCCTGGATGGAGTCGCTTTCTGAAAGTAAAAGTTGCAATGTTTCATTTACAAAACTAGACACAACTATTTAAATTATTTTCTTGAAATGAAGCCATTTGTAATTGCTTATAATTTCATTTATGTAAATGTGATTTTCACAACTTTCATTACTATTATAAACATTATGCTTTCATTTGCAGCTACATTGTGTAGTAAGTGTACGGACATTCCTGAAGATATAAAAAACGATATATTACATTTTTTTTATTAATTTAATAATTTTATTTGTAATGGAATTGCACAGTTTAAGTACAATAGAGAAATATGTTTTTTATCTATAATTGAAACGGTTCCTCGACATTAAATTACATTGCAATTTTCATTGTCTTTCAAAAATTGATTTTATGTTATAAATTGTAGAAATCAGAATGTATATATTAATTACTCCACCTAATAAATTGTTGAATTTGTAATTTAATGATCGTTAGTTATCAATATTTTACAATCTTCATTCTACTCTTTACTAAAACATGTCTGTAAGATGTTTAGGTTAATACTTTTGACAATAGTTTTGTTTTATAAAAACAAGTTAGTGACAATTTTAGTAGTCACCTATTATTTTGAAGTATTATCTACGCAGTTACCCTTACTGAAGAAAAGCATTTCTTTTGTGTAACAGATGACTAATGGTCGAGACCACCTGCCACGAAAGTAACATTTATCTAATAGCAAGGGAACAGCTGTGATTAACACCTGCAGTTCCCTTTTAACCACCGTATCGCAACAAAGATAAGGTTGTAGGAACTTGTTAGGAAAACTATAAAAAAAGGGAATTGTCTAATAACAAGCTGTTCGATATTTTTCACGGTAATTTGCAGATGTTTGCTTTAAAATGATGCATGATAGTTTCTTTTTATCTTTAGTTTCAAATAGAGGGGAAGTTTTGAAGCAAAATACAAAAGTAAAATGAAACAACCGTTGAACGATAATTCCATTATGATGTGAAGAGCTAAATTTTAATTTAAGTTAATTTAATCAAAAGTGGCACTGGGCTGTGGCTCCTTAAAATAGGTTTAACCAAAAATATACACATATTACACTGTAGTAGATTTACAATTAAATATTCCATACAATCGTTTAACTTGTATCGACAAGACGTAAAATCAGAACAGTAATTTCACTACATTATGAGGGATTATCTACTGCGGAGATTATTACGAGGGTAGCCGTTTATATTTCGGGAACTGGCAACACTATTAGTGCTGCCTCCGATCTGATGATTGCATCGTGAAGTTCGTCATTTTTGACGATATATTGACAGTTTTATTATCCGGTCGCTATTTCTATGGTTGACAGTAACTTGAAAATTTTATGTCAGCGACAAAATGGATTTAACTCGCGAACATTTGCGTGCAATTATTTTTTATAACTTTCGGCGTGGATGATCTCAACAAGAATGCATTGACGAGCTAAATTCTTTATATGGTGATGAGGCACCATCGAAAACTACAGTATATCGTTTGTGTAGTGAATTCAAACTTGGACGGCATTCTTTGGACGAGGAGTTTCGCGAAGGTCGCCCCACAAATGCTGTTGTGTTGGAAAACATTAATGCAGTGTCTGAATTGATAATGCAAGACCGTCATGTGACATACCGTGAGATCGAGGCATCTTTAGGTATTAGTAACACCAGTGTGCATAAGATCCTGCATGAACATTTAGTCGTTAAGAAGCGGGTATGTTGGGTACCACGTAATTTGATAACTGCTCAAAAAAAGACTTTCGTCGATTAGTCACGGGCGATGAATCTTGGATCTATACGTATGAGCCCGATAGTAAACAGCAGTTGACTGTGTGGGTATTCCAAGATGAGCCAAAACCAACAAAAGTTCGAAACACATCAAAACAAATGGTCGCCCGTTTTTTTGCCCGTTGCAACCGTGTCTTTAGAAAGTTGTAGAACGGTCAATTCCGAATGGTACACAACTATTTGTTTGCCAAAATTTTTGGAGAAATAAGGAAAACAAACCGAAAACGACGGATCATTCTCCACCATGACAATGCGAGAACAGGTCGGTTCAAACAATTGAATATTTGACCGGGAAAAACATTGAATTGATGAGCCATCCGCCGTACAGCCGTGATCTAGCACTCTGTGATTTTTTTTTCTCCCACACGTGAAGAAAAAACTTCGTGGTAAACGACTTTCTACGCCGGAAGAGGCAGTTGAGGCAAAAACTCATATTTTGGAAATACCCCCTTCACAGTGGCAGTAATGCTTTTCGGACTGGTTTAAATGAATGCACAAGTTCGCTGTCCCGAAATATAAACGGCTAGCCTCGTAAAAGCTTGATCTTGAAAGTCCATTTGATGATAGGGCAAGTGAATATAAGATATCCAAAATTCCATTAAAACTATTAAAAGAAATTTCTAAATTTGTTAAACTTTTTGCTTTGAGAGTGTAAGGATTTTCATTTGTTGATATTTTCTTTTTCACATGTACTTCAATTTTGAAATCGCGTGTTTTGTGATTTCGAGTAATTTTTTAAAATTATGGAATTGGATATTATTTACGTTCTAATATAATAACTATAAATAAAGAAAATAGTAATCGCAGTTTCTAAACTCGTGAAATTCATTTTGTATAACCACTCAATGCATGTAAATACATGTACACAATATAATTTATACTTTTCCAACCAAGCAAGCAAACGAAGTAAAAGTCAGTTTTAAAAGCTAGCTTTAATAAGAATTATTTGAAAACGATGTAAGGAAATGAAGCAGCGAAAACGCGCATGAATATTCTATTATTCATCAATATTTAAGATATTTGATACGACAAGTGTTAGCGTATACAGACACTCCTCAGTTTAACATACAAGTATACATGCGTACAATCTACATACATATTTACGTACACAACGAAGCGAAGATTAAATGGGACACCGCTTGAGGTGTTGCTACAACTGCTGTTTAGATGGACATAGAGGTAAGGGCATACACGTAGCCTTACAATGTCACATGAATGATTACCTAATGTAATCTAAAATTTATAACCGCGTATTAAGTATTTAAATACATTTTTAAAATTCCAATTTGAACAGATGATGTAGAATTATTTGAAAGGAAAGGGGCATTAAACAACTTACGCAAATTAATTGCCGGTGGTTATTGGACGAATTTTATTGAAGCAGCTCCACTCACGAATGGGATTTAAATAATTCGGTTGGCAAATAAATAATTCAGGATTTCACCCCATGGCTTTAATTAAATTTTCAGGTTAATTTACGTATTCGAAATGCCAAACGCATGTCTTTGTTTTACAATCGATCTGTTTCTTAATAAATGAACATTTTGTTTTTCCACTGACGCAAAAGAAAAAAATGAATTACAATTTACATAAACTTGTGAAAAAATTTTCTCATTAATTGCGACTTCCTTATGAACAATGGAAACTGTTCATTTCATGAAACAGTAGGTTATTTTGGACAATGCCATTTGATAAAAATCTCGAAGCAATTAGTTATCTACTTTGAAATTTCACCAAGCAATCGAGTGATCAATTTAAATGTGCACTAACTAACCAAACTGAACAATGCGATTCAAGAACAACCAAAATTGAGTTGAAAAGTAATGATTATGGAAGGCCACAAATGTCTTTGATCACACCAATATTTATATTTCATACTTTTAGTTGCTGTGTCCAAAGCAAATAAAACATTTTGTACGATGCCACGTACTGTTGGTTTGACTAATCTACGTTTTGTTACAAAATAAACATCGCTGTATTATTTAGAGAAAGCTAATGCATAGCGAAGGCAATTTAAAATTTTCCTGTTTGTCATTTGTTGTTTATTTTTGCGTGATGTAACCACGTGTTTGCCCAAAATTTTAATGAAGTAACACTGTTTAGTTTACAATTGTTAATATGTCATTTTTAATATGTTTTAAACAATGGAGAGTCTGTGTGCACGCAATTTCAAAAGGGGAATTAACGTGATGAGAATTTTTTATCAGGAGAAATTTTGTGACAAACTTCTATAAGACATATACACACACACACACACACACATTTATATATATATATATATATACATATACAATATATATATATATGCACAGAGAGAAAGAGAGAGAAACGACACACATATGTATATACAGTGATGGCAGGAGTTAAAAGAACAAACAAAATATTCATCTGATACTAATCTTAAATTGAGAACAATCACAATAAAAGAATAGAATGTATAATGACTTTATTCAAAGAAAATAATATATTAAAAATTGGTGTGAAAAGTAACAGCAGTGAACAAATAAAAATATATTTTTTATTAAAAGAAATTCTTGCATAAAAGCAATTAATTAATATTTTGCTGTGTGGCGTTTGTTTTTAATGACTGACATGTAGCACAGATTTCACTAAGTGTTGCCATCTTTCTACTGAAATAAATTTCCAAGTATTTTGAACTGCGCTCCATAGCTTTCGGACATTGGACGGTTTATCATCCTATGCACTTTTCTTATTTCCGTTCAAAGATTTTCGAAACTTGAAAATGTTGAAGTATATATTCAGATGACGGCCACTCCTGAGGCTACCTTACGAAACTCTGAGTGCTGCTAATAAGTTTTTTTTATTAAGAAGTAGTCTTCTAATTGTCGACGCGCTAATTTCCTTACTATATTTGCAGAAATAGTAAAGGGTTGACTCTTCCCTATTCTAATAATACCGCTTCCTGTTCATGACAATGTTTTTCTTTTTCTTTCTTTTGTTTCTACTTTATTTCTCCATTACATCATTTTGGCGAAACGACCAAACGTATTTTCTATGAAATTATAAGATTTTGTTTATTGACAAATTGTACACCGTTAAATTGGGACGGTTACAGCACTAACTAAAAAGGAGAGATTTCCCGTTTCACATCATGTTTCGAAGTAAGGTAATCCAACGTCATCCGTCGTCAAATTTAATATTCGTCATTAGAATATTGCCACCAATTTGCACATACTTGTACAATCACATATCTTCGTAACGGGCGCTTATTGAAGATTGAAGCTAGCAGCATGTATCAAATTTTGCACTTGATTTCAACCGCAATAATTAATCTTTGATGTAAGTATAAAAACTGTTTGTTAAAATCAAGTACAATACCCTTACTTCCAATAATCATTATTCATTAATTACGTAGATGTAAAAGTTATTTCAGTTTAAGTGAACGAAATTAATGAACAGGTACGATCAGTTGTGTATATGACCTAAAATATGCATTAGTGCACACTACGGCAATTCGCAAACAGAAAAAATAACGATATCCGCACCTATTAAATAGCGAATGAAGTTTGCTTTTTCTGGTTCACGAGTCTATAGTTGTAATGTAACAAGTTCACTTTCTTTAACGACTCCTATGAAACTCACTCTTCAATTAGTTTTTTTTCCAAATAGTAAAAAGTATCAAGTCTGCGTACCATTAGAGTTGTATAAAGAAGATAAGTACTTATATGGAGTTAATAAGATGTGCAAAACAGCCGGAACTATAAATATACGACGACAAATGAGTCTAGAAAATCATAAATAAGTTTCTGTCCCTCAATGCATTCTGCATGTATGGTTGACACATGAAGTTTCTCTTTCTATAAAGTACCTTATCGTCGGCAATTTTTGAACTGAATTCATTTCCCGACATGTACTGAAAACACGCGCCTAATGTAAATAGTGAAAGTAGTCGTAATGACGTGATGTAATCTCATCAGATTATAAGTATTTCATTAGTGATTTGTGTGGGTTCGTTGTTAAAAATAAATTTTATTGAGATTTAGTCAATTACCTAGTGTCTGTAAGTATGCGGCTGCAGTATACATACTTACGTATACCGTATGTACTAACATATATATATATATATATATGTATGTTAGGTTTAACGTAAAACTAGTTTTGTAAGGCCAACATCATCGATTCCCAATTAAGAACAAGTATGCTTAAAGGTAAACGATGTGTTTGTTAAACTAAGACAGGCTTCTAAAAGAAGAGATGATAATTTCGAATTATTTAGGTAAGTTACAAGTATGTACATACATATGTACATACGTAATTTATCGAAAGGAAAGCTGTTCCTTATTACTACTGTAGTCAATTACATACAAAAGTTTAAATGTTTAAACTTTGTGTTTAAAGACGGGGCCTTTAAAATTATGGTATAATTAGAATTATGTAAGATTAGTGTCGCTTCCTCGACGGTTTTTTTAGTTTTGTGGTAGATAAATTCCACATATGCGTTTCCTGTATAATCAAATTAAACCACAGGTTAAAAAAGTCGAGAGAAATAATTGAAGAGCAGCACGAATTCTTTTCATTTATACACAATTTGAAAATATAACATGTACGAGAGTAGCCGTTTATATTTCGGGAATAGAAAACAGCAAAAAATTTATTATCGAAAATAGTTTTATTGCTTTCCAAAATATTTTTGAAAATCAATGCACTTTTGCATTCGTTTAAACTAATCCGAAAAGCATTGTTGCCACTGTGAAGGCGGTATCTCCAAAATATGAGTTTTGAATGCCCCAGCTGCCTCTTCCGGCGTAGAAAACTGTTGACCACGAAGTTTATTCTTCACGTGTGGGAACAAAAAGAAATCACGGGGTACTAAATCAGGGCTGTACGGCAGATGGTTCATCAATTCAATGTTTTACCAGGTCAAATATTCAATTGTTTGAACAGACTTGTGAGAGCTCGCATTGTCATGGTGGAGAATGATCTGTCGTTTTCGGTTTGTTTTCCTTATTTCTTCAAAAACTTTTGACAAACAAATAGTTGTGTACCATTTGGAATTGGCCGTTCTACAACTCTCTAAAGGCACGGATGTAACGTGACCGGTTTTTCCGAAAAAACAGGCCACCATTCGTTTTGATGTGCTTCGAGCGTGAACAACTTTTGTTGGTTTTGGAATATCCACACAGTCGACTGCTGTTTACTATCGGGCTTTATAAATATTTTTTGAAGCATTTTTTGGCACCAATTGACGCGAGTCCTTTTTTGAACGGTTGTCAAATTATGTGGTATCCAACGTTAACATAGCTTCTTAACGGCTAAATGTTCATGTAGGATCTTATGCACGCTGGTGTTACTAATACCTAGAGACGCCTCAATCTCACGGTATGTCACATGACGTTCTTGCATTATCAATTCAGACACTGCATTAATATCTTTCGACACAACAACATTTGTGGGACGACCTTCGCGAAATTCAGCGTCCAAAGAACGCCGTTCAAGTTTGAATTCACTATACCAACGATATACTGTAGTTTTCGATGGTGCTTCACGATCATATAAAGAATTCAGTCCGTCGATGCATTCTTGTTGAGATAATCCACACCGAAAGTTATGAAAAATAATTGCACGAAAATGTTTGCGAGTTAATTCCATTTTTTCGCTGACATAAAATTTTCAAGTTACTGTCAACGATAGAAACAATGACCGGATTTAAAACTGTCAAGGTAATATATTGTCAAAAATAACAAACTTCACGATGCAATCATCGGATCGGAGGCAACACTAACAGTGTTGCCAGTTCCCGAAATATAAACGGTTACCCTCGTACACAAATGCAGTATGAAAGATATCGATTACAGAAGATGATGGATGAAATCTTGAACCTATTAATAGTTATATAGCATGCATGAATAAATATTTCGCAGTGTCGACATTTAGGAACTTTACTTTCTCTCGAGTTTTTTCTATATAGTCTCGGTTACTTATTAATTTTTCCTCTTTGGACAAAAACTGGAGATATATTAATATATATTCCATTGAATTTTATTTCCACAAACATATTTAAAAACTTCGCCAATAATTTTAATAAAACATTATCGAATCTACGGAACGCAATAAATTAATTAAATAAAACGTGCCTTTCTGGACGTTAGGAATACGAAATCGATGACGAATATTCTTCTTTCCCTGACTAAAACGAAACTTCTAAAAATGTGATACCCCAGATTATGCATGTATGCATGCACAGTATTCTAAATGATCATTAATTATTAAGAGAAATTGGAAGAAGGAAGACCGTTCGTTACAGCATCGCAATCCATTAACGTGTTATTATACAAACAGCAATTTGCAGCTTGTAAAATATCTCCAGACCCACATAAACTAAACGATCAAACGTTCTGTCACGTTGCACCGTGTTCAGAACATTCGCATAGAGAAGAAGAGGGAGGATATTATGGAACGTCTTCCTCGTATGTTATTGCGTAATTGCAGCGAGTTTCTATAAAACTGCGACTGCAAACGTGCGCATCTCGAAAATCAAAAAGCGCTTGCGGTGAGCAGATTATAAATTCAACGATAAAATGCGCTATAACGTGCATGCATGCCTTCGGATTTATTTGTTCCTGTATTTAAGCGGTGCTAGAACGCGGACTGTAACGTGGGCAATGGGTATTATTATTGGTAGCGATGCTCATGAAATATGTATTCATTTATGATTGTTTGAAAAATGCGTCGACCTTATAGGAGTTTCATTAGTCGAAGCAGATTTTTGGATTTACTATAATTTCTTCGACGTCTAATTTGCGTCAGTTAACGATTAGAATTGTTATAGGGTAGGCCTGAATGTAAAATATGTCGACATACCATTAAAGCAATCGGTTAAGAAAACTTGCAAATTATTTTAAACAAAGTAAGATATGATGTTCCAGAAAGGACTCGTTAAACTCCAATAATTCAGAAGTAAGGTTACGAACATCCAATTTCACATACGCTAATGCGATTATTTGTTATATGTGTTTGAAATACGGTATGTTATTTTTATAGAGCAAGAGATACTTCAACCAAATCAAAAAGAAATTTTCTTTACAAATCCCAGTGAATGGCCTTGATTGTTTGGAATAATCCCTTGTATCGTTGTCACTCGCCTAACTCGGAAGAACATTCAGTTATATGAGTATATGTAGAATAGAACTAAACTCAATATTTAGTTGGCTATGGTCGTTTAATAGTAGCAAATAATGTCATCTGAAACTATGAGGAAATTATGAGTAGCTAGTACCGTTAGCATTCATAGTTTGTTCATGTTTGATCGTGAAAATGGTAGACCTTCAAGTAAAAATAGCGTAATACTTGATCTTAAGAAATTCTTGCAGTTCATCGTTATTATAAAAAAAATAGTATCGATAGTTTGACTTGACTTGACTTGACTTGAACTAAAAGTAGAAAAAAAAATAATTGGCTTCGACATAAAACTTATAATTAATTGAGAAATCTGCAAAAACCTAAAAAAGTTTTGAAAGAAGAAAAGATCGAGTTTCGCATACGAATACGGAAATTTAAAATTAAAATAATAGACTTTTGAGTAATATATTGTTTTACAATTAAGGGTACCGCTATTAAACGCACTTGAAAACTGAAACTTTTGGCAACAATCGCATTTTAAGACTATCAACGCTTGACTAGTTGATTGTATTATATATATATATAAGGGTTATTCTTTAAATAGGGCCCGTTAAAATATGAAAATACAATAAATACTGTAAATATCATTAAAATATATTTATTTTCGTATTCTACATACTTTTGTTTACTTTTCTACATAATTTCCATTTTTGTTCGAATAATTATTTTACCATTCAACAAGTTTTCGAATTCCGACATCAAAGAAGTCCACCACCTGTGGAGAAACTCAATCCATGATTGCAGTTTTCACTTATTCGTCGTCGTTGAACTGTCGACGACCAAGGAACTCCTTCGAGTATCGAAACAGATGAAAATCAATGGATTCAAGGTCTGGACTGTAAGATGTTTGATCCAAATGTTCCCATCCAGAAGACCTCATTAGACCTTCTGTTTGTGCAGAAACATATAGCCTTACATTGTCATGGAGCAACATCATACCGGAAAACATTAGGTCAAGATCACACAATACGAATTAGAATTGATTGTTGTGCCTCTCATCATAAAATCCACTAACAAAATCGCTTTGCTGTCCCTAAAAATAGTTGCCATGATCTCGTGCTGAAACTGTCTGTTTACCTTTCTATGTGGTTGGCGACGATGTGTGTCGCCATCGACTCGCGCTTGGATTCAGGAGTCATGTGAAATACCCAAGTCTCATCTCCCGTAATGACATGGTTCAAAAATTCATCTTTTTGCTGATCGTATCGAGTCAAAAACGATGCAGCGCAACTTAATCTTTTTGTCTTGTGATCGTCAGAACACACAGAAAACAAAATTTTCAATACCGCAGTTTCTCTGAAGCAATGGTGTAGAGAACTAACCTTGAAACCTGCGGAAAATCAATTGATAACTTTGAAACCGTGAATCCTGGGTCCTCTCAAATTTTGTTGTGCACATCACGAACCAAATCTTCAGAAATCAGAGAAAGTTGGCCTGCGCGTGGCTAATCACGCACATTAATCCGCCCGTCCTTGAACATTCTCACCCACTTTCGAACTTTACTATCGATCATAGCGTTGTCATCGTACATTTAACAAATTTAACGGTGACTTTCCGCTACTGTCAAGCTTTTTGCACTCAAGAATCAAATTACAGATCGCGCAAAGCATGCTGCTCACTTTCGTTCGCAAGCGGAACTTTTCACAAAATAACCCTCCTATATATATATATATATATATATATATATATATATATATATATATATATATATATATACACACACATATATATATATATATATATATATATATGTGTGTGTGTGTATACATGGTGACACAACTATTGGATACTTTTAATTTCTCAGTTTTACAGTATTAATACATATATACAATGGCTAAAAGTACGGAAGAGATCGAATGAAGGGCGATTTGAGAAATTTCCCAAATAACCAGCTCGTTTGAGACAATATCTTAAAATATTCTTATTTTATGAGATAACTTACTGAATGAAGGTTGTTAAAAAGGAATCATTCTATTATTAATAACACCCTATCAACTACATATGTTTCATCGAATGCACGAATCGTCAGGTTGATTTGTGTTATTAGTGAACGATTCCTTCAGAGTGTTTATCATATCATTTCGATACAGAAAATAATGAATAATATCATATGTAGTTGATAGGGTGTTATTAATAATAGAATAGAAGAATAATAGAATGATTCCTTTTTAACATTCTTTAATTGGCATAAAGCCTAGACGTAAGTTTCTGTCTATTACACACTGGAAACATAGTCTCCGATCTATGTGAGATAGAAGCGTTCTTGCTTTGTCGGTCAATACATTTATGTATTGGTCGAGAGAGGGAGATATGATATTATTCATGAATGAAGGTTCCTAATTCATTGCAGAGCATTTAGAAATTAAATGCTCTCGATGTACTGTACAAGTAATAATAAAACGCTACTGCGAAACAGGGGATATAAGAGAAAGAAGCTCGTCTATCAGCACGAAATGCCAGGAAAAAACTGTGTTGACGAACGTTAAGCTAACAAGAAAAAGAGGACGAAAAATATGGTTGAAACAAAATTATGATTTGTTATACCACCATGCTAGAACTAGAAGTTGTATAATCCACAATAGAAAAATTATTTGAAATAAATATGAAGGAATCTTGTTTCAACATTACAACGTACCATGCTATTACTGCAAGTTTAAAAGTAGAATATTGTTTCTAGAAATCGCAATTGAACATTTATCATGGTCTCCATAAAGTCCAGACGTAAAGCCTATGGGAATTATAAAAAAAGGAGGTAAACAAGTGCAAATCAAAGCAAGCATTGAAAGCAGCAATTTTAAATAGATGGCAAAATATTTCAGAGAAAACGTATCGAAACTAATCTCGAGTTTGCCTAAATTCATAAACATTTTTAAAAAAGCGCGCGACGTTTCCATTTAAGTACCAATATTTGTTTTATTTTTTCTTTTGTTCAGATTTCATAAAGCTTGGGATTTTGAGGGTGCTTAATAAGTACATATATCACTGGTTCTACATCATACATATACATATGTATGTATACTATAATACATTCTAGCCCATTTCTTTGTTTAAAGAGCATTCACAATTCCGGAACACCACTTATTATTTTCAAGACCATTCAGTGTTCGATAGCAGTAGTAAAAACGAATATATTATAAGGTCTTTAAATTCATTTTGATGAGATACACGTGTTGAGAAAATAGTATAAAAATTAATTACTATGAAGAAGGAATATTATATACGAATCTAATAATTACTTGCAACATATCATTGGAGCACTAGATGTATGAATATTTCCAGTAACTATTTTACTATTCAATTAGTTTTCATATGTTCTCAATTTTAAAATTGTTTTCAAGATTTAATTAATCCTGAAACATAAATGAAAGCGCATTGTTCATACCTTATCGCCTTTCATTTGAAGTTCATTAAAATTATATTTGCAAAGTAGTAAAAAATTATATACAATTATAGGTTATTATACTGATACTCTAATCATTTCATTTTAAACACATATTTAGAAATCATTTACGAAAATATTTGTAAATTAAAATTTACATACATAAGTAATTTATATTATTCTTGAAGCGCTCTAATTAACTTATTTATTTATTAGCTTTCAGTAAATGAAAACACCATAATAACAAGAGAAAAGCCAGTGACATACCATGTGTATTTTATCCATGATTTCGCTCAGTTGCTCCTTACTACACATCTTTAGATTTTTTGAACACAAACACAAATCTATGTGTATTTTCTGTCAAACATAGTCAGTCTATACTATTAACACTGGACCACATCGTCCTTGCCCAAGAGTCTTTTCTAAATCTATATTTAAAATTTAATTTTTGTAGAAAAAGTCGTGTGCTGTAGTAAAAGAAAATATTTTTTCCCCTAGGAAAAAGTGGTCTTATGAATACACAAAACAATAATTTAATAATAATTCAATTACACTGTGCTTACACTACTGCAAAGTTAGCATATCATATCAGTGGTCGATTAACATAAAATATCTATTCGCTGACACCTTCCTCGACTTCGTCTTCGCGGTAACTAAATGTGTGTACACTAACAGGACCACGTTCTTGATCTACCTGACTCGGGCAGGTGTAATCTCGCAACTACCCACTCTACTCTACTAGTTGGTGTCTTTGAAAACAGAACCGAAGAACGGGGCAAGAGCAAAAGCAAAGAGCGCGACCCAGTTGCGATCGAGGCGCCATGCTTTTGCCACTAAAACGAGAAAGTGCGATTCAATACTATTATTGTTGTTATTGATTTCTTGTGTCGACGTAATAAACTCCTGAAGCCATAGATTGAAGTCGACATAAATCCTAATTTATTACCAATTTTTGGATGAAAACATGACACACATATAATAAAATATAATTTAAACCATTGCAAAATCCCCGTCCTATATATTAAAATGATATTATTTAAAATTTAAGTTCTGTTTTATTCAATTACAGATCATTAAATCTTTTTAAAGATATGAGTTAACAAAACCTACGATGAATAATCATCCAATCTCCTGTTTAATTAAAGAAAAATGAGATACATATAGAATGTCTATAGGAGTGGCATTTCAAAGAGAAGCGAGCCGCATTGGCAGATAAGTGATTTCTCGCAAGACGAAATATGTTGGCTTGGTTTAATTGAGTTATTGCAGAATCATCTTTTTCAAGAAAATGAAAGACAATTTTTGTACGAAACAAAGTATTTTTACTTTGAAATTCTAATTATGTAAGTAGTTTGTTACGACTGAATTCTGCCATGCATATTTATCTTATTTCATTTTTCAAAAACCCTGTATAGTCTGTGTATTTGGTTATTTATGTATGTTCATATACCGTTTGTGTAACGTTTTATTTTGATTTAGTTTCATTGCATGGCACATTAGTATATTGTCATCTATTTGTTTATTTTATCGCAATTATTAAATTTATGCGTATTTTATGTTAACTTCTCATTTGATTCAATAGAATCTTTTATGTAAGCCGAAAAAAGCAAGTTTTATCATGTCTGGAGTTTTTATTATGCCTGTATGCACAACATAATGAATCATACTATATATCTGTCTCACTGTCCTGTTAGATCTTATTCATTTATTTCGTCGTCAGCACAATTACTACTTAGCCCCCAATATTTTTTTGTATCACTGAATTAATGATTAACATATGAAGTGGATAATATACTATTAACCACCATAAAATACCATATTATGGATTTGTCGAATACGTCGATATACGTACTTCAATATTTAATTGAACCAATCCATCATTGAAAACCCGAATTGCGAACTTATAAATGTAAATGATGAAATAATAGCAAGCACTTTATGTTCTAATTTATTGGAGATAAATAAAATGAATATAAGAAAACCTTCCTCAAATGCAGACGAAAATACTTTCTGCGATCTCCATTTCAACTTTAATTAACATAAACGTTTAAAATAATTGTTTCGCTTTCATATATTTATTAGGAGCTAATCATAAGGCACGCTCGAGCGTTAAACCACTAATGACTCTTATATTCATTGAAAAGACCAAAATGGCCGCCTTAGTTTTTCACTTGCCTTTTACCCTCTTTGTTTATTGCTCATTAGCGGCTACCTGTTTTCAGAGCACCTTGAAAGAGCATGAAAACCAATTACCGGTAAGAAATGACCTGAAACCCATTTACGTTGAGTAAGAGAGGCTTTCCATATGCGTAAGAATCGTTATTTGCAATATTGTTTATGCCCAGACTTTAAATAGAAATTATATTGAACGGAATAGGCAATTTTGTAGTAGGCAGTAAGAGTACAGTATACACATAAATAATAATTTTTGTTATTTTATTATGAAAATATCATAATTAATTAATGCAGCGATTTTTATTAAATGTGTTAGTTAAATCATCGCTTGATTTTTCGTGTGTATTTCATACGATTGTATGTTTGCATAGTTTTTAACTCGGGATGGGGGGTTATATATGGTATGTACATATAGCAGTGGTGTCGGCTCAATGTAGCAGCGCTGGGTGACTCGCTGCTTAATAATTCTTATGTCACAAACCATATTTTCTCTAATTATGGATAAGATTGTCGATATAAAAATGTTTAAAGCTATTCTCAGTTATGCGAGCAATCTATAAGAAATTACTGACGCTTTTATTTATGTTACACGCATTCCACAAGTGAACACGCACACAAGCACATAATTAAAGGTTACTGAAACAAAATTTGACGATATGCATAGGGTTTTGTTTTGTCGAAATCATGTCCTTCCGACAGTCACTTTTACACTCATATTATAAACTTGGTTCTGCGCAGACAAATAGCAACATGGCCAATTGTTGCTATTTATCTATCAACAATACAATGTTTGTATTCTACTTGTTTTGAACTGTTGTCTTACATGAAATGAAGACTAAATCTAAAACTTGATATTTGGATGAAAACCTCAATTTTTTCTAAGGAGCTTACTGGCGATTTCTCGCGGTCGTAAAAACTATTTCAATGTTGACATTTATGAAACTCTTTTGGTTTAGTTTTGAGAATGGAGGACTTGAAAAAAAATCAAATCGAAATGAAGTATTTTATTATGTAAATGGATTATTTCTAAAATTCTATAATTTCGTTTTTAATAACAGAATATACGTATGGGCATAGAGTGATATAAAGCATGAAACAAATCTCTTGCATTATCAAAAATTACTGATTCTTTCAAATGAACGCAATAACGAAAGGCATTTGCAAGCGTACTACTTACATATACTACAATGCTGTGCCTAGTAAATTTAAGTGCTTCTCCCTTCCACGTTTTAGATTTCTCTTGAAACAAGAGTTGTTGTCCAGATAGCTGTGTGTTGCCTTCTCTTCATCTTACCTGATTATTTGAATTCAACTTGTTGTGTATCATTGAAAAAAGTTTTTTTTCTTTTCCCGATGTATTTACTTACAGAATTTTAGGTTAGTTAGTTTTTAGGCATTTTCTTTTTTTGTCAATTTGTTTGTTAGTCTCAGGGTGCATAGGAAGAACAACTTTGTTTAGAGTTGATATGCACCCTGTGATTTCCAGGGGGGGGGGGGGGGGGGGGAAAATTATGGAAATTGTATTTTGATTTACTGTAGGGATAAATTTGGATATTTCTGTCTTTTCTTTTTGGAAATAAACTATTATTATTATTATATATCGAGCGATTTCAGCTTTGTACATAATCTAGCCAAATACTAATTGTGAGTGCAAATTATACGACCATTACACGAGAATTACAGCTACTTTAATCACTTCATGTCATGACGTGACCAAAACGACAAATAAAATATTTATGTGTTCTAACGGTTTTCACCTTTTAACTGGGTGGACATGATGAGATCGGATTATAGCAAAACATTAGATTCTCTTGTACATGCATACTTGTACTCAATAGAAATGCAAATGTCTGTAATTTTCGTTATATTTATAATGGCTTAACATTTGTACATTCGTACATATGTACATACACGTACATATAAACATCAAACATACTGCATTCTTGTGTTGGTGGGAAAAGCACGCGCCTGGGAGGTATTTCAAATGTAAATTGTTGTTAATTGTACATACAGTACGTTGGGCCTAAATGAGAACAAATATATATACTGTTAATGAAAATCAGTGTTTTAAACTGATGCATCGTATCACTTACTATTTTGTATATTTTATTCCATTGGAGAAAATTCGAAAATTATGCAAAGAAAGGCACTTTTTAGCTTCATGACGGTGTTTCTGAATAATTCATACCTTCTTTAGATCTACTGCAACTAAAAGAAAACAATTATAAGCGTAATTATAACATCGTGCTAGGTATTTGATGTGATTTTAATACAGATATTGCACTTTCCTTTGTATGATAAATATTTTATCGTTTATCTACAAATAGATTTGTATTCCAAGCACAGCCCTTTTATATAGTTGAGATTGAATATTTCGTCCAGCCGTTCTGAAATTTCTTTTGGATTTAGTTTAGATTATAACCTATACATTATCACTACAGCTTCAAGTATTGCAAGATCACTGGGCATACCGTGCATTTAAAGAATCTCTTTGAATTATATTTCATTGTCTGATTATGCTTACAAAATAGGCAAAACGCTCATGAGTATTTATAGTAGTAACAGGTATACATACATCGTGTACAATGCAAATTAAGAAATCTTTCTGGAACGAGTGGGTTCATACATGGACATGAACAAATACCTAAACATATTACAAGCATGGCGTGTAAACAGATGATGATTTTATATTCGTTGGAATTTTAAACAAAGAATATTTAATTTTGTTTTTCAATTGAACGTCAATTGAAAGAATTTCGTTTACGATTTTATTTAACATTTATTTATTTATTTATATTTTGGATTTGATTTATTTTGAGATTAAACTCAAGAGTGCGGCTGAAATTTTTTTCACCATTTAGTTTGTGCATTTTATGGTCAGCGGGTAGGCTACTTCGGGGAAATGAAGATGAAATGGAATAATAAGTAAGTTACAAAGATAAAAATACATTAACTTCCCTTCCAGTTTCCCAATTATACCCGCATCAGAGTTTTTAACATTGTTATTGTTTCATGAATAACAACAGTGCAAGAAAATGGTGGAAAACTTTTGGAGCAATATTATTCGAATTGAATATTGTCTGTCCAATGATAGTATTTCACGGTCCATTTGAAATACACAAAAACTTAAAAACATGCACGTACTGAAATAAATCGTAGGTACACAAAATACGCGCAGCTACACTTTTGGAATATCTGTAATTTCCAGCGAGTAATCTAACATTCGCGCAAATCATATATTGAACAAGTTTTGCTTTATCGAGCCGATGACATTTCGTTTTAATACACGACGATATTTTTTCATGAAGAATAACATTTTATCCAGCAGAAGGACTGCACCTATCTGTTGTGAATGCAAACAACACGGATGGAGTACGAGAATACGCGCGTTGCAAAATAACGCTATAATTGTGTCCAATAACGCAATAGTTACATGACCCAGGCTATTACTAAATTCAAATGTTGAAAATTGAGTAAAGCTCTTATTTGATTTCTTTTAGCATATTTTATATATACCCTTTAATATTGAACATTTTATGGAAATGCACTTCAAATTTTGCACATGCGCAAGTATTTTAAGTGGTAATTGGAGCCATGAAAACCCCATGCGAATTTCTTTTCATTTTCCATTTCAAAAAGTATCATTTCAATTGCATATTCGTTTTGATGATTAAAAATTGCATAAATTAAACGTATGTGACTTTTCCATTGCATTTCATGTGTATGGACGAATCGCATATAAAATTTTTTCCCAAATATTATTTTAAAATATTTAAATTTAGAAGTAAGATTAAATATAAAAAAATTAAATCGACATAGTAAGTAAACTTGAAATTATTTTGTTTTCTTTATTTTTTTATGTAAATAGTCTTACAAAGGTTCAGCGCGTACCAATCTGAATTTATGTTAGAATTACAAGTATCTAATTATTCGTTGGTAAATTTGATTGAAGCTGTGATAGATTAACTTAATCATTTAAAGTTGATATGTAACCCCTTTCCACATTAACTTTCGTATTTCGTGTATGTATTTGGACAACTAAATTATCATATCATCAGCAGACACCTGGAAACCACGGCAAAAAACCTTCCTACGGAATTTCTTTCGAACGGATTTTGTCGTGGTTTCCAGGCGCGACACTATTTAATTATCTGCTGATGATGACAATTTAATCTTCGAAATATGTATATAGAATAAGAAAATTACTGTGGAAAGGAGTTATATATCAACATTAAGCGATTAATTATTCGTCATCTATGTGTTATGCTGAATTTCATTTATGGCTAATCATTGCTTTCAAGTGGGTGTCATTTCAATGTTATAGAAATTTAGGTTGAATAATGGTACTTTATTTTCAATAATGTAGCCAACATCAATAAATATTGGTGGCTTGGTTCTGTTTCGGAAGCATTGCATTTTGAATACTAATTTCTGATAGTTTCTGATCCATTAAAGTATAATATTAAAATAAACACCAAAATTGTGTATTCATATACACATATTTATCTTGGGTTTTCTTTGTGTACCAAAACTTGACGAGGCAATTCTTTGATATAGTAACGTTCCTATTTTTCTGTTTTAATATTTATTGCAAATATTCCTTTTTTGATTTAAAATTAAAATAGCTGTTTAGCTCTTTATGCAATTATTTAATTTTTTTGCTGCTACTACAAGAAATGCATATCAAAGGCGACAATTCAAAGCGGACCGTTAACGATTTAACAGACCGTCAAAACGTCTTTTCCAAGCGTACGTACAGCTCTCCTGAATGTGCGCTTGTTCGAACGATCCAATTAGCATGCGTTTTCTCTCGCGGAACAGTACCGTCGTCGCTATTATACATACACAGACATTTTTGTTTTGTAGTACGCTACAGGATAACCATACACAAATGTGAGCACACATGGATGGGGGTCCCGTTAAGAATACTTAATTAAAAACCGTAATGCGTATTACAGCGGCACGTTTGAGTGTTTCCTAGCCTAGATCATGTCCGTACAAGCGGCCTTTGTAGGGCACACGTCTGAAGTTTACGTGATCACTGTACGAGATAAGCTTCACTATCTGAACGATGTTAATGCTAAAATATCGTATAGAAATGACTTTTTTTTTTTAATTTAATCCTAGTTTTAACAAAAAGATTGATTAATACCACACTGTGAATATGATTCATGTATTTTATTAGATGTGACGGTAGGTATTCTATATTTAGCAAAAAAACGGAGAAAAATATTTCTCCATTTATGCTGCCGCATAACACAAATATACATACATACGAGAGTGGTCTAAAAAGTTTCCGACCTTAACGTGAAGACGACAGCACTCATCAATAAAAGCTAGGGAATGTAGTTGTGTATCTATTGTCAGGCACTCACCAAAGTTTCAGCCATTTTGGACACGCAGTTGTTGAGTGTCGAGTATCGAGCTATCATTAAATATTTGTTTTTGAAAGGCAATACGTGTACGCAAATCAAAGAAGAGTTGGACTCTATGTACGGGGAAATCTGCACCATCATTTACCACAGTGAAATTTTGGGCAGCTGAATTTAAACGTGGTCGTAAGAGCTTGGGAGACGATGAACGTTCGGGATGTCCAAAAACTGCAACTACTGACGATAACATCGCTACAGTTCACCAATTGATGCTAGACGACCGTCGAACGAGAGTGAGAGAGATAGCAAAGGCTATAAATATGTCCAAAGAACGTGTTTGTCACATGGTAAATCAAGATTTAGAAATGAGAAAGCTGTCCGTGCATTGGGTGCCGCATTTGCTAATCTTAAATGAAAAACGTGTTGTTCCCTCATCTAAAAATTGCGCTCGGAAGACAGAGATTTTCGTCAAATGAGGAGGCAATCACTTTCGTGAACAATTATTTTGCAGAGAAAAACGCCGAGTACTATTTGGACGGGTTAAAGAGATGGGAGTATCGCCGGGAGAAGTGCGTAAAGTTACTAGGGGACTATGTAGGAAAATAAATATAAATTTTAAGAAAAAATGTCTTGTATCTTCGTTAGGTAGGAAACTTTCCAGACCACCCTCGTATATGATGTATATGTATGTTTATGATTTTGTCAAAGTGAAACTAAATAAATATTAACTTGGTTCTGTTGAAAATAATGCGTGAATGTAAAATGTGTTCATGCAACTATCATTTTTAGCCGCTTATTAGCAATGCATCGAGCATATTAACATTTAAAAAATATTATGAGTAAAAAATCATTTAAAGATCTAATACTTTAGTGTCAAATAAAACACTAAGTATTTTAAGTAAGCACTTTTGTGGTTCGTGAATAAAAGTAGTTCCGTGTTTAATACGAAATTGTTACTTAATGCAAGATCTTTGATAAAAGGAAATAAGTAGACTCATTAAAACAACAAAGAAATACATCGAATATACACCAGTATTTTTTAAATTAGTGATTGCGCTACAGATATAAAGTATTTACAATTGTACATACAAAACTACGAGCACGAAATTATGAAGGTTTTCCTGCCTATGCACATGCGCGAACATAAATGCGTACTTTCTACCTTTCGGTATTCTATAAATCAACCAAAAATTAATATTGAATGAACTTGTCATCATTGTTAAAAGAAAAGCATTTGTTTCTTATTTCAAAGTTCTCATAATTTGGTCCAATAAACATTTGTAATTTTCTCATTGTAGTACAATAATTCGACATCTTGTAAGTGTATCACTTTGTGTTAAATCAGTTTATGAAAAAATGCTGCAATAGTCTGTCGAATTAATATTCCTTTAAAAAAACAGAACGATAATTTAATAACACGAACAAGGTCACTTCCAGAGAAAAATCCAAACCCGGTGCTTTCCTTCTTAGATTATATAAAAGATACTGGGAACAATTAACTTGATATATACTGACATTACACCAACATCATCAATTTAAAAATAGTTCAAAACTGTCGAAATACTGGGACAAAAATCAGAATACTGGAGACCTGATAATTTTAAGTCTAAACTCTTATATTTTTCAATTTTTTTTCGTTTTGGCAAAGCTGTCGCGCCCCCCCCCCCCTGGAGACGGCGCATGCTTTGAAAACCGCTGAATTGTATGTTTGTTGTTTCATACGTACTCACGCAGTTGCTATATTGGACCGCCGATACAAATTGACCATTCTAATAATTATATAATAATATAACTAGGAAGAGTTTTCGAGAATTAAAAACGTCTTCACCGACGTAAAATAAAAAGAAAATCGAGTCCCCACAATTCTTCTACATTCGAACAGTTTATAATTTTTACAGATATGTCACTAATTAGACATACATATATGGAGTATTACAGAAAACGGAAAGCCTACCAGTGCATTATCCTGTTTAGGCGACTATGAGTTGAATTTATAGTAATCAGACACAGTAGTAGTACATTGTTTCGTTTGATTTATTCTTTTAATTGTTATCGTTAATTCTTTAAAGTGTATTTTGGAGATTCATTTAACGTCCAACTTTTATCCACACTGCCTTTAATCTCTAAATTGTCACTCTTTGTGGCCTTGATTTTTTACCCAAGACACTCGCACGATTCTTCTTTGTCTAGAAGCTTAAATCATTATAGCCGTCCTCATTGGATATTCCATTCTGTATGCCGAACAAATATTCTTATGTTTCTTCTTTGTTAGGGCCTTGTAACTGTTACAGTCCTATCGAAATTACAACGTTTCGATTGTTACGCAACACAAAGTTACACCAAAAATTACTGTATACAAGCACGTTCGCGTTTGAATACGCACATACAAACATAAACAACGGTATCGTCTCGTTAATTATTATCGTCGCTCCATTAACGAGTCCATTAAGTCCGTATGCGAACGTATCATTTTATCACATTAAAAGTTATGTATGACGTACAAACTATGTACATATAACCTGAATATGGTCGGTGAAAGCACGGAACCACATTAAATGCAGCTGATTATCGAACTATGTTTGTAAGTGTCCACATCTGAATGTGTCGAACGAGTTTAATTAATGAATATGGTTCGGCTGTTGTTATTGTGCGTACGATTAGCGCCAAAGAGGAGGTTTTACTACTTCACCGCAAAGGGAAGGTGAAAATATATTACGAAATACGTTATGGCCAATGAGGCAATGAAACTATTTCATTACCCAATTTAATGCATACAGTGGGTCACTGATTTTCATCAATTTAAATTCGATTGTCGCACGACAGACGATTGAAAATACGAAAGCCATTTACAACCGGCTCATCTCTTTCGGTGTTTAAAACTTTTCATACCCTTCTCCACCCCTTCACAAACGACGTCTTTTCTTGCATCCGCGAAAAGAAACTATCAAAACTTTTCTTCGATTCTAATTTATTTATTTCATTCCTAAATGCGTACATCGCTTCTAAAACAAAGCATCTTTATTGTAATCCATTATCTGTAAAAGCAGAAAGAAATCACTACCATAAAGTGTAAAGTGCAAGACAAAGAACGTTCTGGTAGACCGAAAAAGTTGTAAGATGCGAAACCGCAGGAATTATTAGATGAAGGCCCAACCCAAACTTAAAAATAATTGGCAGAGGCATTAAATTTGGTTCAAGAAACGATTAGCGACCGATTCCGAGCAGTGGGAAAAATCTAAAAGATGGAAAAATGGGTGCAACATCAGTTGAATGACAGGCAAATGGAAAATCAAAAAATCATCTGTGAAATGCTGCTTCAAAGGTATGATCGGAAGTCATTTCTGCATCGAACAGTGACGGGTGATGAAAAATGGATTTATTTCGAAAACCCTAAGCGCAAAAAATAATGGTTATCTCTTCGCCAATTTCGAAGAAGTTATAAAATGGCCGGATGAATGGTTTTGCTCAAAGGACAAACAATATTTTTGGGATGGCATCCATAAATTGCCTAAATTTTTCCATTGTCTTGAAAATTATGCAGTTTTTTTACGAAAAAACCGGTACAATAGCCCTCCAGTCCTAAAATATAAACATGACCAGTAATATCAAAAATATAGCAATCACTTTTATATTTCGACTTCTTCTCGAACAACTTTGTTGGAGCCAGCCGTCTTCTTTTAAAGGAGCCAATTGTTGCTTTTTTACGAAATTATAACAGTTATACTGCTATATTTCATCACACAACATAAAGTTCCATCACCTGTAATTATAATATTATATGTACATAGAAAAGAAAAAAAAATGATGACGAAGTGATCTAGTGTAAGTCTACACTAAGTCAAGTTGTTTTCTCTTTGAACTTGAATTAAACTATTGGGAATCTACTGCGCAAAAATTTGTGTCAAGGGTGGTGTCGTCAATTAACAATTTTTAGCTTAGAAAAATCGGCTACGTTAGAATTCACTGGGGTGGTCAATACGACAGCTAAAGAGACTTGTCATAAAATACCTAATTAATGCCCTCAAGACGTTCGTTTCAATTTAAGCCAGGTGAGAAATGCAATTGGATAATACGTTCAGTTTCATGTGTATCATGGAAAACCGAGAACAACAACCCTCATATGCAGAGCTGCAGATTCGACCTCGACTGTTTTTGTATGTATTAGTCACAGTGAAGACAAAGATTCGATGAAATATAACTTTTCCTTAGCAAATAAAATAAAACAAATCCTAATGTTTAGAGATAGTAGATTCCGCTATTGCCGTAAACCACACAGCAAATGTTTATAATTTACTAAACCAGAATTATATTTTATGCGTGGAATGGTTTCAGTAAAGTCACGCTGTAATAGCAACTGATCTAATAATAAATTCCACATGAGACCTTAATAGCGCCCACCACTCATTTGGATACATTAGGCGGAATATTTTGCACTGTGTTAAGCTGACTGGTACAGTTTGTCGTAGAGAAAACCGACCTTTTTTAAAATAGTAATTCTTAGTGGCGCCATCTATTAAAAAAAATATGCGTCAGTAAGGTAGGTCTTTCAGCAATGTTATGTCAAAATATCATGACATTTGCATCATTAGAGAGAAGTTGCGCATAAGAGAACAGTGTGCATTTGGCATTGGTCGAACAATAAATTTTGAACAAAAACAAATATCAAGTTGTGTTTTAGACTCGGTAAATCGTTTACTGAAACGTATAATTCGATGAAACAAGTGTATGTCGGTGCACGTTTATCACGTACGAGTGTATATAGGTGGTATAAATGATTCAAAAACGGTCGTACGGATATAAATGACGACGAACATCCTGGTGCAAAAAAATCTTTGGTTACGGAAAGTGACATCGAAGTTGTGCGTAAATTTATCAGAAATGAGCCGAAATCAGCATTGCGATACGTGTGAATGGAATTAAATATTTCCAAAGATTCAATTTATCGCATTTTGACGCAACATTCGGGACTGAGAAAGATTTGTGAAAGGTTTGTACCACACAAGCTAACTGAATTCAACATTGTACAGACTTGATTGAAGACTCAAAAAGGGACGAAAACTTCAGTCATTCTATTGTAGCTGGCGATGAGACGTGGCGTTTTCAATATGATCCAGAAATTAAGCGTTAAAGCTCTGAATGGACGCATCCAAGCGAAGAAATACCGAAAAAAAGCCTTTTGGAGAAGTCAAATGTCAAGACAATGTTGATTTGTTTTTATGATTCGGAAGTCATAGTACACAAAGAATTTGTACCAATTAGTCAAACAGTCAATATCTGTATAATATCTTGGAGTTATGAGACATCTTCTGGCGCATATTGGGGCGTAATGGTAGCTGGCATTTATTATATAATAATGCATCATCTTATCGCTCGACGCTTATCACTGACTTTCTAACTACAAATGGCATTTTAACCATTAACCATTCACCGTATTCACTGGATTTGCCCCCCTGTGATTTCCATCTATTCTCCAAACTTTATTTGCCGATGGAAGAATAGCGTTCGGCCGACGTCGAAGCCATTAAAAAGGTGTCGACGGCGATCTTGAAGGATTTCTCCAAAAATGAACTTAATTAAAATAGTAAGCTTTTGTTTTTATTTTAAAAAAGTTCGGTTTTCTCTGCGACAGACTGTGTAATTCTTCAGTGAATAATAACACTATTAACTACATTTGATTTCACATGAATTCGTCGAGTTCGTAAACATTCATTTGGATAATATTTAAACCAACAGTAGGAAACGTTAGATTTTCATTTAAATTTAGACGGAAAACACTTAAAACAGTTGGACCACATACAATTGAAAAAACATAATTTCGTTTTATTATAAGACAACTCATCTTTGCAAATGTGTGAAATGCTTAATGTTTGCAAATTGCGATACTATTAATGAACAAGATTTACCGATTTCGTTGCAAGTTTGTTATTATCATATGTTTGGTGACATTCGATACTAGAATATTAAGCAAATCTCTTGTAATTATAAATAACAGTTTTCTGATCGTACATCATATTTAGAGAAGTAAAAGGTGTAGATTATTAATAGAAGAATCAATAAATACACCAGTAATTTATTACTTTAACGTGTGCACATAAAAACTTGCCGTTTAGCAATAACTGACTTGGAAAAGTAAATACACCAACAGCTCAAGATAAAATACGCAACATATGAAAATAAATGCGGCCTTAAATAATCATCTTGTTAGAAGTTATTACCAGTTCGAGGACAATAACCATTTATGTGCGAATTCATAGCATGCATATGCGAAGAATTGATTGAACGACAGATAAATAAAGAAACTCATAATAGTACACCCCGTTCAGTATTTAATTTATATTCCGCTTAAATCCACCGATTATTTGACAAGTTTCCTCATGGAATTATTGTTTTCGTTTGATGCGATATTGTGATCGAATTGTCCACATATTTTCCCTGAATACACACACACACACACACACACACACACACACACGCACACATACGTACATACGTCGAAATGCAAAAATATGTATGTATACAGCAAATGTACTGCTGGGGTATTTGACCGGACGACCAAGGTTGCCTAGGTGCAATGTCGCGTCGTTTGGCCTACTGCCAGAAACTGCCGGGTTCAATATTCCGATCGTGTGCATCACATGGAACCCCGTTAGTTATAACACCCACGTAAACAACGTATTCTAAGACAGCTTGGCTCCACATGCATAGGTAAAGCAACGAAAACTAATAGAATATGTACGTGCTTTATTATAACATTTGATACATGAGATTTTAATAGCAGTTAGGAGGGATACGAGTCTGTATGACCGTTCCATCAGATTGCCACGAATTTAATCTCTTTCCTCTTTTTCTAAGAAATGCCTTAAAAAAAATCAGGTAGTCATTTTTTTTAATATCGAAGATTTTTGCTAGCGTAGACGAATACAAACAACATTTGGCTTTGCTAAAATGATGTTTGCATGTGTCTGTACTAATGTTGGGTAGGCTTCTCCCCGTGACCGGATAAATGTGCTTTTCTTCACGATTTGTTAATTTGTTTACTGGTCAAAACCACCATATTGTTAGGACAATTCATTAGAGTGCATTTCATTTGAAAGTTTAGAGCTTTAATTTTACGTGAAGTTGATCACATTGATAGTTTGCAACTTGCAGTTTACATGTCGCTTCTAGCAAATTATTGTATATATAATACGAGGGTAGTTTGACAAGTAGTGAGAATGGAAAAGAAAAACGAATTTTTTAAATACAAAATAATTTCTATTTTTCACTATATTCTCCTAAAAGAGCAATACATTTATTCCAACGGTGCTCCAATGCCCTTATGCCATCTCTAAAATGCGATTCCGGAAGGCTTGCAAAATACTCATTTACGAAGATGATAAGCTCGTCGTTAGACGAAAATTTCTTTCCACCTAGTGCCGTTTTCAATTTTGGAAAAAGGTGGAAGTCTGAAGAGGCTAGATCCGGCGAATAAGGCGCACGCGGTACTAATTGGAAATGCAACTCTTTGGCCATCGCAACTGTGCTGGTATGCGAGGGAGCGTTGTCTTGGTGAAACAGAATCTTTTTCTTTGCCATTCCTAGCCATTTAGCACGAATCTAAACATTTAATTAGAGTGCCATCTATGTGTTATTCTCGCTACTTATCAAACTATCCTCGTACATAGTTCATAAAGAAAACGTTATCAATGTTTCAATGCTTTATTGGCACTGTCACAGGAACAAATTCATGTTTAATTACCAATTAAAAAGTAGTGATTTAGTGTTTCACATTTTTTAATACAATTTAAACAATATTTAAATTTAATATCTAGTGAGTACGTGTTATAAAATACATTATAAATGATGTTAATGAAGTGTGTGCTTTGATAGTAGATAATTTGAAAAAGTAAATTACACAGCCTATTGCTTTAAACTATGTCCAATCACTTAAAAATAGAATCGGAGTAATGAATTCAAACAAATTCACTTTTAATCCACTAAGAAAATTAATTATTGCGAAAAGAGAAAATTAATTTTCGCAGTAGGTGAAATGTCTTTTAAGTTTGGCATAGTGAGACATAGAGGGCACCACTAATTAAACGTCAATGCTAAGAATTAAGCGTATGAATTATTACGTTTTCGTTAATTTTACTTTAATTTCCACAAATATCAAAACGAGACATCGTTTGTACATACGGCATTTCTGTAAATTTATAATGGAGGCGGCACATGAATTTACTATTAGAAAACTATTGTAAATATATACATATATACATATATTGTTACATTTAGAGGCCTCCTTTCAATTGTCAGGAACAGATGAAAAAGTATAATAACATTAGACTATACATACAGTTGGCCACCTTCAAATAATGTTGCTTTTTATATGGTTTGCCGTAATGTTGTGTTCGATAGGAAGATAGGAAATATGACATACCTTTTTCTTAAGAGCATAGGTATGAGAGTGTCGGTTTACAACATATTATTTAAGTTTTTATGTATTGCATATGTGTGCATGAGTGTTTACTTAAATGTGAATAAAGTTATTATTACTTAATGTAACGAAAAGAAGCCGGCCAGAAAAATATTCTGCCGGTGAAAATTTCTTTTATTGGATTCCAGATGTTTGTTGTTAGAGTTACTTTTATTGTATTAATTAATAAAGCAAAACGTAGATTTCACAATATCATTTCTCTGAAACATAGTGGATTTATACGTAAGACACATCTTTTTGATTATTTATAAGCATACTTTCTCTTAATAATAATTGATCAGCAAAATTTATTGATTTTCGCAACGATATGGGAAGCGGCACGTGTATGTATGTGTGATGTAGTTATGACTTCTTCAATATTTTTATCGAGATAATCCACAACATCAACAGTAGTCGCAATAAAGGAGAACCCGTTTATCAAGACGGTTTGCAGTGCTACTACGCAGGTGTAGCCGTATTTCCATATAGCGGAAACACTTCTTTGTATCGCCAAATAAAATATCTAAAACTTACCGTAAACGATTGATTTTAACATTGCTCAACTATATATAAGAAAACCTGAAACAAGAAAGAAAAAATATATTTAGTAGGAATGCGAAGATAAAGGAAAAAAAGAGGTGCACAGTGTACAAAAGACTGATTTTAATTGAAATTAGTATGAAAAGGCACATGATTCTTCTTGAATAATTAGTTGTAAATTCCTTTGAATTTTAATGTATAATACATGGGCACATGCATACAATATTGGTAAGGTTTTTTCATAGCAATGTTCCTGTGCTTAATCATACATTACGCGCAGTGTCTAGTAGTATTTGCGGACACGTACATATTTCGTATTATTTTATATAGGATAAATGTACTAATAGGTCGGCCACTGAATGGAAAAGTGTTTAAAAGATAGTCGACTTCTAACTTAAGATACTTTCGTACTTTCTTATGAGAGTGATGTTTAGTTTTCAATTTTTTAAATACATTTTCTTAATACCTTAAGAACTCATTTTTATTCAAACGAAAGTGCTAGATAGATGCATACGTATGTGCATATATATATTAAAATCTAAATATACATTCTTGAGTACTTATAAGACAACATATCTTTACTTGCTGAAAATTTCGCATTTCACCTATCCACCTTTAGATCAATCTAGAAGACATCCCGACGGAACGCTATCCACAAGTGTACTGCTTGGGTCTAATGAATGGGAAAACTACCATCCACGTTATTATTATACCATTGGCGGAAAAAATCAAGAGAATTGTTATTGTTCTTCTCCCACTACCTTTCGTTGCATTATAAATATTTTTGTGGTACTTAGGAACGAATACTTCAAGAGGACTGCTATGTTACATAGTGTCTGATCATTACACGTGTTTGGCATCAGGCGCATTTACCCTTTTTCCGGAATTTCAATAGCTAAATGTTTCTATATATTAGCATTTATTCTTTATCAATATTCGATTTAAGAGTGTTTTCATAATTAAAACAGATATCTTAGTTTTGTAACGTAGATATGATATCCCGTAATAAGTCTTGAAAATTGAAATTGCAAACAAATGAAGAGTTGAACGCTTCCTAATCACATTAAATCATTCCTTATCGTTAAACAATACCAGAAATACAAACATTCTCGCATGAAATTTCAGTCATGATAAAAACGTAATGCGGAAGACACTTTCCTTCGATGTACGTATGTACATATGTATGTATGTGTGTATACATATATACATACATAGTCTGCGAATACACAAAATTGAATAAATTACTTAGTTTCAAAAAGTTACTTGGAGTTCTCCTTGATTTTTGCAACACAAGTAAATGAATAAGCTATGAGTTCCGTAATACTTTTTATCATTTCTTGGCTGTTGCATAATTGTCTTGTTAATGTATTAGAAGCAGGAAGTTTAAGTATTAAGTAATTGATTTGACCGCGGAAACATGCCTTTTCTTCGCTTTTAAAACTAGGACGAACGCTTCGATATATAATAAAATTGTAAATTTTCGATTTCACGCTTAAACAACAATAAAATAATAAATGATAATTTTTGAATATTTATTACGGAACTACCTGTTAAACATTTTTAGTCTGGACAATTTCAAATTCGGAACAATTAACAAGTTTTTATAATGCCACTTATTCACTGGGTACATGACTATCTTAGTTTTTATCAAATGTAAAAGAAGTAGTCGATGCGTACATGTATCAGTATAAAAAGGGCAATGACTGTTTGAAAATAGAAAGATGATGGCCAGTAGAATGCTTCTATCTCGAATCACGAATTAGAGCTTTAACATTACGACTCTGTTTATGGTAAAAGTGAGTTTACCAAAGTATTTATGTATGTATAAGGTTTTCCAATAGGGATGATATTATTTTGAAGTGACATTTCGGCCATTTGTAATATGTCATGATCTGTCATTTGTTTTTCATTGTATTCAGTAGTGTTTACAATTTCATCATGGAGAGATATACGCAAGAACAACGTTTACAAATTATTCAGTTTTATTATCAAAATAATCGTTCTCCAATTGCAACTTTTCGTGCGCTTTTGCCATTTTAATCGTCCAAGTGTGCTCGCTATTCGTCGAATTGTTAAAAATTTTGAGGTTACATTTTCTTTACATAATTTTCAAGTGCCAATAAGACAAAGAACCGCTCGAACTAATGCAAATATTGCCGCCGTTCAGGCAAGTGTTACTGAAGACCGTAATTTGTCGATTCCAAGAACTTCTCAACAATTGCGACTGTCTCAAACCACAACCTGGCGGATTTTGAGAAAGGATTTGGGTTTGCATCCCAATAAAATTGTTCTCACTCAAGAACTGAAGCCATTGGACCACCGTAAACGTCGTGAATTTGCTGATTTTGCCTTGGAACAACTTGAAAACGATAACGATTTTTTTAAGAAAATCATCTTCTCTGATGAGGCTCGCTTTCATCTGGATGGTGTGGTAAAACTGTCGATTCTGGTGCGAAGAAAATCCACAAATTATTTATGAAAAACCATTACATTCACCTAAATTGACAGTTTGGTGTGGTTTTTGGTATGGTGGAATCATCGGTCCGTACTTCTTTCAAAATGAATCTGGGAACACCGTTACTGTCAATGGAGAGCGGTATAGATTGATGATAACCAACTTTTGATGGCCGACATTGGATTGATCTTGACAACATTTGGTCCCAACAAGACGGGGCTACGTGCCACACAGCAAATGCAACAACAGAATTATTGCGAGAAAAGTTTGGAGATTCGATTATTTCAAGAAATTGTAATATTGAATGGCCTCCAAGAAGTTGTGATTTAACACCATTAGACTATTTCTTGTGAGGTTATTTGAAGTCATTGGTCTATCGAAACAAACCAGACTCTCTTCAAGCTTTATAAGTCAATATTGAACGTGCCATTCATGACATACGACTAGATTTAGTGGAAAAAGTGCTCGAAAATTGGGTTAATCGAATTCGTTCCTGCAGAAGAAGTAGCGGAGGCCATTTGAATGACGTTTTATTTAGAACTTAATTGTGTCGATTGTACTTCACATTAAATAAAAGACTTTTGAATTTTCTTAACAATGAGTGTGGTTTTTTTAAGAAATCATATCACTCTTATTGGAAATGTTCTATCTGTGGAATATGTTCTATCTGGTCATGTAAATACGTGTGTTTTGAGGCAATGCCTAGGTATAACATGTGTTCAGTGTAAAGTTAATTAAAATTATATAAATTTGAATAGTATTTAACGCTCGAGCGAGTAACCATAACGGCGGAATTGACGTATTTGTGCTTAGAACCTGATTCAAACGCAGATAATATTATAAATTAGCAACGATCTGATTCACTATACACAAATAAGATATTGATTTGACATAAATTTCCTTAAAGGATATAAACACGAACAATAGCAGAAATGCGGACAACGGATATAAACTAACAATTTGAGGTTATTATCGTTCAACGGGTCAAACAGCACGACTGTCACTTCTGAATTTTAAGTTTCAAGTTTCTCTCCTATGAAATCGTATTAAATATATTTACGTATCTATATAATATGGAGTAATCTTATTTTCGTACAGCTAAATGTCCATCAAGCAAGGTCAAAATTAAGTGTAGACAGTGTTCTAATTGGGAAAGGGTTGTTGTTGATTGTTTTTCGTTTTTTACGGCGCATTATTATAGCAATTACTAATTGAAAAAAGTAGTAATTACATTAAAATGTTGGAGTTGTTGTTTGAGCTATTTTCATCGTCTATGAAATTTTTATATTCCGCCGTTTCGTCATGGGGACAAAAATTATTTATTTAAAAAGTGTATGTTACAGATACATGAGCGCGATGAATGAAATTCTTTTTTATTTTGTGTCTGGCATCGTGGTTGCAAGTCTCGGGCTAATACCTTCTCTGATCATAGGCAATCAGATATTTTTTATTTCAACATTTTGTGTACTACTTATAGCATTTGTTGTTTCAACTCCAAGGGCTTCCATCTTAGCACATTCGTCTGTGGATACGTTACGTGTTTCGTGTTTCGTACAAAAATTTAGCTACTTCAATTTTGTTTAATATTGATAGAAAATCGATATGTAAATACTGTCATGTGTGTGTAAACACTTTAATCTTAAGTGGGCCATACGAGTACGTCCAAGGGGATTTTCTGTTTTCATTTCCATTTCCATTTTCGTTTCAATTGTGATGGATCTTCCTATGCTATTTTTATGCTATCAGAATCGGTTTCTTTTGTCTTCTCCATGTGGCCATATGATTCAAGTGTCATCAACGTATCTGAGCCACACCTTTGGCTTGAGATCGCATGAATCCATTGATCTGTGTTTAAAATCTTCCCTATAGATATCGCTTACTAGCGGAAACCACGGAGGACAACTAAACAACTATTCGAATTACAATCCACCGTCAACGATTGCATGTCACGAGTTAGATTGAAACAATAGTTGCAGACGATATTTTGCAAATGTTATAAGTAATTAGCTTTTTTTTAATATTCCATTTCCGGAAGTGTAACATTTTTTTCATAAATTAACTACGACTTTTATAAATTCATTGTATTAGTTCTCATGCATACAATGATAGTACAAAAATTCCATGTACAATGTATGTATGTACATGGAATATTACACCAAATAAAGATATCTTTATACAGCTGGTCACGTGTCATTGTTTTATTCATTTATGTAAGCAATTTCACAACACACAGATACATTCATTGAATAGTTTTTCAAAGAAACGTTCCATAAACAAGATGCTTGTGCCTTTGTCAACTAAATATTTTACATTAACAATTTAATACCATAAATAAAATGCGTAGCTGTTCCTTGCAAAAATGTCAATAATTCAGACAAAGTATGTGCAAGTTGTGATCTAGTTTCCAGAAGAAGAAAAATGTACTCATTTTGATTTATGTCATATTTCAGAGAATCATTAAGTATCACCATACTACATAATAGGTGTGTAACATTGTTTATGCCGGCAATAAAGATTTATCGCGTAGTTGTACTAATTTATTTAATTTAATCCTGGAAAAATGGCAGTGTAATTAATTTTAAAATAATAAACCACACAGTAAAGATTTAAAACGTTTGAAGGATATAAAGTGATAACGGTCTACAAATACACATGCATTTATTGTAACATTAAACATGAATTTTACGCCTCAGTATTATGTATGGATTGTAGACGTCAGTTTCTTATTTTATTTTATGTTGAAATCATTAATATTTAAGTATTTAAAAATTGTGAAAATTGTGTTGGTTACAGTTTGATACATTTCTCAATTTATATTGTGTAAGCAAGCCATTCCAAGAAATCTTCAGAAGTTAGTTACTTTTGAGATGTAAGCAGACGGTTTGTATCATCGATTAGTTCGTTAGGCTTTTGGAAAAGAACGTCGTCGGTTTTGGTAACTTATACCTACGACGTTATTAAGGAAGCGTTTTTCAAGTAGATTTAAGTAAATGAAAACTTGACGTTGTAGCATATTATCACTTCAACAATTAGTGATCTATCGACAGTAAGTCAGATTAAGACAGACTTGATAAATGTAGCTGCATTTTGTATGAAATGTACTATAACACAGCCCTATATTTAAATAACTTTTAACATTTTTCTAACTACTGGAAACTTTTAGTTTTTACGTCAAGCGAATTTTACGGTTTTCTTTGTTTAAAAAGAGTAAATATTTTTGTTTTAACGGTTTTTTCATTCCTTTGATTTTCATATTGTTAGATATAGGATTTCAATACGTTTTAAGTAATTTTGCTTTTTTATTTTCATCCAGATCATTGAAACAACACTTAGTAGACCACTCATGCTGTAATATTCAGCTATTATCTATTTTATATACAATTTTTATTAATGAAGATTCTTTTACGTTTAGTTTATGTTTATTAACGTACGTTCAATGTATTTTCTGAGGTAAATAAGATAAAATATAATAAAATACTTATTTACGGTGGCAGCTACAGTATTTTCTATAATTTCAAATCATTAATGTATATTGATGGTTGAATATGCGTTGTATGCCTCCGCAATGAGCAATAAATGGCAAAAAATGGGCAATATATTTTCATGTGGTCTAAAAAGTATGTACGCGTATATACACACATATGTAGGTACCTGAAAAATGTGTTATGTGTTGAAAACATTTAAAATTTTTCTAATAAAACCAAAAATAGATTTTACGAACCATTAAAAAGAAGTTATTAGTGTGTGTGTGTATGTAAGTCTTACGAGAAGTACGAGTTGACGCCTAACTATGGAGTAGGGTGCTTCTCTATCTCTCTATGAAATTAGTTCGAGCGACGACGACTAAGGAAAGCGAAAATATGCATATTTTAAAAGTTATGGTATTGTTTCACGTTTAATTGGACGTTGATTTAAATATATGTACGCATAAAGCAATCATCAATATCGTAACAACAGAATGTTCATTTCAAATAATATAAATCTTTAGAATATCAATTTTCCTTATAGTAATTTCGATATCATATAAGAGGCATGCTCAAAAAATAAGCAAAACATCCAATTTAATATATTTCTTAATTTAGATCGTTTGTAATTATTAGGCAAAATCTTATTACAAAAGTTCGTTCTGCACTGAGATTCAAATATGCGCCTCTTCGTTTTCCAAATAAACGTGCTACCTGTGGAAACACAACATCGGATTACATGGGACGATGCTGCGAATTACATGCGAAAACAAATAACAGAAGCTGATATACTATACATTATACATACATACATACAGCGTATAATAACTCGCGGCGATTAAGTTTAATGTATTTACCTCTTTTTATCTCTGATAGCTATTAGATGCGTTTCATTGTACAAATTCGTCCCCGATAGAGGTTTTGGAAATCACGATCTTTTACCTTGTAGATAAGCAGGTTAATCGTTATGATATCTAAACATATTAAATACTCCCAATTATCTGCAGTTAAGTCTGTTATTTATAATATTACATTTGGTCAGGTTTGTGTTCTCCATGGCGTTTTGATATTGAATTTTTCCTCTCATCAACATACGCATTTATAGTCCAAAGTTTTACAATTTACGCCATGAAAAACAAAATAAAATAATCCAAATATATCGAGTATTGCTTAATAGATGTTTCAGAAAATCTGCATGACGCAAAAACCGAAGCTCTAGCTAATCGGATACGTTAAATTAAAAACGATGAAATTATGTGCTGTTACGAGTGTTTATATGCTGGCAGAAATAATGTATTGGAAATGTACTGATTATATTTGCCAAACATTTAGAAAATAGTAAAGTAAAAGATTACTTCAAGGACTAATGCTCATGAATCAAATAGAAAAGCCTTCTGAATAAACGCAACACTTTCTTATTTCGATATATTTATGTCTTGAATAAAAGTAGTTTGGTGTCTAAAGTGAAATTATAGACTTGGTAGTGCAAAATCTTCTTTGATACAGGAAAGAAAGTGGATTTATTAAAACTATAAAAAAATAATTGAATATTTGAAGTAGTGAGAAAATTGTACGTTTATTTCTAAGATAAAAATGAAGGCACTTATATCACTTTAACCGCCATTCAACAATACAACAAACAGCGATGTGTGCATGTTAATACAACGATTGCCATAAAGCGCAGATAATGAAAACTATGGTGGAAAAAAGCCGGTAAAATTTTTTGACTTTGTCTGACTTGATAAACAAGTTAAAGCCACTTATGTAACAACAAAACTAGTAGTTATTTCCGTCGTGAATTCTAGAAATCAAATAGAAAAATATTTTAAGCACAGATCACACTGTTATTTCTACATGTTTATGCCCTTCTTGGCCATGCTAGCATAAATGCAGTTTTTTTTTTTCGAAATTCTACAAATCAACCAGAAAATAATATTGAAACAAATCTTTATCATTGTTACAGGAAAAGTATTTGTTCCTTATCTTGAAATTATCATAATCATCTGTTCTTCTATTCACACAGATTTAAAAAATAAATTCTAGTATTTTATGTTTTTAGTGTTGCATCCTCACTTCTGTATTTGTCCTCCTATTCTTATAAAATAAAATAAATACACGTGTGCCGCAAAGGTATATTTAAATTTTCTAAAGGAAATTTCTTGAAAACATATTAAAAGAAATATTCATTTGGGTTTTTCGTATTTCTATTTTTAATCTGGCATTAGTGTAAGTTCAAGTTTTAAGTCGAGCAGACGCATAAATTTCATTCTTCCTCCTGTTATACAACTTGTCGACTTGAATGGATTCTCAACCACATAAAAACGCATACTAATGGAAAGTCAAGCGTGGGCAATTCTATTGTTTTACATTTCGAAGTCGTCGACCAAAGTCTAGACTGATGTGTTTAACAAACGTTCAACAATATTATCGTACGTTTCGATCCGACAATTATTCGAATGATGCACACAATAATAAGTATCATCATCATCATCATCGTGCTTAGAAATGTTTATGTACGTCGTCATTTAAAGGACAATTTGTCATGATATATTGTGCACACTTTATCTTCGAAGTAATAAAACGGTTTATGAACACTGGATCTCAATTCATGTGCGACAGTGCCCACATTGTCTTTCTCCTTCGCAATTAATATCAATTATACGGTGTGTTACGAAAACGCCAATAGAGATACGAACCCCAGTATACTAATTAGTTACGGTTAGTTGTGGGTCTTTTTGGATTCGAGCCTCGTATTACAAATTACTTTTGGCAATTAATAATAAAAATAAAAGAATTGTTTAAGTTGCAGACGAAAAAGCAGAGGATTATTACTATCAGAATTTAATAATCTACTTTGTTCACATCCGTTGATTCATACTAACTGGGCCATGCAATTGATAAATATTTATTTACGTAAGAATTGCCCTTTACGTCTACTGTTCAAGACTGTTTTAAGTATTGTGTATGTATATCTTAATTTTATTTCTTTTTTTTTTATTCAGAATATAGTTTACCAGGTGTACCGGAAAGTCATCATCGTTTTTTTCGTAAAAAATACATAATTTTCAATAAAATGGAACATATATTTATTCAAAGTATTGGCCGTTTGATTCTACAATACACATCTTGCCCATCTTTCAGGCAATTTATGGAAGCCATCCCAAAAAAAACTGTTTGTCCTTTGAGCAAAACTCGGATGGGCCAAAGCCTGGAGAGTACGGCGGCTGCGATATTATGTCCCACCCAAGTGCTTTCAGCGCTTCCTTGACCGGTTTTGCTGTATGAGACGGCGTGTTATCGTGCTGTAAAATTACTTTACCGTGTCTTCGAGACCATTCTGGACGTTTTCCTATAAATGCATGGTTCAAATTGATAATTTGTTGGCGGTAGCGGTCAATATTAACTGTTTTACTAGGTTTCAACAGTTCATAGTACAGCACGCCACTTTGGTCCCACCAAGCACAGATGATTGTTTTGCGACCAAAACGATTTAGCCTTGAGCCTTGAAGTTGATAAGTCGGGTTCGCCAATTGATATAAATAAATCAATTTTTTATCACCCATCACTATTCGATATAGACACGTCTTCTGATCATACCTTCGAAGCAGTATTTCACAGATGATTTTTCGATTTTACATTCGCCTGTCATTCAATTGATGTGACACCCATTTTCCCATCTTTTGGATTTTTCCTATTCGTCGTAATCGATCGCTAATCATTTCTTGAGCCACATTTAACACTTCTGCCAGTTGTATTTGTGTTTGTGTTGGGCCTCACATATTTTTATGGTTGGAGCATACTCACCGTAAGTTTCTACCAGCAAACGATGACCTTCAGCGGCTTTTTCTTTTGATCGAATAGGAAAAGTAATGCGTGCCGCAAACGTACTTTTCCGGGCACGAAACTCTATATTTTCAAAGAGTTATAACTCTATAACGGTGTTACTTTAGCAAAATATAACATGTATGGCTTTTAAAGGTTGATATCAGCAAAATAAAGTGACATATGTATGTGTGAAATCACAACATTGCATACAGCGACATCTGTTGGAAAGACCGGTAATGACTTTCCGGTACACCTAGTATTTCAATGTATATGTGTGATCTCTCACATACACTTGAGATAGTTTCGGTAAATTTGTCCATTGGCAAAACAAACTTAAATTTGGATTCGTAAATTCGACAGGGAAATGGAAAATTGTGCGACCAATCAAAAAAGGATTTCGTCAATAAATACAAAGTAATTCTTTACATTAGACCTTCGAATATTAAATTGGCCAAAATTCTTGAGAAATGGAAAGCTTAGAACTAATAAATATCTTGCAAATAATTCGGAGTCTAAAAGTTAATATGTGGCACATGCCAATGTGGTTATGTTGGTCAAACAGAAAGAACTTTCGACGAACGTGTTTTAGAATACAGTAAGCCAGGCATAAATAAAGAAACGGATTCTTCTTTCGCCAATCATTTACTTAACAATAAACGTAGGTCAAATTTTGAACATAAAGTAATGCGTATAGAAGAGAAAGGAGATAAATTAAATTAGTTGGGATGTATTGAAATGAATAAACTTAAAAAATCGAATAACTTAGTAAAAAAACAGACTGACGTAAACGATTTTTCGCTGTTAAATTAGTTTAGATAATAAAAAGTTTAATAAGCCAGAAGAACGAGCTTTTCACAACATTTCGAACTTATCGTCGTTTTAATTTAATTAAGACGAAGAAACCAGTATTTGGCGATACAATTCTAATGTATATTGATTAATATAAACCCTATACAAGTATTTATTAATGTGTCATATTTTAGCATGCACGGTTTTCGGGATATTAACCATTTCTGCGATATACAATTATGAATAGAACGTGAAGAAATTAAGTTTAAAAGATTATTAAATTTTATCATTTGCACAATTACATAATATGTATAAATAGCAAACGTCGTTAAAATAAAATGTCTGTAACTTTACTGTTTATTTTTATTTAAGCGAAAGTTAAATAACATGACTCTCCATTTTCTTAATTATTAGCGTAACAAATTTATTTTAATTTATTTCTTTAATGTCATAATTCGAAATTTATACGTTTGTGTGTGTGTGTGTGTGTGTATATCTACTTGATAAATGTATAAATAAATAAATAAGCGAATAAATAGGTAAACATATATGTTATGAAAGAATTCAGGTTAATGATAATTTATTAACACTTTCATGTTACGCATTATTAACCGAAAAATTCCTTAGAACATTCGTTACACCGAGTGACGGGCATCGTTAGTGAAAATCCTTTATATCGTTTCTTCTTAACATTTTAGATTTTTTTCATGTTGAGCAATTGTTAGTTTTCATTGACTAATTTACATGTTTGTTTAAGTCATACAGAAACATATGTTAGTTATAAAGCACTTAAATATGTTACATACAACCATATACCGCAACTATAAAACTGTAATTCAAGAGTGTTCTTGCCTATTATTGTACTGGCATTTTTGCATTTCATTTCTAATGATAGCCATTCTTTTAAAACATTCATATAAATTTTTGATCACGCCACGTATATAAATGTATGTAACTACCGCCGACTACAATATCGACCGAACGCGTTTGCAGTATGAAGGGTCGCGGTGCATGGGAGGGTTGAATATGGTCGGACTGACCGGTTCTCTTCATACTGCAACCCCGTCTGTTGCTTGATCCAATCAATAATCGTAAATCAGTGATTCTTTTTATCTCTCTTTTCGTGAAGTACCTAAAATGTTTCGAAAGGACGTAACGATATTATAAAATTGTCACTATTTGTTGCCATAAATGAATGAAAAGTATATTTATTAATATATGTATGTTGCCCAAATAAAAGCGACCCTTTTTTAGTCATCTAACGGCAACAATACAAAAACAGTTTATATGTTTTTAAAGTGGTCGGTCTAATACTAAAAAGGAAAAATAAAATAAATGAAAATCAAGTTGTGTTAAGCAAAAAAAAATAAACCGTCGAGTTATAAAATTAATTTGTTTTTATAAAGTTTTGAAATGTGTTATGTATTGTTAACGTTACAAACGCATTCTTTTATGAACTTTTGCGGGTTTAGGCCTAGCATTTAAACGTGGACAACATTCAAACAAATAGCACGAGTGATTTTACTTATAAACTATGATTTATTAAATTCAACATGGTTACATAAATACTTTGGTAAGAAAAAATGTGTAATATTAGAGAATACCAAACAATCGAAGTAATAATTTGAAAAAATGCAAACAAAGTATCCGAATGAAATTAATGTAGGGATCGGATTTTCACTCTTGTGTTTTTAAACGCAATATTTTGCGACAAAATCATTAGAATATTTGTCACATTGAAGTTTCTTTATAACAAAGGCAGCATTCGGTATTCTTATGTATTGGTCTTTGATCTGAAATTAAAAATGCATTCACGGAAATGGGAGAATCGGAATCGGAATGAATGAAAGCGCGACCCCGATAAACTGATTAGTTGAATAATAATCAGATATACGTAAGTGTAATAATGATAAATGTAGACGTCCGTCGTTAGATTTCTGAAATATCTTACGTACGTACCAACCATCTGACTGTGTTCGAAAGATATGCTGGCATTGCTCAAGAACATTTCCTCAGAAAATGATGTTTTGTCATACTCGGAATGAGTCCGGCCCCGCATAGAAATTATTGTGTGCTCACCATTTGGCAGAGTCTATTAAATTCATTCAGCGTAGGTCAATGACAGATTATAATGATATTTTAATGATTATTACGTTGGAACGTTCGTATTAGGTAACGCAATATATATTTTTACTTGTTAGAGACATGTTTATTGAGGAAAATTTTCGCTGTATAAGCATTATTGTCTGTACGGTAAATACAAACGACACGACAGACAATCAAAACAGTACTTAGTGTATTAGAGTAATTATTGGATTTATAAGAAAATTGAATGAATAATAGCTGTTCACCTAACATTTACCGAAATAATATGCTTGAATTAGAAATGCCGTAAACTTAAGCTCTACTTTTAATTTAGAACAATCTATACAGACTCTTCATCGTGCAGAACCGTTTTACATGTTCATTCATGCTTTATTGCAGGGTGTCCAACAATGTTATTATACTGTATTTATTACTTGACATAATTTTGTGTAACTTAAAATAAATGTTATCCATTTTCTACAATTACAACTTCCGGGCAATGTAATGTAATTTTGTAATTACATCAAAATAATTATCTTAATCATCAATCCATAAGTAAGATTAAATGTATTTATTTAATTATGGATTGTGATTGTTGAAACCGCCAGTCTCACTCGTAATCAAAAGATAAGGGCGATTTGGCGGAATGTAAGAATCGACTGCTGATACAACTCCTACTTAGTATATTATAACGATATTGTCTTGTGAGCTAATGCCTTCTCAATTTTGCTTCCTACCGTATTTTCGGAATATGATTCGATAAAAGGAGTTTAAGGTAATGTTTATTTGCCATATATGAAACCATAATGCGTGAGAAGTAAGTGGGAGATTAAGTCACGATTGTGATAAATGGTTTTGCGAATCATCAGCTCATTTTGAATTAAATTGCAATCGAAGGTTGTGAATTTTGTAGTTAAAAATATTATGACGCAAGTTCTGCATGAAGTTGTAAAGATTTTTCAATTGTTAAGTCCAGATTGATTTGAGTGAAAGTAAAAACACAAACGTATTGTATTTGATTCAACTATTTCAATGTACTGAGTATCGCATAACACGAATTCAATAAATAGCACTTTTGTCGTTCGAAATTAGTCGTATTGTTTATTTGAATGTTGCGCGTATTGTGCTAGATTCTATGCCTATAGTTAATCAAAAAAACCCAAACCCGACCCACAAAAATATAGAAATTTCCCAAAAGTTTCTTACGGCTGAATTCTGCCATGTCTATTTATTTTATTTCATTTTTCAGGAACCCTGTGTAGTCCGCGTATTTGGTTGTTTATATACGTCGTTAGTTAGTTCGTTTCTTTTCAATTAACTCCCCTCAAATGTCGCAAAGTATATTCTCATATATTCCTTTATTTTATTGAAAATATTGCGTTTAATTTACCCGCATTTTATGTTAACTCCTTATTCGATTCAATAAAGTATTTCATGTAAGCCGCAAAGAGCAAGTCTTATCATGTTTTATGTTTTATTATGTCTCGTATGTACGACGCAATATCATATTATTTATCTATCTTACTCTCACTTGCGTCGATAGATGAGCTGCAGGTTTGGATGGTTACCCTCTCTCTTTGTCTCTTTCTACGTGAGAATCAGACTAAGGCGAATTATTTTTTCGAACCTAGAATATTTTCTCTGTACCTCTCTGTTTTATCCTTGGCCATGCATTTGGCGTTGACTGCGTGAATATAGTAAAATACATTAAGTATCGAACTTCCAAGCTGGATAGTCGGGTAGTTCTCTCGCTAAGTTTGGAAGATCTTAGAGAAAGCTTTTCTCCTTGTATTTTATTTATACAATTTCGTCAGCGTCGTCTCTTCCGTTCTTGGCGGCATTCGTATCTTTGCTAGAACGTGCGCCTATGCATGAACCGAGGCCTGCCTAACCGACTACATGAGTAGCAAGAGAGAGAGAGGGACACAATTACTACTTAGCATCAAAGATCTTTCTTTTACGTATCACTGAGTTAATAATGAATACATAAAGTTGGTAATACACAGTATTGCTGAATTAATCAATAGTTTAACACGTACTTTGCACCGAGACTTAAGTAAAAATGATTTGCTGTAATTACTGTATATATATATATATATATATATATATATACAGGTAAGTTTGCGAAATTCATAGTCAAATCTAGTTTATGAAATATGTACTCTTCACAACGGCACGAAAATAACTCAGACTTTTTTGCTCTATTCAACTTGTAACATTGCTTCTGCAGAGCGGATTCTTAATTGATTGACATTAAGAAAAGAACATGGACGTAATAATGCAACGTATATTGAAATCATAAAAACTGCATATTACATGGTAATAATTCTTTCTGTAGTCGGCTAGGCCCTCATATATCTTTCAATAGGTGCTTCCGAAATTTAACAGTTGATAGCAGCCATATTGTTGAAGCTCCATTTGCCGAATTGGTTGTCATTTATTCAGTCTGTTTTGTCAAACCACCATGGACGGATATAGCGTTCAATAACACGTGCAAATGATAAAATTGTTTTATCAAAATGGGTGTTCTGTTCGAGCAACGGTCCGCGTGCTTCCCGAAGAAGTCACTGGTGTGAATTTTGGGCTGGTGGCGTCATCGGTCCACACTTCTTTTAGAACGATGTTGGCCAGGCTATCACCATCAACAGCGAGCAGTATAGGTCGATGGTTACCAACTTCTTTTGACCTGAATTGGATGATAAGGATATCAACGACATGTGGTTTCAACAGGAAGGCGCTCCATGTCACACAGCTCATGCCACAGTGGACATTCTGCACGAGCGATTTGAGGGCATGGTCATCTCACATGCAGGTAATGTGAACTGGCCACCTAAATAGTGCGATTTGACCCCGTTCGACTTTTTCTTGTGGGTTTTTTTTAAGTCGCAGGTATATGCGAATAAACCACAAACCACAATGACCCTTAAAGCCAACATAACCCATGTCATAGGGATAGAACAAACAAAAAGTAAAACGAGCAAGTACCACAAGTAAAGCAATATTCCGTCAAAGTGTTGAATCTGTGATTAAATCAGTTGACATAAACAGATATTTATCCATAATCTAGTATAAGGTTAATTTGAATTAATGTTTTAAATGTCTGGAAATCATTTCATTTTTAAAACTATATACGTATGTATGTATGTATTGATGACTATATTATCTGTTCCTCAGTTTCGGTTGAGAAATTTAAAATTTTTAGCTAGCGCAAAATAAATTACATTCTGAGGTAATGCTTAGCTAATACGTAGAGGGCTCGAATAAATCCGACAGCTGATAAAATTTCTTCCCAACTAAATTTACATAATCCCCCTTTTCCCTAGAAATTGTGAATTTTCCATCATTGCACATTCCCTATTTCAATTTACGTATTTAAAATCTAAAATGGTGCAATATATGCGTAAACATCGAAGACATTTATGTATTTTTACCTAAAACCCGTCCATGTTCTCTGTTTTAATATGTGTATAAACAGACATTAGTCATAACGCTATTTTTAGCGTCTCGGGCGTCTTTACGAAAATAAACCATTTGTATCGTGCCCCTTAACGAGGTTTAATTCTAAGTCGAGACTGCTAAAACGATTAAGAGAATTTCAAATGTTCCACGAATCGAATCCAGGTTTTGGTGAACTGCAATCTTTATTAACGAACAATTGAATATCTCGTTTGTGCTTTTCAATTTAAATAACATCACATTTCGGGTGGTTTTTAAGAAATTTGTGTACAATCGAGAATGTGCGAAAATATAACATTTTTTTGTTGACCTTTCTTTCACACAATTAAAAAGAATGTATTGATTATGCATATGAAACTGTAGATTTAAAAAGCATGATGGTTTAATCAGCTGTAGTTTTAGGTTTATAGGTAAGTACATAGGTACCCTCATAAAAAGCAGAATTATTAATGATTAGTGTGAAGAATTTCTCTACACGTTTATTACACAGTCATCACTAAGATTGTCGCACAAAAGCGGACTACATACTTATGTATTCGCGTAGTGCAGAGTGTCGACGAGAGTGGAATAATTAATATTCACATCCCCATCATTCTGTACTTCACAATAACGTACCACGAAGAAAATTGCTCTTAAAATTTTCATGTACAAAATTTAAAACGTAAAATTTGTTTTCCAAATTATGTCAGCATCTCAATGCAAGCTGATAAGAGATTCCGCCTCGTTAATTACTGTTAAATTTTTCAAATTATTATCCGAAATGAACGTCGCAAGTTTTTGGTAAAATTTTCCACGAAATTTATCATAATATAATTATAATCGCATATCTGAATGATTTTCTCCAATAATTCATAAGTTGTACATCCCTTTAAATTGATAAAAGTGTAAAAAAATTGCTAAATACATACATAATCGCGCGTGTTCTCTAATGACACGTCAATATTAGTTAGCTTCTTTTTTCCAAGTTTCCCGTCAATTTTTGTATACCACGTGTGTTTATTAGTTCACTGCGGAGTCGGTTTTCACTCTCACTCAATATTTTATACAAATACATAGCGGCAATTTGCACTAATAATTATTAGAAAAGTGAAAAAAATTTAAATTGCATACCGATTCGAGGAAGCATTTTCAAGATATTCCACGCACTAACATTCTCTAAGCACTGGCCAATTACCATTTAATTGAAAGTGATTCTATGTTACTATTCTGTTTGCCCATTTAGTGGCAGCACATTAACCGCAACTAAATTACTTCCGCAAATTTGCAAGAAATAAGATTCCGGTAGACACGCACTGCAAAAATAATGCAGTCCCAGTGGAATTCGAACTCGTACACCGTTCCAAATAATAGCAATTAGTGATGTGCATTATGCTTAATTGGCATTACGAGTGGACAATATTGTTCATTTGTTGTGTATTGATTAAATTCCAAATGTAATTATCGAGTCGAAAGTAAGATACATATGTACGTGCGATACTCAATAACCGGTTTTTATACGTGAAAATAATAGCGGACCTTTTTGTCGGTTATATAATAAATATAAGAAGAAGAAATTATATTATTTTAACTTTATATATACAATAGAAGCTTTTACAGTTAATACGTTTTTCCTTTGCCCAAACGTTTTAACTTTTAGTAGGACAAATCTAATTCCCACTGTCAGCTGTGAATATTCTTTAAAGATGAAATTGCTTATCTCCAATTAATTGCATGCAGTTGATCTTAATCTTAAATTAAAATGTACGTTCTAATAAACTTGTAACTACGTGTTATATTCTTCATTATATTTATTCGATATGAACATGTACGTAAACAGGAATTTTCAGTGCCTACTAAATAAAATGGTATTCTTTGAAAAAGACTTGCATGTAGAAAATGTAGATCTTTTATGAACAGGTGATATATATATATATATATATATATATATATATATATATATATATATATAAATATCTTCTACACACCTGTAAAACATGATAAGTTTATTAAACGAAGAACAAGAAATAACTGAAATAAAGAATTTCCAGAAAAAATATCAAGAGGAGCACTATTAGAAACAGAAATATTTATATAAAACATGTTGATTGTCAGTTGTCTTCTTAATTATCCATGGAAAAACCAGTTATCAAGCAATTCAGTTATGGAAAAATTGATTTTATAAAAAAAAAACAGAAATTCAAAGGAAAACAGCATTTTTTATATACGAGTGTACATATAATAATTTTTTTTCAATTCGGAATTAAAGAAATGAAAGCTGCACTTGATTTTATTGATGTGTTATAGTTTTGAAGAAAATACCGTTTAATTACATGAACAACAAACTTATTTCTAAAAGTTAGTATTTATAGTGAGAAATTGGTAATACCGTATACAAAAAAAGTAAAGCGACTGAACTGAACTTGACTGATAATTATAATTATTATTTCATACCGTCTTTTTATTAAATGTTTGATGTCTCTTATGCAGTTGCACCATATATTCCTAATACGTGTATATAGTGCCTTTTTTCACATTTCTTTCTTTCAATCACTGTATTTCGTAAACTTTTTTTACTACTTCTTTTGACTTATTGCAAATAATTCAAATTTAATCGTACCCGCAAAATAGTTGACATTTGAAACCACTCGATAATATCTAACTTCTTCTATGAATTGTCCTGGGATTGATTTAAAACAGCGCTACGGTAGAGGGTTGCTTTCCATAGCAAACAATGGTCTTTTAAGTTGGATTTTAAATTTTTCATTGTGAATTCGATTACGGGAATTTTCATAAATACATACATACATTATCCAAATTATCTGACTCTTTTTCCGTAAAAGACCATGTTTCTTTAGAATCACCTGGTGTGTATAGGATTCCTTGTTCATGCGGCAGGGCATATATTGGTGAAACAAAGCGGTCTGTCGGCACTCGTGTTTCTGAACATGAACGTTGTACTAGGTTGCTGCGCATAGCCGGTTCTGCACTTGCCGAGCATAGGCTGGAAACCGGGCACCATATTCAGTTTAATTCGACCAAGATCCTATCCCGCATTAACTATTTCTATGGTCGCAAAATCCGTGAAACTATAGAGATCTTTAAGCACCCCAATAACCTTAACCGCGATGATGGCTACCGCCTATATAACGCTTGGCAATCCTGCATCTCCAAACTACCCATCCGCAACCGTAACGCTCCATTGACCCATGACCCATTATCCATATATTGTATAAACCCATCCCCCATCGACTTACACCAGTTTCAGTGTAGTAGTTCAGCTCTGAAGATGTCCCATAAAAATGGGTACGAAACGTCGGCAGATATACAAGTGACGCGGTTCCAGCCCGGAAACCCAGAAGCAGATAGCATCGACCACGACCGCAGAAGTCTACGTACCAAATTAACATACATACATGGTAGGCAGAAATACATTGTCTTTCATTTCCTTTGACAACATATCCGAACTACGTATTTATAATTTTCTATAGCATTAGTAAATACGTTATTAACAATATTTAATAACGATTATTGTGAATATTTACAGCTAATATAATTCAACGTGAAAGTTATTTAAACATTGTTAAGAAATTAGATAGGGAGAGACGAAAGAGTAACATCAAAGTGACAGATAATTTGACAATCCAAATAAATTCGTTGAGATAACGTTCGCTTAATCACCAGTCGTTTTAAAGTAACTACACTTCATTATTATATTTTACGTGCCACAATATCACAATGCAGTTTTGCGAATTACCTCACACTTTATTACGCCGATCATAATTCGTTAATTAAATTTAATGATTTTCTCATATCGTTACATCACTTGTGGATACGTTCTCATTCGACAGTTCGGAGTCCTCACATTTTTATGGCTTCCTTTTTGTGAAATCTTCGAAACGATTCATCGTAAAATCAAAATGACACACACACACACACACACATGAAACAGCAGCTCCAGCACAGTTATCGAAAGTACGTTCAACATATTGAGGTTAATATTTGATGAGTGTTTTCTAGTAGTCCGCCCGGTTAATCGATAATGAAGACATTAATTATGCAGACTCTTGTTGGAAATGTGGAATAACAACCCCTAGAGATTGTATTGTTTAACCTAATGAGTGAAGTAATTCAGTAGAAATGGAATAACAATTATGAAAACCTAGATTGCGATAACCCAAATACTGTCTAAAAATAAACAAAAAAGAAACGAATGTGTACTAAAATAACAATCGAATTAAATAACAATGCACTTAACGATACAACTGTCGATGGAAATCCAAATTATTTCTGTAAATAATGTCGAAAGCATTAAATTTAACACAAAATAAATGTTCTTTTTAGTTTCCTGTTTAATATATCAGAAGTTGAAAAACCAAGGCAATGAGAATTCGAACCATTCTCGCTTATTGAAAAAACTTCTCTTGTCATATAAGATATTGCCTAAGTATTGCTGTTCCATTTTGCACACGAAGTTACTTTTACTTTGGCAAATTTTGTTTCTGCACCTTTTCAAGAAAATAATATCTATTGAACTCCTTTGACGGAGAAGTCATCGTGAACATAAACTCCTTTAGAGACTGTGGCTATTTAATAATCAAAAAGAGAGACAAAATCCTAACGACATTAATATCTGGATACGTATTCCGACAACTAAGTAGTTATTAGCAAAAAATTACTTCGTTGATGAGACGCTTTTTTCGAGTTATACGACCTTTGTAATTGACACTCCGCAAATACTTTCAAATCGTTTCTGAGTTCACTTTCTTACCCTATATCATTTCTAGATTAATGTCTACACTTTGCACACTAATATTAGGATTTCTGCTACCTTCACTTAACTGTCTTCCATCACGTTCACTTAATACATTCGGTGTGTCAAAAAATAAAGAATTATTTGTAAATTGGGGACCGGCCAAGTGAGGGTGATTCGCGTGTTTTATACCGCCTTTCTCATTACTTTAGTCTCCTGTGCAGCTGCTTTTTTTAGTTGTTAAATGCTGAGGTGCCCCATTTACTATTGTCCTCTTTGGAGGTGTATTATCCCTACTATTTGTCTCTTCATATTTATTTATAATTGAGTATTTCCGACACTTTAATTTTTTTTTATGTAAAATAATAATCCGCTTTCCTTCGATAATACCAACTTCAATCTTTTTTGGAGATATTTTATTCAGTGTCCATTAGAAACGACGTACTTTTGTAAAGAACTGAATTTGTAGGCTATTTACTTGTAGATAATCCCCGTTCGATATTTTTTGCGTTTAAATTTAGTGTGCAAATACTTTTGGAATCATTTTTTTCAAGAATACATAATATTATTATCGCAAATGGGGTCTTATTCTTATGACACGATATCGAAGTGCTGATATCTTCTTGAAATAAAATGATGTGCGAATACTTTAATTTAAAATTTGTTAAAAAGTACTCACCACGGATTAACTGTACATCGATTAAAATTCCGTTATTGTTGAGATTGGGTAATGTGACACTCTCCTTTCAAAGTTCAAAACTTCTTGCTTCACTACTCATAAAAAAAAAATAACGAACCCATCCTTCGAAAAGATATGAAATGAGACTATAATAGTAAAATGCGCGACGAGTTTATTAGAATCATGACAGCGTTGGGCGATTGATTTTCTTTTAATATGTGTTTGTACATCTAAATATTAACATCGACTTACTACTATTTTGGAATTCTTTAGCTTATTTCCTTTATCGATTTATGGGCGTAACACCGATGGTTCCGCGGATAACTTAAACAGCTGTCATCACTTGGAATTTCTCTCACTCGAAAAATCCATTAAATTATACACTCCACGTACATCCTATCCAGGTAAGATAAACACTAACACGTGCCCGAGATCTAGAAACTCGTACAAGCGAGCGGTAAGTATAATCAACCGTGTAGAACTCCCGAAATCCTGATTTTTTAGGTGAGCCACCGCGCCACGTGCTCAGACCAGACTATGCCTGCCTCTTAATAATAAACACGCGAACTCTACTACCGAATCTGTTCTTGCTGCTGTTGTTGCTGGCTGCGACGTCTGTTCTATATCTGTGTTTTTGTCATAAGGGAGACCCTAGTGTTGCCCGGTACATGCAGCAGTCAACCCCCTCGGCACCCCGTGCGTGTACCCCGCCTTTTCCGTAGCACGAGTCATTGTGGCACGCCTCGCTTACCAAAGAGAGACCATATGGGAATTCTGGAGTACAGACATAAATTAGAAACGCTTGAAATTTATTTGTTTCGTGACCGTAGGAAAAGGGATGTTGGGTTTTTATGGGCTGTACGTACTTATGACTGTACGTACCTTGCTTGCTCGATTGCTCGACCGTTTAAACAACGTGTGCTAATATATACTTCCGGTCGTAAATTGGTTGCCGTTTAAAAATAATAAAACTTATTCTACCACCAAACTTAATTTAAATACACTAGTGTACCGTGTGTTGGTGAAGTTTCTGGCTAAAAAAATTCTTTTCAACGTCCGTATCGTAATCAATACTTTGGTAACTCTTCAAGGCGTCAATAATGTTTGCGAAACAAGTATACGTAGTATAACAATGGACATGAACGCGTTGGCAGTGTATGTAGGTGGAGGGGCTATCCTCAATTTTTTACTTTTTATCCAATTCCAGTCTCCGATTCGATTGATTCGTAATTATTTTCACTAATTTAACTTGTTTTATACAAGTCTAAATGTTTTCTGCCTTCAAACCAAGACGATATAGTTTACCAAAATGCATTCTAAGAACTCTTAAAAAGCAGGAATCATTAACACTTCGAAAATATTAATTCGAAGACTTATTTTCAATAAATATTTTGTTCTCTAAGTATGTTTTCATGGAAATTGTAAAGTACTTTACATTATCTATAATCGAAATAATATCCCTACAGATGTATTTTCTTTTATGCCACACAATCAATGACAAATGAGTATAGATATTTCGACAATTTTCACAAAATTATTTTATTTCGAAATATGTTGATGTTGTGAAGAAAATAAAAAGCCTTGCTGTTATACATTAAATACTTACTTATAATTGAACTAATTATTTATTTATACATTAGTACAAATAAAAGTATTAGGTTCGTTACGCTTTGCATATACGTACATATAATATCTTTTTTATATATCACGTTTTTAAATTAATTTATTTTAATTTAAATACGATTCGATTTCGTATGGATAAATTATTGTTTAGGCATTCTTTTTGTTATATTCAAATGCGAAATATTTTTGTTTTCTTCACGTACAGTAAGGCCGTAAGGAAACTAGCCGTCGTCGTTTTCCAAGAAGCCAAGTACCTCGAGCGAACGCCTTTCCTTGGAATAGCCTCCGCAGTTTTCCATTGACTCAAGCTCAATATGACTTCTATTTTATTAATTTCTAAATGCAAGTAGAGATTCAAATATTAGCCCTTTTCTCACACAGAATTACGTCTATTATCCTGCCTAGGTATCTATCTGCACGGTGATTACATTAAGATCGCGCTTTTAATTTATCTTAATTTTTTGGCGCGCCCATTGGTTAGTTCAAATATTACAAGCGTCTTGCTCTTCAGTTTACCGCTTCTTTTTTTAAAAACCCCAACTAATAAGGAAGAAGAGACTTTTCTACTCCAGCCATGATCAAGGCTGCACACATTTTTACTACGAGCTCGTGCACACGGTGTCTTCGTGTTTATTTTGCCGTCGCAAAATGAACATAGCGTTCTGGCCCGGGATGTACACATACATGCAAGTACCTCACGTATCGTTCGATACATATTTCTGTCCTAATCCATTTTATATTTTATTCAACAGCTGTCTACCATTCGATTTACACTTATTACAGCTTTGTAATTACGTATATCATGTTCTATCTGCTGGCCTCGTTTTTATTAATTGTTTTCATTTTCATATGCTCAAACTTTAAGAATTAATTTAAATTTTGGTAAATGAAATTAACTAATTAAAATTATTTAATAAATATTTATTATTAAATAACATTATCTCTAATATTTGTCAAACTAATTAACCCCCGTAACACACTTCATATCAAGGTGGGAAATAATAGGCTGTCCGAAATAATGTAGTTGCAAATTTATAAAGTTTTTATTTTACATTTACATTAAATGTATAATTTTATATTTTCTCTATTTCTCTACTTCAATACCGTTTTCCGAATATTGTTACGTACAAATGTGCTTACTATAAGTAAATGATCATAGTTTCTACACTAATAATTTAAAATTTATTTAAATGATAAGAAAATGTAACTCACATGAAATTTAGTATGTCATTATTTATTTGCAAGGCTTTTGTCCGATACATACACCGTCCAAAAGTTAACATCGTAAACGATTCCATTTCCTAAACGAATAACGTTTTAAAGTTTACTGAAGCGGCGACACCCCTCAAAACTATGCGTATATGGATCTATATAATTTCGAGTTCTTGCTGCCACTAATCCAGTTCACGAAATTTATGGCTTCTCGACATAGCCGCATAATTAAATTGCGAAGCTCAACAAAAGACAATGCATATAAGTCCAATTTACCATGCTATCGTGTGTTATAAGGAAGAAGATATATTTACTGTAAGCTGATGGAAAAGGTGATAATAATAATATGCTATATTTACTATAATAACCATTGCAATAAAACGTCAACAATATTAAATATATGTATCAACAGACTAAATTGCAAAGCATTTACGTACAATAAACCATAAAAATATATACCGGGTGTTCTACGCATAAAATGATTGGCACAGGATGTGTTATTGAAGCAAAAAGCGAAGTTAAAAATGTCTAGTGAACATATGCCCAAAATACTTTACTAACTAGGCTTCGAGCACTTTTAGTTTTAGAAAACCCATTATTAGGGTTGTCATGTGACATTTACCGTTGCAAAAATATCTCAATGAAAATCATTAAAAAGAAGCCGATTCTTAGAATCGAAGAGGTAGTTCTGCTAACAGAATAATCACAAGTCTTTTCTGCGGCATCCATAATTCTAGCAGGAAATTATTCCCTGTTTTTAAGATGTTCTGGGTAAACCAAATTTTTCAGCCTTCCCCACAAAAGATAATATAGGGGATTTAAGTGTGGTGACCTTGGCGGTCAAGCAACTGCTCTTCCAATCCACCGGTTCGTATAATTTTGATTAAGAAAGTCTGTTAATTGTCTACCAAAGTGCGGAGGTGCGCCATTGTTCGTATTGACATGCGTAGTCAACAGTGGTACGTAATAGCTTGTATTAGTGCACATGTTCATGTCGTGGGATAAGCGATATGTTAGAAATGTATGCAACAAAGACATAATATTAATGACACGAATAACAAATAAATATTTAGCCGACGGTACTGCTCATAAACTCATGTACACTGTTAAAGGCGTTGTTTATTAGCAATCCTTTCAATTCTCTTGAAAATTTTAATGTTTGTAAGAAACTTCATACTTTCAGGAAATTTGTTAAGTATTTGTATCACCCAGTACGGTGTATTGTAGCTGTGTGCACACTTATACTTTTTAAAAATATTTTTGTCAGTAATCAATACATACGCTTGCAAACGTGAGTATTTGTTCATTAATGAATGATTGCTTGCATATCTCATCCTTTTTAAGGTCAAATATTTCTGATATTTTCCGATATATATTTTTTGTCAACGTTTTGCGTTATTTTTCTTTCGGGAAAACACCCTTCACAGTATCGTTTCATTGTCTAAGATAGCGCAAATGTGAGCGGATTCATTAAATACGTGTTCTAAATAAGAATCTTCATAATTACTACACTAAATATTCTGGTGGACTTAATTTAATTTTTTCAGGTGTTTTATATTATATCCACACATGTTGTAAGTTATAACCCAAATACGAGGAGGAGTCAAAAAGTTCCTGAATTTTGTTTTAACTCTTTATTACCACAACATAGGTACACAGTCACTTATTCGCCTTCAAAGTAGGCGCCGTCTGAACACACACACTTGCTCCACCGCTCCTGCCATTGTTGGAAACAACGATGACAGTCCTGTTGTGGTATCTTCCGAAGTTCAGCCGTCGCGTTGGTTTTGATGTCTTCTACGGTGTCAAAACGGTTACCTTTGAGACCCTTTTTGAGCTTGGGGAAGAGCCAGAAATCCAATGGCGCTAAATCCGGTGAGTAGGGAGGCTGCTGGAGGACTGGAATATTTTTTTCTGCAAGCCATGTTTGCACAACAATTGAAGTGTGGGAGGGAGCATTGTCGTGATGGAGTGACCATCCTTCTTGCCATTGGCCTGGACGTTTTCTTCGAACTGCTTCCCTCACTCTTTTCAAAACTTGCACGTAAAAAGGACCGTTAACCGTTTGTCCAGCTGGTACAAATTCATGGTGCACCACACCTTCGTTGTCGAAAAACGCAATGAGCATCACTTTTGTTTTCGATTTGACATGACGTGATTTCTTTGGCCGAGGAGAGGACGATGTGTGCCATTCTGATGACTGCATCTTGGTTTCCGGGTCGTACGCGTACACCCAAGTCTCGTCACCAGTAACGATTGTCTGCAAGAACATCGGGTCCTCTGTGCTTTTTTCAAAACATTCGGCCGCCGTCAACTTCCGAGTTTCCATCTGATCCGGATTCAGCAAGCGCGGGACATACTTTGCACTGACACGTTTCATCTTCAAATCATCTGATCACCACACACTCCTACCTTCCGCTAAACTGCAGTCACACTGCGTGTTCAGACTTGCTCAGACCTGTCAGCGTCATAACTATGCACCATAAGGAATGCACTGTACAAAATTTATTGTGATTGCATCACAACTGCCAACACTACGACACAATTCCGGGAACATTTTGACTTCTCGTCGTATATATGTATGTATATACTGTACATACATACCTCATATCATATTCGTTTGCGTACTTCTGTCTATCTATGGAGGTCTCACTACTAGATGTTATTCTAGTGGGCTCCACTAATGTAATAAAAGTACAAGTCATATTAAAAATGCAAATCATATTGTTTACTGTTTATTTAAAATCTCTAACTGTTTTAGAAGATTTCATCATTTTCTTCATTTCTTGTTATTCGATCTAAATTTCTCTTCACAAATGTATTTGTTTATATTGAATTATATTGAATTTAAAAAATCACAATTTGTGAACTGTATTGGATCATTTCATATTATTTGTTATATGCTAGTGCTGGTTGATCCAGCTCTAGCCTCAAAAGTTTATAGAGAAATTCATAAAAAGAGCTTCGAATTTAAAATGCCCTGAGAATATTAATCTCGTAAGCTGGATTTAATTTTCAAAATTTTAAATTTAGTAAGCAAGCATAAGGTAAGTAAAAGCTCATGGAATATATGTATTACACTAATACGTACGAACTATCTATATGTCGATGTTTTACCTGTTAGAAATAAAAGATATTATGAATTATCTATACATCGGGTAGGTTATAATGTTTAATCGCTTAAAATTACAACTTCATATTTCCGAATTAATTTAATTATTTTTCGGGAAATGCTGAGGAGATTGTGTGTGTGTGTGTGATCGATTTTGAACATCGCAAGTAATGATCGCCACTTTTAAAGACCAATTAAGAACAATACATTAAGGAAACACTTACGCAATTCTTTCACTTAGCAAAGTTCTATTTTCTTTCAGCAGCACACATTCACTATCACACATTTTCTCTGTAAAGCTTAGAAATGGCACATTTAAACATTTCGCACTTCACATGAGCACTTTGATAAACATTTCATGGGTTGTTATTATTAACATTAGTATACGTCGTTTTGCCTTAAATCGCACCGCCGTTACACACCTGATCCCATCTTTATTTTCGTAACTTTACAGCCTGTCTTAAGACACAGACGCAACAATTTGAAAAGAAAATCTTTAACTGATTTACATACGAACTCGTGCTGTCTGCTGTCGTTAAACATAAACGATCTTTTCAAGAAGTTACCGTTTGTACTAACGCGAACTACACGCACGGCTATGGAATTTAACCTGTTTCGGTAACGTAACAATAACAAACTTGCTAATTGAAAAATGTATAAGTCCGCTTCGTTTTATAGACACACATGAACACAACATGAAAAGTTAATCGGAACAGACCCCTAATTATCGCATTTCAAATAAACCAGTTACTATAATTAACACTTGAACGAATACAGCGTCGTTAGGTTTTAAATTAAGAAAATAGAAACGTGTAAGTATGTACATATGTATGCATACACTGAAATGAACTAAAGAACGGAATCTTTGCGTTTACAGTATGTGGAATAGGTAATAATTCGCAGTAACTGTATTGAATCGAGATGCATACTGTACGTGCTAACAGACCTATATTCAGATGTGCTGATAAACGAGACCTGCAGGAATGTTATCAGTTAATATTGGTGAAAATATTACCCACGAGATTAGGTTTAATATTGTGTAGATAATGAATGCGAGGGAAAGAATCGATAAAGCAATATCATATGCGTAAATATACAGTCTGTCGTAGAGAAAACCGAACTTTTTTTTAAATAGTAATTCTTAGTCGCGCCGTCTATTAAAAAATATGCGTCAGTAGGGTAGATCTTTCATCAATGTTATGTCAAAATACCATGACATATGCATCATTAGAAGCAGAGAAATTACGCATGAAGTAGCAGTGTGTATTTGGCATTGCTCAATAAATTTGAACAAAGAACAAATTCCAAGTTCTGTTTTGCTCTAGTTACGTAGGAATTGAATTAAATATTTCCAAAGATTCCATTCATCTCATTTTGACACAGCATTTGGGATCGAGACAAATTTGTTCAAGGTTTCTATCACACAAGCTCCGAATTCAACATTGTATAGACTCGATTAAAGACTCAAAAAAGGACGAAAACTTTCGGCATGCTATTACAACTGGCGATTAGACGTCGAGTTTCCAATATGATCCAGAGACCAAGCGGCAAAGCTCTGAATGGAAGCATCCAAGCGAAGAAAGACCGAAAGAAGTTGTTTGAAGAAGTCAAAAGTGAAGACAATGTTGATTTGTTTATATGATTCGAAAGGCATAGTGCACAAAGAGTTTGTACCAACTATCAGATAATCAATGCTGTATATTATCTTGATGTTTTAAAGCGCCTTTGGGCGCGTATTCGTCGTGTGGTAGTTGGCGTTTGTTACACGATAATACACCATCTCATCGCTCGACGCTTATCACGGATTTTCTAACTACAAATAGCATTTTAACCATCAACCATTCACCATATTCAGCGGATTTGGTACCTTATGATTTCGATTTATTACTTAAACTACACTTGCCCATGAATGGATAGCGTTATGTCGACGTCGATACCATTGAAGAGGCGTCGACAGCGATCTTGAAGGACATCTCTAAAGATGAACTTAAAAATTCATTCGACATGATAATTGACCGTGTAAAACGTTGTATTGAGGCCGAAGGCGACTACTTTGAATAAAATTAATGAATTTTACCAAAACAGTAAGCTTTTGTTTTTATCTTAAAAAAATTCGAGTTTCTCTGCCTCAGACTGTGTACATAGATCGAAGTTCAGTCGATGGTTGCTCTTTCGAATTTAAAATGTACAAAACAAATAAAAGGTAACTCAGTTTGACGAAACACTGTCTGTACAAATTAAGATTAAAATGCATAAAAGGAAATAAGTCGTCCATCACATTATGAGAATTGTGGCAGTTTTAATTCGTGGAATGTACGTTCAAAAATATACATACATTTGGAAAAATATATTAAAGACTATTGACGCCATCAAAATATTTGTTTTGTAAATGCGTTTGAAATATCTCTTCCGTAATTAGCAATGTTGTCGAGTCCCTACTTAATAAATTCTTGGTGGACTATTCCCTTGTTATTGAAGAAATCACGAAACACATTAATATGGTCTTCGACTTCTTTCGTGGACTTCCAGCTAGGCACGTACTAGTACGGGAACTAGTGCTCTTTAAGGAACCCCGGCTAAAGTCAAGCTAAATTGTAAGGCCACATTTCTATGGAGAAACGAGGCCGAACCTTCTTGTATTTAGCTTGTTCTGGTTGAGAAGGCTCTGATCGAGCAGACTGTTATTCTCATGGTTATTCGTCAGAACGTTATAGAAAAGGTACAGGCCAAATTTAAAAAGCAAAAGAAGTAGAAAGGAACATGTGAGAGATTCTAAGATTGTGAGGCAAGAACTCTCCACAGGCAAGAGTTAGAAAGATTAAGGTGAGCCAGAATCATCCACATAGTTTAAACTACATAGAGCTCTTAGGGTCAATAAAATAAAAGAAGTGTCCGATGAGAAGATCTGACCAGCTGGGTGATCTGGAGTTTCTAAGGCTAAAGTACAAAAGAACGAAGAAGGCTTCAGGGAAACATAGATTCGGAAAGGTCACAGTGGAATAAGCAGTATGATTACCTCATCTTAATTTTAATCTTAATGGCCCTTAATTGTGAGTGGGATCTTCGTCTTTATCGAGGACGTGATGATACCGAGGAATATTAATTACATCAAATCTCAACGCTCACAATTACTCTTAAAAGTAGACGCGTTTTTGAAAAGGGTTTACTCGCAATGTCAAGTTAATACTATTTCTAATTATGTGTAATGGTCCGAGGTTCACGTACAAGTTCTTCTTCATAAATCGAATTCATCTCGTTTCTCATATCTTTCACTTCTTTCTCTAAAACTGTAAGATGCGGAAATAAACCCACAAAACTGGACAAATTGATTGGACACGAAAGAAATGAAGTTGTGTGCTTATCTAGTATAAAAGTTTGTAAGATGTACATACATATGAATTGAATGGGATGCTATGCGGAAAGCCCGATACGCGGATTTACATAAGTAATCTTGATGCGCATAGGCATTTGTTACAATAATACGTAATAATATACAGTGAATATTAAAATTTTACAAAAAAAAAAGAAAGTATAGGTAAAGCGAACGAAAATAGAAGTATAATTGCTAATTTTTTGGAACATGACGACATTACATTTTCAATAATTCATTGAAGATGAAAATTACAAAAAAATAATGAATAACGAAGGTTCAAGATTGGAGTATTCTTGCATTTTTTTAATATTGCATCGAAAAGCGATGATTTATATTAGTACATTGCACAGTCTGTTTTGTTTTCAATCGGCGTAAATCACAATCACTAGCTCTCGATTATCCGGACAGAAACTGTATGAAACCTGTAGAATTACAAGTTGTAGATCGCTTGATGGTAGATACATGATGAGATTGTGCTAATGTGCTTAATGTGAGAAAAGGTACTATGTGGTATGAGTACATAATATTCTAGGAAAAACGTTACCGACAGATAGACATGCGCTTATTTATTTTTCCATAAAAGTATGTGTGTAACATAGGAACATACGAATCGTATAATCTATAGCATGTAAACAGATTAGAAATTCTTTATCATATTGCCGTTTCTACCGATACATATTTCTATGTATGTATACTTAGTATTTGTGACTCACCTCTTACTGTGATATTAGCGAGCATGAAACAAGTGTTCGCTTCTAGCGGGGCCTGCGGGACAAAAAAATATATTCGACTTCACGCCGAAGATGGACCAATCGTGTTCAAGTTAGTTACGATATATTCAGTTACGAGTGCATATTTATCGCGATGATATCGAACTTTCACTAATTGTTCGCATAGAAATGCATTTCGTTCTATTTTATCCAATTCCGGTCGTTGCACTGACGTGAAGTAGACTGGTCTCCGGGCACGATAACTGTTCGTTGCAATTCCACCAGGGTTCTTGTTTTTCTAACTTGCGGACGTTGCGGCTTCGGAAAGAAGTTAAATACGAACAAATGAAATGATTAATGTTTAAAGGGGTTTTCTTTTGTAATTTATGCCTTTAATAGTTAAAAACTACGGAAATGCTGATCAGAATTTAAACTTTTTTTAACTCAGAATGTCTAAAATAGGAAATAAACTACCAAGAAGAACATTCATATCAAGCACGAAGTTTGTGTCAAAATGTATCATGTCCATCTACAAAATATTCAACGCGTACTGGACCAAATCTATTTGAATACTTCTTGTTCCCACTGGTTTCATATTTCATAATTTTGCTCAAGTTTTACGCACCCCGAATAATCTGATAATTCCTTTCATAGTTTCCTTCTACCTCTAAATTTAATTAAGACAGGATCTCACTTTAATTATATTAATAAATATGTAATAGCGAATAATACCGTCCAAAATGAAGACCAAAAGAGGATATCCCTCATTTACGCACCTTTAAGCTAACGGCTACAAATTCAATTCCTTTCTGTTATTTTTCGCTAGCTGAGTATTAGGGATGTAATATTGTATCGATTTATTTACGGCTCCAATTATTTTACGGCATACAAATACATTTTCGAACCATGGTGGAAAAATAGAAATCCCTTGTTTGGCGCAAGCCCGGATTCCGTAGTAGTTGTATGCGCACGTTCTCATTGATTTTGGCTGGCTCGAAAGGAAAGATGGATTATTAGCAGAGAACGAGACCTCGGACGGTCGACTATACGTACTACTTCCAGTCGTCGTCCTCATTCCAGGAAAACGCACTCATCTTGTCCTCGGAGAGGGCTTTTTGAGTTAAAGAAATTTTTATCCAACCGAAATGGAACTCATTATCCTGTTTAACATCGACTCGAATATTAACATCGCCTATTGCGGAACGGACGACGACGGCGTAACGAATAATGCTATATTTGAGGTCGAAGTGACTTTGTAGATACAAGGAATATTTAATATTTTGTAATAAGGACCTTTGAAGGTTTTCAATGTTTTATGAAGATCGGTTAAACTCTGAATATACACACATATGCTGTATGTACAAAGAACATATTTAAAAATGAAAAACGAAAAATACGGATTTATGTGAACTATAAAAATACTGCGAAATGTTTCAAGCATCATTCGCGTATTACATTTTTGCAATGCCGACTGTATACATATACATATGCACATACATATGTACATATGGATGTATGTATGTACAAGTCGAGATCAAGACATATTTCCCAGATTGCGATTAATTTCTATTTTGAAGAAAATGTAAAAACGTATTTTCGCGGGGGTATCAGTGCTCACTTTATATTTGTGTATGTGTATGTATGTATGTATATTTATGCCGAGTATGTATAGTAGTAAACAGATATCGTTTAATAATGTACTTTTGAAGTGAGATCCTAAAGTTGTATATAATTAAATATTTCCGTATAGGCAAAAGTTGCTGTCGGCTATTACCTCCTCCAGGAATGTCGAAATTTTTAATGTAAATTTAATGAACGACTGTTAAATATCAACAATTCTTCAAGTTTTGAATTTCTTCTTTACAGTACATACAACAGTACTTCTGAACTACCAGAAAACAAACATACTACTTTTCATGGCGTAACCGTTCGAGCTAGACATAAGCTATATTTGCATTAAAAAATTCACATCTAAATACGGGTTTTCAAATCCTCTGTTCTCTCAGGAATGAAACGAAAATATTCGAAAATATCAGCAACGAAATATGAAATTTCCATCGGGAAAATTATGACATTAAATTAACTCATAAGACGGTATTTTATATACAGTAACAATAGCGTCCCTATGGTCAGCTGCTTGTTTGTCGTACGATGCATTTGTCGAGAGACTAATATGCGCTACGTTCAATCATCGAACCCTGAATGAATGAAATATTTGCCCACTCTGAGTATTTCTACGACTTTTCTAAATTAACATCTCAAAATTATTATTATTAATCGTGTGACATATTTTTTCAAAACCAATAGTACGTTCGAACTTAATTCGAAGGTGATTTATAACAAACTATCGAAATAATGAAATATTGAAGCGTTAAATGTATAAGCGAGAAACAATCGTGAATGTGACGAAATTAAGAATAAAATTAATATTCGTAATATAAAGTAAATACAATGTTGAAAAAAACAAAATGAAATTAGAAACGGAATAAAACCCAACTGGAAAAATGCAATTACGGCAGCTGATCTGACTTTTCTACGAGCTGTTCGGTCATATGGTGAGAGCATTCTCATTTTTTCTTGTCAATATTTGAGTGTATGCTCCTGACCATAGGGACGGTGTTTACGCTATGTATATATGAATATAAATGGTTCCGATTACTAATGGGCAATAAATTATAATAATAAAAAATTGAAACATTATAAAATTGCTCAAGTATAAAAATAGCGAATAGTTACTGCCACATTGACATTTGAAATAAAGTGACAATTTGTCAAAAATGGTAAAAAATTCTATTAAAGTTTACGCGCGTCTTAAAAAGGAATCCCTTCAAAAATCAACAACGGTAAGATTAACATTATTAGGTGATAGTCAACTTTAAAGTGTTGCAATTGTTAATTTATATCAGGAATATCACATTTCGAGAAGAACGGAACATGAAGACATGGTATTTAATGTAAATAATGAAACAGATTCATCGGTAAACAAACCTCATAAATACAGGAAAGTGGGCGTTTTAAAGTCATCCTTGACCTGACAGGATAAGCTGAAAATTCTGAAAATGAACTATAGATAAGACAAATGCAGTAAATGTTAATGTGCTAGTCAAAGTTCGTGTCACTAAATCGTTGTGGGATCGAAAGTTTCATTTATTTGTCCATTTATTATGCGTCTTTAGTGAACAGGATGTGCGAATGTGAATAAAATTGAATAATTAAATGCCTCTCCGTATTATTTCGGCAAGAAAACGACCCATTTCTCACTAACGCATTTCCAATATTTTAGTTTCACTGTTTTAATGGGCTGTCGTTGTATTCTTCAGTAGCAGTGAAGAAAAAGACATTTAATCACACAATAATGTTTCCACATTAATTTTCGTATTCTGTATACGCATTCCGAGAACTAAGTTATCATCATTAGCAGATAATTAAACAGTGTCGCACCTGGAAAACTACGGCAAAACACCTGTACGAAACAAATTCCGTACACGATCTGTATCGTTGAAAGCCAAAACGCACGCTTCGTGCGGGTGTTTGCCGCCGTTTCTAGATGCGACGCCGTTTAATTATCTGCTGATGATGATAACTTAGTTATCGGAGTGCGTATACCGAATACGAAAATGAATGTGGAAAGGGTTTCTGTATTAACAATTTTAACTGATTAAGTTAATCAACCTGAGGCTCCATCAAGTTTAGCAGCAAAAACAAATGTTGGCTGAAATAAAATGAAGCTTTACCTTCAATCATATAAAATATTGCTTTATCTTGTCGCACGTTTCAATTATTTCGCATGTGCTGAACACAATTATGGTACTACGAAAGCAATCCGATGACCCAACCTCCTCTACTTTAAGGCATTCCGTTACAATATAATAGATAGCGAGCACAGCAAACGAAAGATATATTTTATAACATTTTTCGATTTCCTACTTTCGAATCAATTTTGATGTAAAATTTCGAATACAAGCTTTCGAAATTCGGAATTACCGCATCAATAAATACACTGAACTTTCAGGCTAATGTGAAATATTGAAAAGATTTATGCGTATTGTCTACAGTTCATTTTATGAATTACATTATGAATTTGTGTGTGTATATTAAAGCCAAGGAAACAAAATAGGACGTGCACGTTTCGTCTACCTAAAAATGATATTTTCTTGCAGATTTACGAAAGTGTTCGACCAAATTTCGACGCAAGTTGAGGTTTTCAATACAATAGCTAAACCAATAATTAATAGGTCTGACCATTTCATTTGGAATAACGTTTAACAAAGCAGTTGGCTTTCAAAGTATTTTTTCAGTGTTTTCAATGGTTTTAACGGAACAATTTTTGCATACGGGCAGGTAGAACTGTAGTATAGAATTAACACGTTTACACATTTACCACAATGTTTTGTGACGTATTTAGACAGGTAGCGGAAAAACGTATGCAATCACTGGTTCTTCAAATGAATACGATGATAGAGGCATATTGCCGCGAAGCATTGAACAAATATTTGAATATGTCAAAACGGTAAGTGAGGATATATTCGTAAAATGTGACGTCGAGGTAACATACGTAAATAGAGACAGTAAATTTCGGTATTTCTGTAATTGCTGAACCATTACAACAGTCACATTTAAATAAATTAAACGAAAGAGCAGACTCCCTACGGCAATATAATGACTAAAATTACCAAACATTTCAGTATGTGATTAGAAATGCCGAGGCAATTTAATCACAGTTACAAAATGCACATCGAAATATATTTGTTAGACAAATCCCTTTTTATTTTAATTTTACAGACGTCCACCCGTTATAATATCTACGTCTCATACTTGGAAATATACAACGAAAACGGTTATGACCTTTTAAATTCGAAACAGCAGCAACCCTCTAAATTTGAAGAGTTACCGTAATCCGCATTTCGACAGATTGAAAAATTATTTGATTATACCGAGGTGTTTCCAGGCGAATTGCTTTGCTTGAGGACGCCAACGGCGAAGTTCACCTAAGAAATCTGAGCGTACTCCCGGTGACTAACGAACAGGAGGCCATGAGATTGCTGTTCTTAGGGGACACTAACAGGTTTGAGTCATTTTTGTCGCCACTACACGCGAAGAGTACTATATTTTCTCATTACGTTTCGTCAAGTCTAGTCGGGGTTGAAACACACACAGCGAGGATTTGTTTCTGTCAATACCTTTTCGTTAATGCAGTTTTATTATCGTTTCTTTGCCTAGAGACTTTTATTTTGCATTTGTATTCTCTACATATAATTTAAATTAAAGATATAGAACTGCGAAACAAACTAAATTCTATTCGAACAGAAATTAGTAGATACACACACTGGTACTGGTACTGTTCTACTCAATTCCCTGCGTCATCACTATGACATCGTGAGATTCAAAAGAATACTTGCATTCGTTATGCAAGTGGATATTATTTATTACTTCAGTGTTTATTCTAACGCAGGGAAATGTCTTTGTTGAACAGGACCGTAATAATACGAGTACAGTTATTCAGTCAACGGAAAACGTTCAAACGTCCAAATAGAAAGTTATTTTGAGTAAACGTTTTGATACACTTCCTTATTCCTAGGTATTTACGTATGTATGTTCTTTTGGCGTACAACGCCGATGCGTAGTTGTTTTTTTTTCAGAATCAACCTGAAAATAATATTGAACGAACTCCTTTAACATTATTTAAACTTAAAGAAGTAATCGCTCCTCATCCTGAAATTCTCATAATTTAGTCCAGTGAGTGTTTGTACTTTTTCCGTTCAAATAAAATAATTCGACATTTTTTTAATGTTTTCTCTATGCACCATTACTTTATCGCAAATTTTAATGGAAGCTGTGGTTATTTGATGAATTAATCAGACAAGGTAAATGAAACCCCTTACTACGCCAATGTTCGTATTCTACTCTGACAATTAAATTTTCATCAACATCGGACAAATAATTACAGTGTCGCACATAGATCCGCGATAAAACTCGCACAAAATAACACCGCTAATAATAATATAATAAACAATACATTGGTCAAACTAAACGCTCAATAGGAACCCAGTATGAAGAACATATCTCACACATCAAGTTTAAGCGACCTGGAAAGCCCAGTTTTTTGAAACACGTACTAGAAAATAATAAAATAATCGTATTGTAACCGAAGATTATCTACATTTAATCAAAAATATAAATAATTATTGCGAATTGGACAGTTACGGGAGCATATTTATTGTAAAAATTAGAAACCATGTACTAAACATAGATAAAGAAAGTAAAACCGTCATAGATTTATACTTCTTTGAAAACGTCGCGTTTCGTACCTGAAAAAGTGCATTTACGGCACGCATTACTTTTCCTATTTAATCAAACGAAAAAAGCCGCTGAAGGTCATCGTTTGCTGGTAGAAACTTACGGTGAGCATGCTTTAACCATAAAATCATGTGAGGCGTGGTTTCGACAAATCAAAAGTGGTGATTTCGATGTATTAGACAAAGAATGAATGAAGGCCCAACCGAAACTAAAAAACAATTGGCAGAAGCGTTAAATGTGGCCCAAGAAACGATTAACGACCGATTAGGAACAATGGGAAAAATCTAAAAGATGAGAAAATAATTGCCACATCAATTGAACGACAGGCAAATGGAAAATCGAAAAATCATCTGTGAAATGCTGCTTCGAAGGTATGATCGTTTGCTGAGCAGCACTTCGCCAATTTCGAAGTAGTCAGAAAATGGCTTGATGAATGGTTTTGCTCAAAGGACAAACAGTTCTTTGGGATAGCATCCATAAATTGCCTGAAGGATGGGCAAGATGTGTAAAGTCAAATGGTCAATGCTTTGAATAAATAAATTTTTCCATTTTCTTGAAAATTATGTGGTTTTTTACGATAAAACCGTTAATGATTTTCCGGTACGCGTGATACTTTAGTACAAGTGTTAGTTTTAAGGTTAGGAAATATTATCTTATACATCTCTCTTGTGAAAATCAGTGTGTTCGGTTATTAGTGGAAAAGGTGCGCGGGGTTATTCTGTTTTATCGTGGACTCAAGTGCGCTACTGTGATTAATTATCTGTTGATGATGAAATAGGTATACAGAGTACGAACATTGATGTGGTAAGGGGTTCATTTACCTTCTCTGATTAAATATTCACTTTATGTTTATCTAACTAACTTTTTTCAGTCTAGTAGCAATTTGCTTGGCTCATGGACATTTTCCTTATTACATACTTTCGAATGACTATGAGTGAATTTTAATCCATTTTCGTGCTGCAACAGTTTATTCATTAATTAAGTGGACATCTTTTTTATTCATTAGTACTACGCTTTTAAAAAATGGGGCGCCTTCATATTTTTTGCAAAGCAACTGAGAAGATTAAGGTCGATAATAGAACAACGATAATATTAAAATGAATTCCTAATGTGCGAAAATACGAATTAACGAACAGTACTCACACTAACACTGGATATAAATTAATTCTAGAACTATAGCGGAAACACCGATGAATGAATATTCGTCTAGATCTCACTGCATCTTCACAATTTATGTAACGACAAGGAGCGAGAAGTCTGAAAAAATTCGACGATCAAAACTTCATTTAGTCGACTTAGCTGGGTACGTATTGTAAATATGCTATTATCGATCAATAAGTATTATTATGGGTTTTAATATGTAAGAAGGGGAGGGGGAGGGGGGTACTATCGCATTTCAGCAACTGCAATTTTTCGTTTGGAAATTCATAATCTAGGCGATTTTATGTTAGGTATACATATTTATAACAGTCGGTTTATGCAACTTGGAATACAGTCGTGTCTGGCAAGTGGTTGTTGCGTCGACTTTTACATACAGGCTTATGCCATAGAACAGCTTCCTTTTTTTGATTTTCGGTGAATTTCATACATGCACTTTTTGGGCTTCATCAGTTTGTCTTGCATCGGAAATATGAGACTGTAGATTCGGTATAAAATATAAATAAATCTCGTGTTTATTCACTTGCCTTACGTCGATAATTGAATTTTATGAATTAAATGTCTTCTTTTCTTCTGAAAATAGAAATTTTTTCACCCCCTTTTAGTGCAATATGATTCATTAACATATGAATGTCAGTCATGATTATCACAAGTATTTCGTAAGTGCACATACAATGTGCTTTATGAGAAAATGTGTTATTCCGGTATGCGTTGCTCTTTCTCAGGACGTAACCAGTGTTGGGCAAAATCTAGAAAGTTTTGATTCAAGTGAGAACATAAATATAATTGCGAACTCGTTTTTAGAATCTTCAGAGACCAGAAGTAGTAATCGATAAAAATAGTACTCGAGAAAAATTGGGAAAACTATGACTTTGTGTATATACATATGTATGTATGTACGTACTATGGTAATGATGTTGTAGCAGCTCTTAAGTGAGTTTGCAGGGAACTGCAAGACCTGCTGCTTGACTATTACTTTGCTTATATTTGTTTTTACGAAATGTGTTTTTTAGTTTGTTTCAAATTGAAAAAACACGGGTATTGCTGTCAATACGGAGAACGGTGTTTTAAAAGGCATATTTTATATTTAAATAAACAAACATAATAGTCTATAATAGTAAGTACATTACACACAATACACGCATTTTGTCAACATAACACCATCGCTGTTTTGCAAAGTATGATTAAACAAAAAATCGTTTCTTCAGCATAGCCATAATAATGAATAAGGCCCATTCAGGGTTTTGTATTCAGTAGACATAGAAGTCGAATAAGTGTACAGTACTGAATTTCTTATCGTGTACATATATATATATATATATATATATATACATTTAGATACATTTGAATGGCTCAATTGAACATCTTACTGAAACTTATTACTACAAGGATCCAGAGCCGACGAACCGTATTATTATATATCTTTGTTAGTAGTACGGTGGCCCTTTATATTTCGGGAATAGCAAAAAAAATTCTTATTATCGAAAAGTTTTATTGCTTTCCAAAATATTCTCCTTGACAATCAATGTATTTTTGCATTCGTTTAAATCAATTGCCACTGTGAAGGCGGTATCTCCAAATTATGAGTTTTGAATCCCTCAACTGCCTTTTCCGGCGTAAAAAACCGTTGACCACGAAAATTATTCTTCACGTGTGGGAACAAAAAGCAATCGCAGGGTGCTAGATCAGGGATGTACGCCGGATGGCTCATCAATGCAATGTTTTGCCCGCTCAAATATTTAATTGTTTTAACCGACCTGTGAGAGCTCGCATTGTCATGGTGGAGAATGATCTGTCGTTTTCGGTTTGTTTTCCTTATTTCTTCCAAAGCTTTTGGCAAACAAATAGTTGTGTACCATTTGGAATTGACCCTTCTACAACTCTCTAAAGACAAGGTTGCAACGTGACCGGTTTTTCCGAAAAAACAGGCGACCATTTGTTTTGATGTGCTTTGAGTGCGAACAACTTCTGCTGGTTTTGGCTCATCTTGGAATACCCGGACAGTCGACTGCCGTTTACTATCGAGCTCATACGTATAGATCCAAGATTCATCACCTGTGACGACTTTATAAATGTTCTTTGAAGCACCGCCATTGTATTTTTTGTGCATTTCTTGGCACCAATCGATGCGAGTCCTTTTTTGAGCGGTTGTCAAATTATGTGGTAGCCAACGTGAACATAGCTTCTTAACGGCTAAATATTCATGCAGGATCTTATGCACGCTGGTGTTACTAATACCTAGAGATGCTTCGATCTGACGGTATGCCACATGACGGTCTTGCATTATCAATTCAGACACTGCATTAATGTTTTCTGACACAACAACATTTGGGGGACCACCTACGCGAAATTCATTGTCCAAAGAACATAAAATTTTCAAGTTACTGTCACCAATAGAAATAGCGACCGCATAATAAAACTGTCAGGGTAAATATATTGTCAAAAATGACAAACTTCACGATTCAATCATCAGTTCGGAGGCAACACTAACAGTGTTGCCACTGTGAACGGCTACCCTCGTCTATACACGATATAAGTGTACACGCACTAAATAAATCGGCTGGACAATCGGAATATTATTGTAGTTGCTTTTAATAAGTAATGTATCACATACGGTTATATATAAGTATTATGTATGTTGTATCTATGCAGTAATGCACCTACACTAACAGTGTATTCAATTAGTTTCAAAAGCTTTCAAGATTATGTATAAAGAAAGAATATAACAAAAATAAATAGTATGTCTGTAAAAAGAATATAGTGGTGAATTAATGAATGACTTAAATAACACATTCACAATTCTCTTATCAGGTTTAGCATCGATTTCTAAACATTTATTGGATACTTTTTGCAGACATGAAGTCAAAGGTAAGAGAAAATATTTTATTTTTTTCAGCGATGTTCATTTAATTATAAGAAAAAGCGATTCCACTTATCGGTCATTTATCTAGACATATATTGTGTGTAAATGTATACAAAAATTGTTCAAAACAAACACAAAATATACTTCTTACTTAACAAAATGTGTTGCACATCATAACAACTCGTGTTGTAAATGATGAATTATGTTTGCTAGATGTATCAGCATTATTGTACCTGTTGATGTTTTTATAGAAACGAACATTTACATGTTCTTAAGTTGGAGTTAAGTTAGAAGTACATACTGAATATCTATGCTGATTCACGCTCTGCTCAGTTTTTGTTGGTACACAGATACGTACTTACGCACTTAGATACTACATCGAAACCAATCCCGTCGCGGCCACAAAAATTGACCGCTCTCAATGTAACATGTTTCCTTTTTGTTTTAGATCTGAGCGAATCCACAAATCGACAATAAGTGGCATTGTCCTTAATGAGGCCAAACATATCAATCTCTCTTTACACTATTTGGAACAAGTCATTATAGCACTTGGTCAAACAAACAGATCGCATATACCTTTCAGGAACAGCATGATGACTTACATACTGCGCGATTCGTTGTCCGGAAACTCCCTTACGACAATGCTGGCAACCTTAGCCATGACACGAAGAAATATTCAGGTAATTATATATTCGTGGTACGTAGACTTCCGCGGTCGTGGTCCATGCAATCTGCTTCTGGGCTTCCAGCTCGGAAGATAATTATATATTCGAAATGCATATTATTTAAATATTCTCAGGAAACGTTAACCACTTGTAAATTCGCGCAAAGAGTGGCCTCTATATGCACCGAAGCCACTATAAATGAGGAAATTGACCCTCAAAAAGAGATATTTTTCCTTCGCGAAGAGGTTGACGAACTTCGACGCCAATTGATTCAACTGAAGGATATAAACGTAAAGGATATGCCAATGAAATTTCCTTTTCTATAACGCGGTCTCGCTCATTCTAGAATACCGAGAAACTGAACGAAAAACAAGTGGAGAATTGCAGAAACATAATTAAGGACTACGTTAAGGGAGCGGCCGAATTACCGGCGGAATTAAGTGGGCAAGAAATGAGATATTGTATGGCACTGATGAAGGATAACGTTAATCGAAGGAATAATCAGCAGGAACACAGACCGGGACATCCTAATTCGACTGTACTGCTGAAATATAATGAAATTATATCGCAAAAGGACGAAGAAATTTGTATCCTTTACATTTTGTATGATAAAGGACACGCACTTTTTAAGATACACGCATACAGGGTGTCACATACGATAAATTGCAGGGGATTATTTCTTGGGATATTTTCAGATTTTTTGGTCCCCGGATTATTTTCGAAAAGAAAACAATATTTTGCATGACACAATGTTCGTCATAATTAATCTTTCAGTCATTCACGTCTTGCACTAGTGCACCTAACTGCATGCACTTAATTCTTTATTACAAACTATTGCAAGTCAAGACGTTGAATCTATAAAAACTACTGAAAATGACTGCCACTAGCTCGCCGTTCCTGATTGTTTTATAATGCTATTCATTTTGAATTGAAAGAATGTAAGTCTGAACATGTGACAGTCACTGAATTCAGTGATATTCAAATGTTCTGTTTAACAACTCGGGAGCAATCACACTAAAATTTCTTATTATCAGCAATAAATTCTCTAGATATACATTCGTAAACAGATTATATAAGTACGTTGCATTTCAAACGTAATAAACTGCAAACGCGTGATTTTGAGCATATCTATTAAAAATGTTGAGAAAATGAAGTTTTGGGTGTTTCTTTTGAGAAATTACACGTCTCATACAATTGCACCATATTATATTCTCTTTTAAAGATCAACAAATTGAACACAAATAATTTGAAACGTTTTGAATTGTAAACGTATCCATATATGTGTGTATGTATATACTCATACAAGAGTTGAAAAAATTCACTATTTCTTAACTTTTTAAGCTATTCTGAGGCAGTTATTGGATGCAACATCTAAACATTCTACGATAGTCAATAATGCTCCCACTGGTGATGGAATAAATACGAAATTATCGTATTTTGAGGAAGAATCGTTACGTCATTCCAGGAGCTGTAATTCTAAAGACATCGAGCGAATGAACTCGACTTTAAATAAAAAATACGAATTAGCTAAAAATATCGTATATGCCGTTCAAAAATGTCAAGATAACATTATCAACATTAAGAAAAAATTGAGTTCGAAATCGTGTTTGGTCGAAGGCAAAGCAAAGTTACGTGAGTTTTTATTATCTCAGCAAAACATTTATAAAGATTCCTTGAGGCAGTTAGAGGACTTAAAAAAGGAAACAGATTTCCTGAAAGAAAGTCTCAACCAAGCCCGATGCAAGTTAACGTATACGCTTGAGTGCGAAAGAAGTAATTTTACAGGAAGAGATTACAGCGAATTTACGATATTGGATCAAATGAACCATCATCGCTATAACGACACAAACTACAGTGATTCTTCCAGTAATAGATCCAGGAAGCGGATCTCTGAGACCATATCGTCAACATCAACGGAGCCAAATTATTACAATAACGATTTAAACAACCAGTACATGTATCGTGTGTGTCCAGAGATAGACGTGGCAAATCTTCCTCACCGAACAACGAATTACGTTGGTCAAAATGCGCATAGCAAAAACATAGAAGACTTAAATTGTTTCGATAGTTCCAACTTTAGCGACCGCTATAATAACCCAATTGAAGCACTTCATGAAAATTTCCCAATTGCACAACACCACGATGCTTTAGAACAATTTACCAAAGGAAACATCTTGCGCGAACCGTGTCGGAATGTTGCAAATGATAATAATAGCAACGACTTTAGACGTATAAATGTTAAAGTTAATGAAATAGCCGTTAAAATTAATTTAAATGACAGTAAAAATATATCGTTAAAAAAAGATGGAGATAGCCATGAATTTTTGGAATTCATGAAGACCGTACCTCTTACGGGAGATATAGAAGTGGACGAAGAAATATTTAACTTTTACAGAACAAAATTTGTAAGCACATTGTAAGTTATATGTTTTTGACATTCGTTTCTGTGCTAGGAAAATAATAAATCATTGTCATTTCCTCACTTCGTTTAATATATGGTACAAGAATTCTTACTTCTTTGCTAAACGTGATGGTTTGCTATTGATTTGAATGCGTTTAACTTATCCAATAACGTTTCAGTTCCCTCTATCTCAAAACCGTTGGCAAGTAAGTATATGTATGTGCGAGGGTGATCCCAGAAGTACCCGACCCAACAAAGAAAATACAAAAATTTTGGAAAGAAATATATTTATTTTTCAACATAATTTCCCTTCAGCTCTATACACTTTTCCCAGTGATGTTCAATAAGTTCGATACCCTTTTTATAATAAGAACTATCTTGCTCCTCAAAATAGTCATTAACTGCCAACATCACTTTTTCATCGTCGGAAAATCTTAGACCGCTGAGCCATTTTCAAGTTTAGAACAGAAAATAATCCGAGGGGGCTAAATCTGGCGAATAGGGTACATGAGGTAACAATTCAAACTTTATTTCATTAATTTTGGCTATTGGAATAACGAATTTGTGAGCTGGTGCATTGTCTTGATGAAACACCTTCTTCTTAGCCAAATGCTGCCATTTTTGCTTGATTTCTTCGCTCAAACGTTGCAATAAGTTCGCATAATACTCGCCGTTGATAGATTTTCCTTTTTCAAGATAGTTAATGAAAACTATTCCACGCGCATCCCCCCAAAAAAAACAGATGCCATGACCTTGCCTGCAAAAGAAACGGTCTTGCCTTCTTTGGATCCAGTTCTCCCTTTCGAGTCCATTGCTTTGATTGTTCTCTTGTCTCGGGTGTGAAGTAATGGAGCCATGTTTCATCCATGGTTATGAAACGGCGCAAAAGTTCTGCTTTGTTGCTGTGAAACTTCGCTAAACACTCTCTTGAAACATCTGCACGACACTGTTTTTGCTCGAGTGTGAGCAAACGCGGCACTCATTTTGCTCACAGCTTTCCCATATCCCAATTTTCAGATAATATGCCATGCACCGCACTTTTTGAAATGCCTACTATGTCTGCTAGCTCACGCACTATCAGTCGACGATCATCCAGTACCACTTTACGGATTTCCTTCACCATTTCTGAAGTCGTCACCTAATTTGGTCGACCACTGCGATGCTCGTCTTGGCAGCTCGTACGGCTTCGTTTAAACTCTGCTACCCAATATTTCATTTTTATAGACGAAGGAGCACACTCACCCAGAGTAGAATCCAGTTCAGCTCTTATATCGGTTCGGCTGAGGCCTTTGAAATAAAAGTATTGTATCACGTAACGATGACCAATTTTCTCCATTTTTACAAATTCACTGAAAACGTTCATTATTGATGTCTGCCAAACAAACACTAAACAACGTGGCGTCTTCAAACTTGAAACATGTGCTTTATAGATTGTGTGCTTTCTAATACAGTGATATTTTTTAAACGCTACCACCATCTCTAGGTCAGGCCCGGTACTTATGGAACCACCCTCGTATATTATACCACATGCATCTCAAAAAATGGAATGAGGGACAGGTGGTGTAACTTGATAAATATTTATTTCTTATCAAACGAGTTTTGACGAATTTTCTGATCTCATGGTATACACATCAATACTTCCATATATACAGGTCGATATTTAATTACAATTTAATGATCTTCTTTACGGATTTCGAATTGAAAAATTATACAGAATATTCAATATCAGAACATTTATATTTCCATCTTTAAGTGGTTTAACTACTTACTACGTACATACATAAACAAATTATTTAAAATATTGCACACAATAAAAACATTAACTAATATATATGACATCTATTACAAATTTGGCAAGGTACATTGTAAACTCTCTTCATCTATGTAATCTCCATCCATGATGGCTTCCATTATGGTTAGTTTATTGCGATCGATAACTACTAAAGCATTTCCTACTTTGTTTCGGTAAGGAAACGGCAGGAGCATCCCGGTCAACTGTTGGCCTCGCTCTTTTATTGAAGAACGCAATTTAAAACCCCCGATTCCTGATAAACAACAAAATATCAAGATTGTTAACTGCATCATGATTTTGCAAATTGTGGTATTTAATTGTTTTAATTGTCTATGAACAACCAAACATGTAAAAATTTAGTTTGGCATGTCTACGGGAAAAGAGTAAATTTAATTTAATTTGCCAGGACTGAAATTTTGACTTCAACGTGTTCATAATGGCTCTATTTAATTACATTCAATTTTACCTTTATATTCATATACTTGTATGAGCTCTTCGTTTTCCAAAAATACAAGCAGAGTTTCTCCATTCTTTTTAAATTCCATCGACAACAACGAAGACGGCTTACGAGCGGGAATTTTTGTGAATAATTTTCCTTCTAATATGTCATCGAAAATCTAAACAGAGACAGTGACCCCAATATTATTTCTTTCTAAAACTATTAAGGTTGGGCTGGCTTACTTTTATAAAGTCGCATTTTCCTTTAACACTACTACATACTTCGTGTGTAGTAGTAGCGGAAATTTGGCGGAGTCTTGGTTTACTAACGTTCAGAACAATAAACTCATTATCATGGCGACCTGGTATGAAAGGGTGTAGTTCCTCGATTACGTCTTCCACGGTGATATCTTCGTAAGTATGGTCATGCGCGTAAGAGTCTTTTGGGCAAATTTCTTCTTTCGTTAACTTTAATATTTTATGTTCGTCCCTTAGAGACAGCCCGGTTCCTAATCCGTATGGCATAAAAGCCACATTCGCTAAAAAGAAAGAAAACATTCAGACATAAATGAAAATAAAAATATTTACGCATCGCAAATGAAATACCGGTGTTTTCAATTTTCCATTTCCTAAGCTTTCTCAGTAAAGGTTCCGCGTATGATTTTATGTTGTATTCGTAAACAAATTCTAAGGCGACGCCGTAAAACGTTCCTGGTATTTTAGACTCGTGCAGAAGTCGGATGTTTTCCAAGGTACGCTCGAGCTATAAATAAATGGAAATATCAGTTGTAGTAGTACAATTATGTTTCGGGGTTCATTGTTCTACTTTCCAACGTTTCATTGTCCATTATGTGGATAATAAAACGCCAAAGGGCAGGAATTATAACACGAGAGTTTGTTGAGTTAACAGTAGAATTGGTGGTGGGAATTTATGAAATTTTATCCCGGGAGAAATGGTCTGTAATTATTGAGATGTGGGTAAATTATGTGAGTTGCTCTTTTTGGCACCAGTGCATAAAAAATATTCATTCTCCGAAATGCAAGAGTAAGCCGAACTTGAAGTAAAATGGGCTTCTGTAAATAAAAAGAAGATACCCTCACCAAGATTTCTTCTATATTCTCGAACTTCCACACATTGGTTCCTTCGATTGGACATTTCGTGACGTTTTCACTACTTCTTCCTACCAAATACAAAGAATCATTTTTATCCTTAACAGTAATAAATTGTGAAACAATTCCAGTCTGAATTCCATCGTTGACCATGAAAAATCCCGATTCAGACCAGCTGTATAAACGTGATTTACAGCTAGCCTTTTCATTGACGAGCATATAATGTTCATTTTTGTGCTGAAACAGATCGATATTAGTTATTGGCAAATTTCCGAAAAGAATTGCTGTATCTAAGATCTAATCTCGAATGGAAATCAAAATTACTAGTCGACTGCGTAACATTGGTTGCATATGCGCAGACTGCGGTTATGCTTCTATGAAGCCAAAAAGCTCTTCGTTGTGAAATTATTCAACGATATTGTCGGTTATAATAATAATAATCTTTATTTGTCCAACAGCTAATTGACATTTACAGGACAATAATACATGTAACTTAATTTTAATTTAATTTATGGTGCAGAGTAAAAGGAAAAAAGAGTTCCCTCGATTATAAACGATTTACGATTAACACACAGGACGCTCATCATCTCATTTAATTTCTGCTCTGCTATTGTTGAGAGCAAAGGACAGATTAAATTATAAAATACCAGTTAAACAAGAAAGTGTAAAGCTTTCTTATTATCATCGAACCCAATTTAAATAAAAAATCAACATCATCATCATCGTCAATCAACATATCAAAAATATTCCAATGGGTTAATACATTCGTCTAAGCCTGTATGTATTATGTATATTATAGATTTATTTTAATTTTCAATAAAAATTTTTTTAATTTTTAAATAAGCGTCTCTGTCAATACTGAACTGAAAATATTGTTGCTAGAAAATATGCACGAAACAAAAAAAAATTAACATAATTTTCGGCGGAAATCTTATTTTAATATGAAAATGTTATGTGTAATATAAAAATGGAATCCCCCCATTTTGCATTTACTTAAATGCGACAAATTTAATTAAAATCTAAATTGTAACGTCAAAGATATTCGAACGGATTCATTCGTATGCCTAACTCTGCATATTGAAATAGCAGTCGTTTGATTTAAAGCATCAAATTTACCTCGAAATGGTGAATGATATTTATGTCACTATCAGAATTAATAAGTTGAAAACGATTGAAATATTTAAACTGGTACATTTGGGATTTCGTCTTGTCCAGTAGGGAGTTGACATCTTCGCACATTTTACCGTAACCGTCCTACAAATAAATACATACAATACGGGTTTTATCTGATTGGACATCCGTCACTCACTGTCAGTTGTCTTTCCATAGATTCCTTAATTGCGCCCCTCCCCCCAATTTCATTCGATAATATAACGAAATTCAAATCAGATATTAAACCGCCAGTACTTGTTACGTTGTTCTCGAATGTCAGATTATTCGCAATGTTTAATGAACTTTCTATTGTTTGAACGTAATTTGATCTCCTTTTTAGACTCTTGCTGCTCCATTCTGTGACGTTAATTTCATTCACTAGACCAACCAATTTTAAGTCCGAAGAGGATACCATTTCTTCTTCAAAACGGTAGGCGGCCGTTAAATTCTGGTCGGTATTTACGGTGACTATTTTATTAAAGTTCATGCCGTTGACGGGGGCGTTTGCTTCAAAGTTATCATGGATGACTACGTTATTGGTAAATTCTATTTGGGATAATACGATTTGTGGACCTTTGTTCTGAAAAAGTCGTACGCGTTCATTTATGCAGTTTAAAATGAAACGAAAATTAGGCAACAATTACCAGCAATGTATTGCGGAATTCCGTTTCCAATTTCATTTCATTGACTAGATTGTCAACTTTGATCTCGTAACTTGCAGAGATTTCATGAAAGTATAAACCTTCTGGAATATATTGATCCGTCCGCAGAGGTATTACCGTAGACATGTTGATGGAATTGATGAAATTCGTTTTAATCGAATCCAGAATTGTAACGGACTCGAATCTCAAGTGTCCTGAAATAAAAAGAGAAGTCAAGCGAATGGTAATGCTAATGGCTCGACGCCCAAGTATTTTATCTTGCTTAAGCCCTTTGAAGAAAAGACTAACCTGGAACGAACTCTCGATTCATAAATACCGCATTTTTTCGCCAATCTCCAACATCGATATCCAAAATGGATTCGCAAAGGATATCACTTTCGACGATGAGTTCATCGTTAATACGAATTGGTCGTTCGAAAGATACTAATCCCTGTATGTACGTGTCGTTCGTAATGTAAACTGCGTCGCTGGCAAATTTTGACAGTTCTATGGTATTGATAGTCTCCGCGACACCAATATTACCGTTGATTTGAACCTAGACGATAAAAATCTTGTCAGAAACGTGTTACGATGAACGAAAAACATACAGATTGATCTCAGATATCTGACATATCTGGTAAATGATATTCGTTTATAATGTCACACGCACCTGGCTTGTAAAATTGGTAATCCCTGGAACGACGACGTCATCATTGAGATGAACTATTTCCTTAAAGAATGTAGAGAGATTTCTATCATTCGCAAATCCATGAACTTGTAAATCATCAACGTAGGCCTGCTTTTCGAAGACGACATCTCCTACGATATTCTTTTCAAATTCACGTTACGTTAATCTACTTTTCCTTACCATTAATTTTGAAAGTATGGTTGCCTACTGACTCGAATATTTCGGCTATGGATTTGATCGAAATCCCATTCAAGTTTTCCCCTACAGTAGTATCCGATTTTATGGAAACGTTTCCGTTAATTACAAGAGGACCAAGTATTTTCTGGTCGCTCGTTTTCCGTAATATATTTTCTAATGGGATTTCGTTAATGGAAGGGGCGTCCATAAATTTATTTACTTCAAAGCCTTCTTCGAAATATGCGGGTCCTTCGAAAATTACATTCGTTTCATTCTTGAACACTAAATTTCGAACGAAAGTGCCGAACGGAATATCATTAAAATTTTCGATAGTGACTTTATTAAATTCCACATCATCCTAAAATTTATAACATCTAATAATTACACAAGCAACTAAATCCTTTCAAATCTGGAAAGTATGCAATAGCTAGTACAAGTTAACGATTTTTCGCAATTTTCGTTCTTTCTTTTTCTGGCTTTAAAGAAATTAAAAAAATGTCGACTTACTCTAAATGAAATTTTTGATTGTAGTTTGTTTTCACCTTGGTAAGGACAAAGTTTTATCACATCATCCATTGAAATACCGTCAATTCTCCCCACCTTCAAATCTCCCAATATTTTCAGGTCTAAAAATAAGCACCGATATCAGATATTAAACGTAAACATCGGACGTAGCCACGTACCCTTTATTTTGATCTTGTTCTGTAAGATTTGATTCAGCAGTAACGTGTGATATCGTCCCGGATCAGTAAGATCGGCGTAATTGTAATTGTTGATGAGCGACGCCTTCAGTTCATCCACATACATATTATCCACCATGTAGGTTGCTGTAATCAGTTGATCTTTCGTTAAGCTCAACCGTTTATCGTCGAACTTTTCTATATCAAAGTTGCCAATTGCACCTTTAAAATTGCCTTCTACAGTTACTTTATCAACATTTACTTTATCTAAGACGTTTAGGAAAGGCAAGAATCGATCGTTGGTTTTAAAGATGTAAGAATCTGGAGTGAAGTCATTCAACGAATTTTTTATATTTAAGTTGCCGACACTGATATCCTTCATAAAATTAAAGCTCGACGAAATAAACTGTTCCCCGCTAAGTTTGACGGATTGTTCGTCCAACTGTGTAATGTTGATGCTGCCAAAGCGGCCGACAATCAACAAGTTCTCAAAGGTTACATTGCCGTTTAAGACATCGATATTGAGAGTTTGTTCCGAAGTTTTGTCAATGAAAGAATCCAATGGAACTCCGCCTATCGAGTTCGAATCGATTTTTGCGTTGCCTGACACTGTCACACCTCGTTTAAAATCCTTGATTGCTGTTATGACTACGTCCCTTTCATCCTAAAAAATACCAAAGAATTTATTAGTTAGCATACATCTTTCACTTTTACTTAACGATATTTCAAATATTGTTTTTGTGAAAATCGTAGTATCGCGCGTTTGTTATATTTTATAGATCGTGTCCCAAATAACATTTCAAGCATGGAGGTCACCTAATTTAACTTTAAAACAGATTCTTTTATGGTATAATACGCCAAATCCCCCTGCCATGCGTGCATATTATCTGGGACACAGGCTATGGAAATATAGTATTGAAATGATTACATTTTTGTGAGTAATTATAATTCTATTATACATATATTGTATGTTATATGTATTTGATTGATTCAAATTGTTTCCTTCTAACGCATATTGCAATTTCTGTATGGTCCGTGTATTTGGTTGTTTATGTATGTTCATATGTCGTTAGTGTCACGTTTTATTTCAATTCACTTCCCTCAAATGTCGCATTAATAAATTCTTATACATTCGTTTATTTTATTGTAAATATTATGTTACCCTCCTATACGATTCAATATAGACTCTTAAGTAAGCCGCAAAAAGCAAGTCTCATCATGCTTTGTGTTTCTATTATGTCTATATATACGACGCAATATTGGTTGTTCGTCTTACTCTCGCTCGCATCTATAAATGAGCTGCAGGTGTGCGTGGTTACTCTTTGTCTACGTGAGAATCAGACTAACGCGAATTATTTTCTCGAACCTTCAAGAATATTTTCTTCTGTATCCCCTCTTTTACCCTTAGCCGTGCATTTGGCGTTGGCTGCGTGTAACATTCTTCATCAAGTATCGAACTTCCAAGCTGGGTAGTCGTGCAATCCCCCCGCTGAGTTGGGATTCCTCTGCTGAGGGATGACAAGCGACACTATATTTGAGTAATTTTAGATGAATTTAGTCATCAGTCCGTTGACGATTATGAAGGTACGTCTTTTATTAACACCATTTGCATATACATTTTCTGATTGAAATGTGTTCTTTTAGGGCTTTCTTCATCTTGTATTTTATTCATTCATTTTCGTTCCTGTCAGCTTTTCTTCTCTTGATAGCATTCGCATCTTCGCTAGAACGTGCGCCTATGCGTGAGTCAACTCCTGCCAAACAGACAGACTACATAAGTTTTGGCGGATCGTGACGTGAAACACGACGACAAAGCATCAGAGATTTTTTTACGTATTATTGAATTAATAATTAATACATCAAATTGGTAATATACAATTTGCAATTTCTTCGAAGTAATCCTACATTAATCAATAATTTAACGCGACATTTGTACTGAAATTTAAGCAGAATTACTTGGTATTGTATGATTTACCGTGAATTATGTATACTTAACATGCGCGAATACGTATAGGTATATATGTACATATGTGTATATATATATATATATATATATATATATATATATATATATATCGGGGAACGAACTATTGTTTGAAATACTTAAGTTATTTACTAGTCGAATCAGTTGCTTACTAACTTGTTCACTGACTTATTATTTAAATAAAGGATTAGTCTTTATACTGGGTGTTCTTTTGTTGCGTTGCATATCTTTAAGGGAATTCTTGGCCAATTTAATGGGTTAAGAGATTTTACGTGTACCATTATTTGCTCTTGACGCCCTTTTATGAACATTTGTCTCCGACGATTTACCTTGCGGACCAGGAACAACGGCTCCCTGAATCGCATGTTCGCGACCTCCAGCACTTTTGCCTATACGACAAGTGCGTAGCCTATCCTTTATAATCGTAATTAATGAATTTTTTCATTTCTTCGATTGCCGTTATTGTTATTCTCTTATATATTATATACCGATATATATATATAACGCGACGCGACGTAAACTCGTTTATTGTTTTGAGGGTTTACATATTATGTAATAAATCTTACGTTTAACACAACGTTTTCCAGTGCTTGTTCTAGATGCGTTCCGTTCACAGTATTCACAATTGTTAGCAGACCATCGATTTCAAGCACCTTGAAATCAACGTCCGCTTCCAGAGTTTTTGTTTCTCTAATGGTCGGATTCGGGACAATATCTGGAACACCAGTGATGGTACCATTTACCTAAATAAACGTTCATTCTCAAATTCATTATCTAATCATGAAAAAGTAAAAATTTGTAAAAAAATTTTTTTTTTCCTATTCAACCAGAGATAACAATTTGGCTATCGGTGTACATACATATATTGGATCTAATTACACAATTTCAATATGCTACTTACGAATTAAGTAAGTATATACGAGTATACAGTCTGCATTTATAGAAAAACTACATATACATACGGTTAGACCCCCAAGAACACCCAAATTCGTGAATATGAATAACCCTGGTATAGTTTGGTTCTCGGATAGAGTAACAACGGTACTAGTGTTGATTCCACAAATATCGTCTACCGAAGTCAGTTCGGATGCTGTTAGTTCGTTCTCGAAAATTTTATTACCTACGACACGACCTTCATGCATTAGTATTTCAAGATTTTTTCCAGACTCACCAGAAAATGTTATAAAGTTCGTGTCAAATTCATGATCGTTAAAAGCGTATTCCTCTGGGTATTTTAATCCGTTCAGGTATTCAACCTCGATGTCGTTAGTAATGCGCATATTCTGAAAATTTGAGGGAGCATTCATACATACTATCTATCAGTCGTTTTATTATATTTCGATGAATAGTACGTATTCTCTTTAGTGCTCACGTACGGAGAGCATAATCTCAAAAAATACATAACTGATTAGTAATGTTAAAAGACGATGAGATAAATGCCTGTAGTTGATGCAAAACATGCATTAAACAGTTGCCCTTTGAGGTGTTACTACAAAAATTTACAGGAAATTTAATATTTTCATTCATTGCAAAAATTCCATTTATTTTCTAAAAAAGATAGTTTAATATTTAGTTACCATATGACTGTGGTTTTTTACTGCTCTCTATACTACTTCAGTTGCTGTTGGGTTGGTGGTCATCGTACTTTTCTTAATAATTCTGTACCACTAGATAGCAGAATTCTAATGTACAATGACTACCACAAAAAGGTTTACAATTGTTCCTCTATATTTTTAGGTCGAGTCGTATCGATATCAAACTAGAAAGAGAGTTCTTGTATGTTTCATTAAAAAATACCAACAATGGTGTGTACAGCACGCACACGAGTTTGTTTATATTTTCGACTTTGTAACAAAAAGATTCAAACAAATGGATTCTCTCTCTTGCCGTTTGGGCAATATTTAAAAAAATGTATACAAGGGGTGTTTCAAATTTCGCAGTTTTTTTTAAGGAATAAATAAAACACATAATTTGCATTCAGTTTCAAAAACTTTTTATTGGTTGTTGTACCGGTTACGAAGCCATTTTTATAAATGCCATATATCACACTTTTTAAATGCCCACATACCTAGACAAATTCAGTGCGCCATCTACATTTTATTTATTCTTAAAGAAAATGGCGCAATTTGAAACACCCTTTATTTCTTTCATTCCAGAATTGTGAAACGTGAGGAACGGACTTTCACATACTGTTTCCTATAGAATATTTAATTTCGTCAACGTAATTTTAGTTCTGAGATTTGACACACCTCTGATTTTATGCCAGTTTAGAATGCTCGATGAAGATGTCGATGAACTTATTGAATTCATATTAGTTATAGTCAAAATTATTCTACTTATTTAAAAGCCTAAGGCATTGTGATGATTTGGTGTAAACTTTTTTTGTCAGTTATCATATCAACAAATCGAATACAACATTAATATTATTATTAATATAAAATTTAAGTTTGGACAAGTTAGATGATTACATTTATACAAAAACATATATTTATATATACGTTAATCATAAAATCGTATTATCTTAATAGTTATCTTATAAATTATAAAATATATATAAATATATTACGCGAATTACTGTGTCCACTGGAACACTTTACTTCGGAAAATAAGGTGTTTCCGTACTATTTATTATGTAATGAATCATGGACACGCTCCGACCGTCAATGTTTTCTTCTGTTTACATGGTCTAAGGCCATCGTACATGAATTTAGTAAGTATATTTTCGTGTACATCATAAACCTTTTTGTGGTACCTGCTGTACAGCTTTTTCCTTTTAAAATATTCTTTCATGGTAATATTTATTTATCTTTGTATAATGTATATCAGGTAGGTATTATTAGCTCGTATGCAAGCAGAACAGCAGAACTTTCAGAAGTGCAAGACTTTTTTAAATGCAGAATAAAAGAAACTTTTAAGGTCCTCTAAAATGCTGTTGTAGGAATTTTAGATAACTCAGAAGAAGAAACGTTTAAAGCCGTAAATTTTTCTTTTGACGAATCAAATAATATCTGTATAAAAGCGATTTCGTTATTTCTTGTTGAAGTTGAATACTTAAACGACTCACGTGGACTGCAGGAATTCCAGAATGTTTTTAGACTTGAAGCTGTAACTGCGGCAGCACACATATAGACACGGTTTCCGCTTGCAGATGCTTTTTCCGATTCAATACTTCAAAACCTCAAGCTCTTTGGAAAAGAATTTTAAGACTTGTTGACATAGATTACAAACAAAATTGACAAAGAATGGAAAAAAGGCTGCTGCTTTTAAAACGCAGAAGTGAACAAATTTAAAACTTGAACTTCCAATGTTAAATTAGTATAGTTATGCATGTTTCCTCTGCGTAGTAGTGCGAAGAATGAACGGAGTTTTCTACAGCGTGACTGTCGTAAAAGTAAAAAAAGAAACAAATTTAGTAACGATGCTTTAAATGTTGGCTTATTAATTAATTTTTTCGGTTTCAATGCGACAGACAGTAGCAGCAGTTGAGCCCTGAAGATGTCCCATACGAGTGGGTAGGAAACGTCGGCAGTTATACCAGTGACGCGGTTCCAGCCCGGAAGCCCAGAAGCAGATAGTATAGACCACGACCACGGAAGTCTACGTACCAGATTATAAAAGATATTAATTTTTACGGTCACTGATTAAAGTCGTTAACAAATTTATGTACCTAAGTAATAGTGCCGATAATGAGTTGACATCATAAGTACATTGCATAAGAACTACCTACCTACATACTTATATGACCTATTGTCATATAAATATTTTACAAAAGTAGTCGTATTTTTTCTTATTTAGAGAAAGATTTCAACATATTTTCATGAATGGCATTTAAATAATTTCAACTACGCGCACCTGGCGTTACGGGTGCTTCAAAATTCTCAATTTAAATAAAGTCTTTTAAATAATACTTTAATTCGGAATGTCCTTTTATTAAACCCTCTTGACAGTTTCACAAAAGGCGTAACCATAGCAAATGCTAATGCGTCAGTTGCATTTGTTCATGTATTTCGTCATTATTTACGATATGGGACAGTGTCTTCGGCAATGCTATCGCTGCTAACGTGTCGTTATATACACGCATATAATATATATATATATATATATATATATATTATATTGCATATACAGTGAGTTCATTAATGATTGAGATGGAACCTTATGCAACCAAACATACACTATTGGTAGCCTTACATTCAAAATTACCTAGAAATCTATAGTTTTAAAAAAATTATCCAACACACTTGATATGAAATTAAATCCAACTTACCGCTCTAACCACCAAAAATTTACCAACACTCTGAAAATTACTGATAATTGATAACACGTAATTACAAATCAAATAAGGCAGAATGTCAAACAATTTAGTATGGTTATAAAGAGAGATCTGTTACGATCTAGTTACAAGGATATTTCATACCAACTGTAATCTTTGTTGTTGTATACTTGGTTGCATAATCCGTCTCAATCTTTATTGAACACATTGTATAGTTACTACGACATACAAAGAATAACGAAAAAATATTGCTATTTCGCTTCAAAGAGAATTAATCTTAGTATTAGGACTTACACCACGGAGCAGGGTATTTTCTGAAATAGTAGTAGCCGCATTTTTCATGCAAACACCATCTAAGATACTTTGTAATTTGTACCCATTTATATTGTCAACAGTCACATTCCCTGGCATGTACAGCTTATCGTATCTCTCCTCTGACAAACTGTTCAAATTATGTTTCCATTCAATACGATTGCTATGTATTGGTAGCTTGTTCACAATTTGTGCTTCTATAGTTTTTGCTTTCACATTTTCAAATTCGATTTCATCTAGAATTAAGAAGATGAAAACTATTTCACTTCAACAATAATAAATATTCTTTTTACCTTGAATCGATTCTTCAACGTTCAACACTTGAGATATATTTATGTTATCGTTTATCATACCAGATGTCGTGACCACGCTCCCTTGCACTTCGGATTGCTTTTCAATCATCAATAGTCCATTAAATGTTACGGTTCTGGATTTGAAACACATGCTGTCTACGCTATTCCCATCGATACGATTGGCATCTATTCTTTCCACATCCAAGCTAGCAAACGTCTTTTTAGCGGCAATCATTTTTTGATCGCCAATTCTAAAATTGAAATGTCATGTCGTAATGAGAACTGCACATAGTTCCGATAACTACTGTAAGTGGGAATATGGTCTACTACGCGAGATTCGATATTCGAAAATCATACGAGTGCTATTTATTTTAAACGAATGGAAGCTGTATTTTTATATAGACATGAAGAGGGACCAAAAATGTCTCACTGTCGCTCTAAATCATATGAAAGGGTCTGTCTGTTAGCTCTGTAAAGAGAAAATGGATACGCGATTATAGTAAACATAAAGGAACGTAATCAATTTAATGGGTCGTGGTGGATCTTCTAAAGCCAAGAGAGTTTAAATATTAGCTGCATTCTGTTCGACGTCGATTTATCCATGTAAATATACAAAATAAAATAGTCAAAGAAAAGCCACTCTTTTCGGACAAACGTGACCAAAATTGACTCGAATAGATTCGAGTATCTCTTGAAATATGGATTTGGGTCGCCGTGGTTTTTTTTTTACTGAAAATTAACACTCTCCGAAAGTGAAAGGGGTTTCGTGAAAATGACAATGACCCTCTGGAGGGCCAATAAACTGGCCGACGTCTTTTGCATATGTTTATCAGATGAACAAATGTGTGATTATTATGTAAAGTATTACTACGTAGAAATTATTAAAAAGTTCCGGCCTGCCCGAGCACATTCGTCAAATGTCTATTTAAAAAAACATGAATTTTATTCCAGATTTTTGCCGCACACTGTATATAGATATGTACGCACACACATAACAAGTCTTTGGAAGGCGCGTGACCATAAGACATACAGCGTTCATTTTTGATTTTAAACAGCCAATTCAGTGCGAATTCTTTAATCAAAAGCGAATGTCGTTTAGATTTATAAATTATAAAAAAATTCTTAGAAAATCGGGCGGGCCTTGTTAAAACAAAGTAATTTTATATAATAAATAGTTTTGGATGGCACTCGCCCGGTTTTTAAGCCAAATATAAATCAGACATGCTAATAAAAGTTGGTTTTAAAGTTTTGACGTGATTTTCAAACATTTTAATCCCGCAAATTATATCTCTATTACGAATTTGAATCCTGGACGAAATAATGTAATTATCTCTAAATGGAAGTACGTAAGTGCAATCAATGAATTATACATTTTGAGCCGCTACCTTTTTCATCGGGACGCATTAAAATATTGTAGGTGTGTTGAAAATAATGAATGCAAAAGGAAATACAAGTACTTGTTGTAATAATTAAATACCTGCATACCTGACAAAATCGGTGATTAATTGCTTCGCCCTCATGTCATTAATCCTGTGAACTTGCAAGTCCTTATTTCTTGTTCTGCCCTTAATTGCTATTATATTCTCGACACGTAAATTATTTATAATAATTCTTTCCGAATCAGTGCGTATCGCATTCTTGAATTTTGCTATAACCTCCATTACATCATCATCTAAAGCGCTTATTTTCTCTTCGAAGGCGTTTTCAAAAGTTTTGACTGCGCTCTCGCCATAACTGGCAGAAGACTTGACTCCATCCGGCTGTATTTTTGCATCTGCTGATGCCGTTTTTCCGACATAGTTTTCAATGAATGCTCTTCGTTCTTCCACCATTCTCTAAAACACATTTACTGAAGAAATAGAATAGCAAATTATAATCGAACATAATATAATAATTATCTACCGAAAAACGTTGTATATTCTGCGAATGAACGTAAAAGGTAACATGAATCGATTAACAACAACTCTTTCGCAATTACATTGTCGAAATTGCATTTCGTGTTTTTAACGATTTGGTAGTAATTTCAAGTAAAAATACGACTTTTCTTACTTCTAATTTGGCCTTTATCGCCTTTAATCTCTTCATACGCTTTTGAATTGGATTTGGTACTTCCCGCGTACTAACACGCAACAAAAACAATGCGGAATGAGAATCTTTTCTTGGCACAACGATACCCAACATCCTATCTAAAAGCAAAACTGCCGATCCATTTATGCTGCTGCTATGATTTTCTTCCTCAACTAAGCAATCAATTCCGCTGAGGTCATCTCCGTAATATTTACAAGGTATCTCCTCGTATACCATGAAATCATTACCCGTCGATGAAATTAGTTCAATCTTTTTGGAGTGGTGATCGTCGTGGTCCAATATTCTCTGAGCCAATAAAATAACTTCCTCTTTGTATGTCGTTAACCGCATGGATAACCAAAAATTAATGCCATCCAAATTTACGTTCTCGATTTCTTCCCTCGTGACACCGTAATTGTTAAATTTGTAAATTCCAGAATCTCTTCCATTCACTAAAAGATACGACTTGATTCCGATGTTAAAAGAATCTAAAGCATCCGTGTTGGCACTTGATATGTTCGCGAAGGGAATAAATCGACTACTTTCGTATTTGAATACGACAATTTGTTGGTCTTGCGGAATGGAAAGAAAGTAATTCGAGTTGTAGATATTAAAGGCCGATGTCTTTGCCTCGTGTTCCAAAGGTATAGTTTGCGATAACCTGAAAAATAACACTTTAAGAGATGCAATTTTCAAAAGCAATGCAAGGTTGCATCATCTGTACATGATGACAGAGTTGCCACTTGTGCTATACAAGCACACGTAAATCGTCGTAAATAATAAAAAAATTGTTGTTTAACCCAAACAAATACAACAAATAAAATAAATTCAAAGCGGAATGAACGCAGACATCGGTGCGTACTTTGTACATACAGTGTGAAACGAAAGTAGCGAATAATCGGTTCAAGTATGTAATTCGCAGTTTTACAGAAAATATTTCAGCTTGTCGTACCGCATACTGACTGCTGTCCGTTTTTCATTTTATTTCATTGGTTTTGTAGCTGGGCTGACCAACTTTTTTACGACGCTCGTATTTTTTTTTAATTTCTTAAGTGAGCGTGTTTTGTCTTTTCAATGATGATTTTTTTATTGTAAAAAAAATTAAAAGATTAATTTAGGATTACGGAAATACGTACTAAATTCAAATACAGGACGTACGCAACAATACAGGCAACAAAAACCAATATGAATTTAATATAAACTCTTTTGGAGACTGTGACCAAACGAACAATCAAGAAACTAATAAAAGACCCTTACCACGTTAATATTTGTGTCCCGTATACGGATTTCGACAACTAGACCGTCATCATCAGCATAAAATGAAACATAATGTGGTACATTGATCCGTAGCAAAGCTACACAGAATAAAAAACGAAATATTCTAGTCAAAGGCCGCACGAACACTCTTTTGTGCGGTCTTTAAGTCTTTCTTATGCGGTGAGGATTTTGGTATACGAGTGTACTGAAATCGGGCTCGACATTTAGATGACGTGAAAGTGAAAGAAACTGCTAAAAAGCATAATATACTTCAAGATATTCTAGAAAGAGCGATGTGTAATTTTAGAGATAGATTAGACCATTAACATTTAATGCATTATCCCAAACTCTGCAACATAATGAAAATAATATCAGTAATGGAAAGACAAGAGTACGCTCTTTTTAGAATAGGAAGAAAAGGCATAGGTGCCATTTAAAAAAAATAAAGTTCGTCGCCCCAGCAATGAATCCAACATAACATAAAATAAAAAAAAGTATAATACAGAGAGCTAAAACACTTCCGCAACTAACTCTTTTTGTAAAACTTAATTACATAATTCGAACAATTATTCGCTACTTCCTTTACACGCTGTATATACATATATATACTATAAAGAAATTCTATGATAAAACAACGTCCAGTACTATATATTTTTTGCAGTTCTTATTTCATGATCATCATTACTATGGCTATGCAGAAAAAACTATATTTCTTTGCAAATTGCGGTGGTGGTTGTGTTTATTGAAATATAAGTGCCTACAAAAGATGTCCTTTTTCATGTCATAATTTTTCTACGAGATTCACATATTTTCCAATTTGTATATGCAACTCCACATAATTAAAATTCGGTTATACTTATTTGAATCAGAACATGCGAAGAAATAGTTAGAGCAGGTCTTACGATTTTCTGAAAAGAGTAGCAGTAAAAGTACTCAGAAACGAAAACGAATAGAGCAAGGGTATTCAAAAGTTAAAATATCTTCTGTTAAAGTGCGAAAGTAATGAGAAAGATGTAAAAATAAAGTGGAACGGTACGAAGGAATGTATCGAAAAACCAGAAACAGCCGAGTTAGGAGAACGCAAAAGGCAAAATGCAAGTAAGGAAATATTGATTAGAGCTAGGTCAGTGTTAAATAAATCTGCTTACCAGAAAAGATTTCCATATTTACTTAAAGTGAATCTGTATAGATCTGCTGTGAAATAATTATGCTTTTTTAGTACCACTAGGTGATGCATATTCGTGAATTGAAAAATATTTATGTGAGTTATTTCCTTATGCAAACTCCAAGTCCATATTTCTTCCTAAAAAAAAAACACTCATACACCCTTCTTGTGTGGGATTCTATAGTTTAAAAAAATTACCAGTTCTAAACGATCGGAAATCCTAAACCATTCTAAGTTAAATGTAATGCTAACAAAAACTGCGATGACTTGGTAATCTTTCGTTGTGCTATTCCAATATTTCATCAATTCTACATCAAGGAACTTATAGATTGTACCTAAAACAACTCGAAATTGCATACATACGTATCTTTTCAACTGGAGAAGTAACTTTTTCTTTTAATTAATTCGTACACGTGTGAAGTGATGACAAAGCTTTCCACAATGTGGATAATTAACATTGAAAAAGCAAAAGAAGAGTGCATCGCCGTGGTACATACACGCACACAAGCACGTGTGTGTATATATTATACATACTTGTCGTATTTTGTAATATTACAGTTCCATTTGGATCCATTTCGGCAGAAAATATGCAAATACCGGTCTGCATTAGACCGACCGCATAATTTTTTCTTTCTACCGTTACACTTTTCCATTTTGAAACGTCCCGACCCAACTCGAAATGGTTATAGGAAGTCACATTTTCTATCACCAATTCTAAAATGTGCATAATTACATTTATGTGACTAATTATTCGCGGACGTGTGTTATATCTAACCCTCTCTATCTTGATACGCGTTTCTGTTTTGATACGGTTTCCGTAAAGAGTCTACATTTCCACATAAACTAAACAACAAGAAAACCGCTGCGAATAACTCGAAAGATCGTAACATCGCTTAGGTATTCAACAAAGTAAGAACGAATGCATGCATACGTTTTAAATTTACGTTCGTTGAAGAAGTGGGAAATTTTTATGTTTAATTTTTTTATTAAATCGAAATATAACCAAAAACTTTGAATACTTATTTTTATGTACATGCACATGTACAGAGTGCGAGAAGATATCAATAACAACACTCCCATCCTCATTGTCGAATTTATATACTAAAAGGTGTATTTAAAAAATATTGAACAATCAGTAATTTACGCCCATTAATTACATGAATAAACGCAGTAATGCACTTAACCAATCTTCTCTGTTGTCCCAAATTCGTTGTAGGCTTGCGAGAACATAATTTCTTAATAACATGATGTGAACGCAATTAAAGGAAGCCATTGAGACAGATAGATACAAGAAGGAAGACGAGAAGGAATGGTTCGGGAAAGTATTTATAATTGGAAAAAAATGCATATTTTTACATCTTATTTTTAAATCAGATTACCAAACACTATTTAAAATGACGCGTGAGACGACGTTCAACACATCGATTCCATGACAGCTCTTTTCAGGAGAGAATTTTACATGACAGCACATTATCCATAAACTTTACCTCACTTAACACATTATTTAACCCAAATGCTGTAGGCCACGCGCAGTAAGTTTTGATTCACTTGATGTTCAAATTCATACCAGCAAACCAGTATATTATAAACGAAATTATTACCTGTATACGCCATGTACCACCTCATCACCTTGCAAATTAATTTTGGTGAATTCCGCTAGACCGTGCGAGGGTACAGTGCTCCTTATTCGAACTATAAATAATTATCTTCAGTCAAGTATGTGCGAAGAATGCCTAAATACACTGGTTATATTAAGCATCGAAAAGAAAAGTGGCAAAAATTGTAATTATTCTGAAATGATTAATGAAGTATCAAAAAAAATCGCATATTTAAATAGTGACGTATCCATCAATACACATACTTATACGAGGGTAGCCGTTTATATTTCGGGAACTGGCAACACTGTTAGTGCTGCCTCCGATCTGATGATTGCATGGTGAAGTTTGTCATTTTTGACAATATATTTACCTTGACAGTTTCATTATCCGGTCGCTATTTATATTGTTGACAGTAACTTGAAAATTTTATTTCAGCGAAAAAATGGAATTAATTCGGGAACATTTTCGTGCAATTATTTTTCATAATTTTCGGCGTGGATTATCTCAACAAGAATGCATCGACGAGCTGAATTCTTTACATGGTGATGAAGCACCATCGAAAACTACTGTATATCATTGGTATAGTGAATTCGAACTTAGACGGCGTTCTTTGAACGATTAATTTCGTGAACGTCGTCCCACAAATGTTGTTGTGTCGGAAAACATTAATGCAGTGTCTGAATTGATAATGCAAGATCGTCATGTGACATACCGTGAGATCGAGGCATCTCTAGGTATTAGTGACACCAGTGTGCATAAGATCCTGCATGAACGTTTAACCGTTAAGAAGCTATGTTCACGTTGGGCACCACATAATCTGACAACCGCTCAAAAAAGGACTTTCGTCGATTAGTCACGGGCGATGAATCTTGGATCTATACGTATGAGCCCGATAGTAAACAGCAGTTGACTGTGTGGGTATTCCAAGATGAGCCGAAACCAACAAAAGTTGTTCGCGCTCGAAGCACATCAAAACAAATGGTCGCCTGTTTTTACGGAAAAACCGGTCACATTGCAATCGTGACCTTAGAAAGTTGTAGAACGGTCGATTCCGAATGGTACACAACTATTTGTTTGCCAAAAGTTTTTGAAGAAATATGGAAAACGATAGATAATGCGAGCTCCCACAGGTCGGCTCAAACAATTGAATATTTGCCCGGACAAAACATTGAATTGATGAGCCAACCGCCGGTCAGTCCTGCGATTTTATTTGTTCCCACACGTGAAGAATAAACTTCGTAGTCAACGGTTTTCTACGCCGGAAGAGTGCCTCTTCTTATAATGAGACATTCAAAGCTTATATTTTGGAGATACCGCCTTCACAGTGGCAGCAATGCTTTTCGGATTGGTTTAAACGAATGCAAAAGTGCATTGATTTTTCAAGGAGAATATTTTGAAAAGCAGTAAAACTGTTTTCGATATTAAAAAATTTTTTTTGTTTGCTATTCCCGAAATATTAAAACGGCTATCCTCGTATCTAATCCCTTTGTTTTTACCTGTGAAAAATATTATATTTAAAGCTTTGAAAAAGTTACTTGCACTGGGGCGCTTTTATAGAGAAAGCTCGTCTTATATAATGATACTTCTCTCTATACATTTTGTTCATCTGAAAATACTATAAATTATAAAAATACTTCTGTTTCCATAGGTACTCCACTAGCATTAAATGTTTCGTGTATTTATTGCGAAATTTTTTACAAAAATTAATTCTTTAACATTCACATTCGTGTCACATGCAATTCCGAAATCGTTACAAAAACTAAATATCTGAGACTATTTACTTTCAATTTTTTTCATATTACGCTTCACCTAAAGTTTATGTGCAAGTACTTACGTAATCAATGTGCGTACGCCAGACAGAATCATTCGGCAAATATACGGTAATATACAAAGTGCGCTGCTAATCTCGTGTTGCACATACGTAAGGTATAGGTAGGTATTGCATAACATATAAATAATACGTGTGTCAGGTGGGAGGTTATACACATACATACATACATAGAACTAGGTGTAATGGTTTATTTATGTCCTTCGGAGAAATTGTAATGTTATATAGATATTTTAATGGAAGAGAAAAATATGCCTAACCGAGATAATTAAATTGAAACCACTTGATGTAGTAAATGTTCAAATCTGTCGTCATACTCATACCTATCTAATCTATCGTAGGAAGCAAATTTGCCAATGCTTCGGTTTTAACACTCCTAAGAATGTGGCTAATTTGTAAAGATAACTGTGCCATGTTGTTTGTTCTCATTAGGGTATTAATAAATTGATGATTTGATGTAAGTCCAAAGAAAAAAATCATCTAGCGCTAGATCGGACCGAATGATCTAAGCGGTCGGATAACAGTATTACCACTGCTAGTTATTAGTCGGCGTCCGCAACAAAATTACTTAAAAATTCTCCCTCTCTAGCATCGTGGACAGGGTCAACATCGTCTTGCTCAAACTAGATATTGTTAATAACTGCTTCTTCCAGAGCTTCGAGGGAATTCTGCCTTCCCTCGAAGCAGGGCATGTTTTGCATCATGCTGTTGTTTGAAAAATATCTAATTTACGTATACATATTGTAGTAAGTAATGTATAGAAATACTCAGTAAATGCTTGCTATAAGTTTATTAAAATAACAATACACACAACAAATAAATAAATAAAAACTATTTACAATTGCATCAGTTCAATTATGACTTCTTCTGATACTAGAACCATTTCCCAAGTAATAAAATCTAAATACACTGCTACTATGTACAAATATCAAGAGCTCGATACAATATTTCTCTGTAAAATATACTAATCGCGTTTTTATTCACTAAAATACCCATAATTCCGGATGGGATCCCTGAATAATGTTGTGTGATCTTAAAAAGGAAACATACTTACAAACATACATTCACAGTTTCTTTTTCTATTTTTAAGGCACCGTAACTGGTAGAAATCGCGAAGGGTCCCCAGCATGTGGCTGAAATCTTAAATTGATTCTTCTTCCGAGTTGATTGTCCAGCTCCAAAAATGTATTCCAGTCCAAAAGATAAAAGAAGCCCGTCCTTGGGGTTGTAGTCGTAGGTTCAGACGTAGTTGTTAGAGCCACCTCTGGTTGATTACCAAACGAAGCTTCTAAATCCAGAAGATTTGGGCCCTCTGTATCTGCTTTTTCGGTTGCTTGTTCAGTTGTAGTTGTCGTGGAAGTGGTCGTATTCTCTTGCCTTTTAACACCGTTCTTTTCTAAAGCGTTGCCAAAATTTAAGGGATTCGGAGCGTCTTGCTCGTTTAACGGCACAAACTTGTTACCATTAAAGTCCCCTATTAGCTCTCTTAACGTGACTATGTCAATATTTTTCATATTCTCCTCGGTCATACTTCCATTGAGCTTTCCCAAATCTTTAATCATATCTAACAGTTTACCCAGTCTTTCCAATTCCTCTTCAGTCGCATTTTGAACGCTAGGGTTAAAAACATGTTTGGATCGGTCAGATATTTGATTGAGTCTTTGTACTCTTTCAATGTTCGAGACGAAACCTATATCCCTCATGACATGCCTCATATTTTCTGGAACAACGTCCATGTTCATTTCGGAATGTTTGCCCGTCTCTTTATTTGATCTGTTAACGGCAATAGATTTTTGGGATCTAATCGATGATCTACCTAAACCGAAACGTGCCAAAAACTCTCCCATTTCACTTCTTGAGGGCGTGCTATCAGGAAGCGGTTTAAAATTCAAATAGGATTCCGGTTTGATTTCGGCGTTTTGCTGTTGATACGCGGTTTCTATAGAAGGTATTATTTCTACCGCAGCGCTCTTATTTGGATTGTCCAATAATCCAAAATTCATTAGTAAATCTTTCATGTCAGGGGAAAGATTTTCGGCCACGTTCGATATATCTGGCATTTTATTGGATGTCGTGACACTCCTTAAAGTCGTCGAAATTTCTTCTTTGGGGACCGTTACTCTCTCATAGTTTGGCCGTTCGTTCTTGCTATATTCCGTGTCGATTAATAAATTTAAATCTTTAACGACGCTTTTGTAATTTTCCGGTATCGGCATGTCGTCAATTATTGAACTACCGGTTGTCGAGAATGCGGCCGGCTTCGATAGTTCATTCACCGGCTGTAATTGGCTTAAGCTTATCGTAAATGGTGCTGAGTATTTACTGTCATAATTCACTGGAGATAGCTGGGGAGCATTTATTATGTGAATACCGCCTTGCGAGTTGTTAGACGCAGGTACGTTGTCATCAGGATATCTATGATTAGGATATCTGATTGAGGGCTTAGTTGTTTTTTTAAAGGACTTTTGGCGGAATTGAATCAAAGGTCGTTGCGTTGACGATTGAACGGTTGGAGTTGGAGGCAGTGTTGTGGTCGTAATGGTTGCCGCAGATTTTTTCTGATTGAGTTTACCAATTGGCGAAGTCGTAGTCGCGCTGACCAAATGTTTGGATACTTTAGTGAAAGTTGCCGGAGACGCTGTGGTTGTTTGAGGATGATAACGAGGAAGAGGAGGAGGAGGAGGAGGAGGAGGATGAGGAGAAGACGTATACTGTTGACTATTGCTTTCTAAGTCTGACGACGAACTCATCGAAGGTAAAATAGGTCGTTTACTATTCTTTTTCGCCTCTTTATTAACTACAGGCTGTCCACCGATAATGTGCGTGACAGGAATTCTCGTATATAATTCTTTGATGTCGTCCCCTTGAGCGCTTCCAGCCGTAAAAGGCATGACGACCATTAAAGCTCGTTTTCCCTCTTCCCTATTATTGAGGAGAATTGAATCTGTTTTAGTAATATTCTCTATGATATCGATTATTTCTCCTTTGGTCAATCGAGGCAGTTTCGGATTGGATCTAATCAATTCTTGTACTTCTCTGACAGTTTCTTCAATATTGACATCGGGCGTTCCTCCCGGGGGCTTCGGTGCTACATCCGGATGAAGAGCTTGGTTAGACTTGGCGTAGAAATCATTGATTTGTATTGGATGAAGAGCATATGCGTTATGTATTTCTTTGACTGATGGAAACGAATGGGCAACTACTAAACTTAGCAGTAGTAGTAGTAGTAGTAAATTAGCAGTTTTTCTGTGCATCTGTAAAAAAAAAGAAAATAAAGAAAGCGGTTTAAGAATATTTATGTAACACTTTTGGCTTTCATGGGAATCGTTCGCAAATTACAATACTGATGACACACAAAATGATGATTTGCAAATTTATTTTTGCTTAGGTGTACAGTGCAAGGAAATTAAATTACTTTTGCAACAATATATGTTATGTAGTGGATGCTTTAGAATTGCATTTACGGTATGTTCGAGGTTCGGCTATAAAAAACCGAACTGATCGTTTTGTAAATAAACTGCGAACCCCCTCCCCCCCAACGATATGTCACAGTAGCCATTATAAGTAGGATTTGGGGAAAAAATGAATGAAATTCGAAACCGAAGTTGAAGTGCCTTCATTTTAGATTATTATTCTTCTTTTGATTTTTAAGGAGCGAAGAATTAAACTATGTGTGATTTGACATCATCTTGTTTAATGATTTTTTCACCATTTTTATTTCGAGGTAAGGATTACATGGTGGATGCGTCGATCCGACCAAAGAAGTAACTTTTGCCGAGTAATCAAAAATGTTCTAGGCGTTGCATTGTAATAGTGTCTTTGATCGTTTTTTTTAAACGCATTGCTCGGTTTGCTCAGTGTATACGTACATTTGCAGGAGACAGATAACTACTTGTGTATTAAATAGCTCGTCTTTTATAATTACAGTTTTGTTTGAAAAGCTATTTTGAAATTTCTTTTTAAATAGAATTACAGTCGGTCGTTTTATTATAAAATTAGTTTGATATTTCTATTCAAAATACATGAAACCATGATGCACAAAGAAGATTACCCGTTCTGAAATTAGTCATTTAATTTATTTGAATGTTATGCGTACTGTTAGACGCCAAATCTAGAACTCAAACCCACAAAATATCGAATCGTTTCACAAAAGAGTCTCGAAATTATTTTAATTGTGCTGTCAGAAAGTACTTGTCTCAATAGGCATGGGCGTAAGCACAACAAAGCGATATGTATTTTATTATATGAACACAAACGCAGATTTTAATCCGAAAGTGTGTATATACTGACTTCGCACTCGATAACCTAGTTTCCCCAAACTAACAAATAAGTTTATTCAACTAAAATATCTAACTTTAGACGGAAAAAGTATAAATTTGTGTTTAGATCTCCCGTGCTAGTACGTACAAATACAACATACGTATGTGTATATTGATACTTTCGACACTAGTAATCAAACTTTCATTTTTACTTTCTACTTCGAGACGTCGCAGTTGTGAGATATTTTTATTACTCAGCCATCTTTTGCACCGCGCGTTACAACTGGGACGCCAATTATGATGAGTAGCTACGATAAGTAGTAATGCTACATACATACATGCGTGCATACATATGTATTTCGAACCGGCTTTATTTATTGCGTAATTGTTTCAACAATTAATAATTGCATTGAATGTAAGGCAAATATGTTGACAAGTCGTCTTTAAGTAAATGATTTAATCGTTCCAAAATTTAAACTGCCAGGTCTGCTAGCTATTACTGCACATGTTGTCCGTACATAAGTACCTATGTCTGCGAGGTTAATCGATTCTTTTGCATAGATAAGATCTATTTAGCAACCCATCGGAAAGCTCTTGATCGAATTATACACAAACTTTATAGTTTTTCCTTTCCCTTCTCACGCCTATTGCCTACATGTTATTTATTGTATTTACATTGTATCAATTTACAAGTTGTAAATATTCAACTGCATACACGCAACCTCCGTCAACAAAATCTCGCAAGAGTGCGCCCCATGGTAATTTTGTGTGCTATTCGTTAGATAAAAGGTAAATAAGTACATATTACATAATCCAACTTGTATGGTCACACGTGTACATACATATGTGCGTAAATATTCGTATTATGCAAACAAGTTTCACCAAATTTCCGATACATTTAGAAACGCATCGGTAAATGTTGTCCGTACATAGGTAGATATATACATATGTACGTATAACAGTAGATATATGTATTTATTTTCATTGTACACGGCTCATGTACATAAATAATTGCAGTTAATTACTTAATATATACTTAACTGTTCCGAATCTATTAACTGTTAAATTCGTTTAACACCTGAAACAGTTATAGTTTACCGTGCACGTTTCTATCTTTTCTGGTTTGGGTAAAAAGTGTGTCATCTTTGGATAATTTCGCTTTAACGAAATTTACTAAATGCTTGCAGATGTTTCAAAACATCACTTGTTAAAGGTTATTGGCACGTCTTAGATAGACGATTATGTAAGAATGCGATGTAGTAACAAGTAAGAGACAGTGCGTAATTACATTCAGCTTTCTTCTGTGCTTAATGATTTTAATGAATCTACCACCTATTCATAGGTTGCCTTATTCTTATTGTGTGCCAATAGTGTTGCACGCGAAAATATAAAATTGAAGAAGAAAATTTTATTTTAAATTGGAAAATTCAGCTTGCAAGATAATATTATATTAAAGAAACAGTTGCAAATTGAGTTAAGAGAAAAGAGTCAACAAATTAAAAACAAGTTTGGTAGACGATGTGTCATTATTAGGAAAAAAAAAAGAAAAGTAGTGCAAGGCCAATTAGTCAGATCTAGTACAATATAAATTGACCGACTTTGACTCCATAAAAAAATTTGAGCCCGCATGGGTTACGATATGGAGTCGCGACCTTTAGTATAGTAGGTAAATGTACTAATAACCACGACGGTCAGGGTGAATACTCTTTGAAAACAATATCAAAATGCTCAGAGCTCTTGCCTAGTAAAGTGGAGATCATAGATTCGAATCTTTTTAGCCGACGAGGTCCCATAATAATCCATCATTCGCACAGTTAAATCAATAATAACGAGCCGTATTTTCTCATTATTAAGGGATACTCTGATGAGTTAAATAGAAAATGAACGAACGTTTTCCGTTCAAAGTACGTGTAAAGGTGGAATTATAATGCCGCCCCCATAAATAAAACATTTCGTCTCGTGCGAAAATTAACTTTTGTTTTCTCAAGATGGTCCGCAACAATATTTACAGATGCACAATGAAATATCAAATATCCGTTTCTCTAATGTCCACCGTTAACAGTTGTTAATGATAGTTAAGTAATATTTAACATTTTCACTGCGATATGCGAAGGGATGCTACTCAAGTTTTAACGGTAGTCTGTCTATACTCTGCTAACGATTTATAAAAATGCATTTTTTCATTTAATACAAATTCTCCTTTTCCTAAAGTCAAAAAAATCTTAAATACGTATTTCACCTTACGCCGTATCAATACTATAAACAGAATGAATTGTTTCGTTCAAAGTATTAAGCATTAAAATGGACATGACGATTGCAATTGTAAATACCACGTTGTGTGGTTAAGTTACTAAACATAACCTAACTTAACTTAACATTTTCAATTTAAGTTTCTAGCAGATATTAAGAAATATCAGTGGCTGAAAAACGTTCGCCTCCATTGCATATTTAAAGCACGTTTCAAAATTTAATCCCGTAACTTTCTTCTCTTAAGAGTCACGAGAAATTTCCATTGAATTACCTGTTGTTAGTGCAGTGCAACATGAAAGTTGACGTTTGTCCAATTGCGCGAATTAAATTAATTAGTAAGCCTGCTAGAAGAGAACGAACTTACAATACCCACCTTTCAATTATATTTACCAATCCGATACACTGTAGCACGTGCCACTCGCGGTATTGCGCCGGCCAAACAAACAAAACTGAAAACACGGCTTTTGAAAGGTCCGCGTGTTTTTGTGTTTTAAACAGCAACTACTCGAGCGGTACTGTTTGACCTGGAGTTGCCCGACCGACTCCTTTCGAGCATTCCCCACCAGGTCTTCTTCGATATCGTTGTATAAACTTCAATATAAACCACCAATGGGTCATGATACCATCTCTTCAAACAATTTAGCCTATATATGTCATTCATGTCATAAGAATTATCAAGTGAGTCGGTTAGTATAAACGTTATGGACGTATTAACGGTATTCATATTAAATATGCGAATTATGTAAAATTAGTTGACCAAGCCATTGATGAAATTTTTCTAATTTTTATTTCCTTCATTTTCACGTACTTATTACGAAGAATAAATTTAATAGACACAAATACACCAGAAGAGTGCTTAAACACATTTTCTATTTTATCTGTTAATGTACATAACATACTTAAATATTTATATTCCGTCACAAGGATAAATGGACAATATAATAAATGCAGTTGAATAGTAGACGCCGTTATTACAGCTTCTGCTACCTATTTCATATCCTTTGAACGTATGTAAAATTCGTGAAAGTTTTCGCGTTTTTCGATGAATTATCGTCATGGAATTTCGTACGGGGAAACGACCCACAGTTTTCGAACACGTACGTGAAAAAACCGTACATTTATTACAGTTGTTACAAGATCTGTGGTCCTGATGATAAACGGAAACGTGTGGCATATTGTAACGAGATTCCCGTTGCTATTGACAATGATAATACTTTCGCACGACGCATCGTGTTCAGTAATGGAGCTGCTTTCCATGTTAGTAGTCTGGCAAACAAACATAATGCTCGAATTTGGGGTCTACAGAACCCACACGCAGTCATTGAACATGTACGAGATTCGCCTAAAATCAATGCGTTTTGTGCGATATCCCGATCATCTGTTTACGGCCCATTCTTTGATGGAAAAACGGTTGACGGTCAACGGTATCTCGTTGTGTTACAAAACTGGTTGTTTCCGAGGCTGCACGAAGGCAACTTCATTTTTCAACAAGTCGGCGCACGCCCTGAATGAAACTACAGAACCGTTGGATTGGTCGTCAAGGAGCTGGCGACTTAGCATGTCTTAGCTGGGCTCCGCAGTCACCGGATTTGACACCCTGTGACTTCTTCCTGTGGTGTTTCGTTAAAGACAACGTTTATGTACCACCACTCCCACAGAACCTGGAAGAGTTGAAGAACCGTACTGCCGCAACATCAGTGACGAAGGGCATACTTGTCCGAGTATGGGAGGACTTTGAGTATCGATGTGATATTGTTCGTGTCACTGATGGAGGACATACGAGGATAGTTTGACAAGTAGTGAGAATGGAAAAGAAAAACGAATTTTTAAATACAAAATAATTTGTATTTTTCAATATATTCTCCTAAAAGAGCAATACATTTATTCCAACGGTGCTCCAATGCCCTTATGCCATCTCTAAAATGCGATTCCGGAAGGCTTGCAAAATACTCATTTACGAAGATGATAAGCTCGTCGTTAGACGAAAATTTCCTTCCACCTAGTGTCGTTTTCAATTTTGGAAAAAGGTGGATGTCGGAAGGGGTTAGATCCGGCGAATAAGGCGCATGCAGTACTAATTAGAAATGCAACTCGTGAATTTTGGACATTGCAACTGTGCTGGTATGCGAGGGAGCGTTGTCTTGGTGAAACAGAATCTTTTTCTTTGCCATTCCTGGCCGTTTAGCACGAATCGCAATATTTAATTTTTGTAGAAGTTCTGTATGATATTGTCCGTTTATTGTAGCACCTTTCTGAAGGTAATCAATGAGCAAAATGTCCTTTGAATCCCAGAAAATTGATGGCATCACCTTGTTTGCCGATAAAGTGGTTTTCGCTTTCTTTGGAGGTGCAGAACCACGTTCTAACAATTGTTTCGACTGTTGTTTAGCTTCGGGTGTACTGTAGTGTATCCACGTTTCATGGCAAGTAACAAATCGCCTACAACAATCAATCGGATTCCACTTATAAAGGTCCACACACTCATTGGAAATACGCAAACGAGTGAACTTTTGATCAGTGGTAAGCAAATAGGTACATTTTCTGAATCAGCAGATCAAAATACATAAGATAGAACCATCGAATCGGCGAAAATCGCAACTTTATTTTTTCGAGAACCGTAAGAGATACGATGCCAAGTAGGGGTTGTTTCTGAATCAGGAGATCAAAATACGTACGATAGGACCATCGAAATGGCGAAAATCGCAATTTTAATTTTTTCGACTTCACCAAATTTAGTTTTTCGCGAATATCTCGAGAACCGAAAGAGCTCGCGCATTCCCGATGCGTTTTTCGTAATCAGCGGGTTCGAATACATAAAATAGATGTATCAAAACGTCGAAAATCCACACTTTGATTTTTCCGCTTTTTAAATTTCATCACTTGAGGTTCAAAAAAATCGCAAAAATTGTCAAACGGCCATAACTTCCACATTTTTCGTCCCATCGCCACAAAATTTTCACCAATGAATGTACTCTTCACAAGGATTAAAATGAGCACAAGCGCATCGCTGTAGAGCGAACCGTTTGGCCGCAGTGCCAGTTTGAATTTTCGCAAAAATTTTCGGTTTTCCGGTCATAACTCGAGAACGCGACGTCGTAGCGGGTTCCGGTTTGAAGCAGTCGATTCCGGACGTCAAAACGCATCCGGCAGTGTCCGCGCCGTCGCCGAGAGGCCCTTGGTTCGCGAGATAGCACGCCGATTTGAACGAAAATCCAAAATTTTCGCGATTTTCGCAACTCGCAAAAGTGTTTTTTGCGAATATCTCGAGAACCGAAAGAGATACGATGCCAAATAGGTAAATTTTCTGAATCAGCAGATCAAAATACATAAGATAGAACCATCGAATCGGCGAAAAACGCAACTTTATTTTTTTCGAGAACCGTAAGAGATACGATGCCAAGTAGGGGTTGTTTCTGAATCAGGAGATCAAAATACGTACGATAGGACCATCGAAATGGCGAAAATGGCAATTTTAATTTTTCGATTTCACCAAATTTAGTTTTTCGCGAATATCTCGAGAACCGAAAGAGCTAGCGCATTCCCGATGCGTTTTTCGTAATCAGCGGGTTCGAATACATAAAATAGAGGTATCAAAACGTCGAAAATCCACACTTTGATTTTTCCGTTTTTTAAATTTCATCGCTTGAGGTTCAAAAAAATCGCAAAAATCGTCAAACGGCCATAACTTCCACATTTTCCGTCCCATCGCCACAAAATTTTCACCAATGAATGTACTCTTCACAAGGATTGTAATGAGCCCAAGCGCATCGCTGTAGAGCGAACCGTTTGGCCGCTGTGGCAGTTTGAATTTTCGCAAAAATTTTCGGTTTTCCGGTCATAACTCGAGAACGCGACGTCGTAGCGGGTTCCGGTTTGAAGCAGTCGATTCCGGACGTCAAAACGCATCCGGCAGTGTCCGCGCCGTCGCCGAGAGGCCCTTGGTTCGCGAGATAGCACGCCGATTTGAACGA